>SJYV01046444.1:0-60601 GCA_006410875.1 Neotragus pygmaeus | reverse complement strand
GAGAGAGCCAGGGAGCAAGGGCAGGCCACAGGGGGCTGGCGGGGAAGAGGTGGGGGGTGAGCCCCCAGACGCCGCCCGGCAATGCTCAAGGGCCAGCCACCTCCTCGGCAGTCACAGCCACCCCACTGGCTGGCACCTCACCTGACCTCCTGGAACAGATGGGGAAACTGAGGCCAGGAGAAGCAAAGGTCCTGTGCTGACCACAGCCTCGCTTACAGGACAGCCTCCCGGGGGCCGGGGAGAGAGCAGTCCGGGCTGACCGCCAAGACCTCCCACCCCCAGCAAGGGTGGGCAGGCTCGCTCCGGCTCTCAGCGCTCCGTGGGGAGTTTCCCGATCTGCCCCAGCTCCCTTCTTGGCCGGGCGTTGAGCTGGGTGGGGTGGAGGGAGGGAAGGCTGAGCAGAGGTGCTCAAGGCCAGAGAAATGAGGGTGTCCAGACTGTGGGTGGGTGAGGGCTGAGCCCTGAGGATGGCGGGCCGGGGGCCTGCTCACCCAGGGCCCTCAGCCAGGTGTGTCCAGCTGTGTCCTCGGTCACTGCCCAGCTCCCCTGCGGCACCCACCCAGCCAGGGCACAGCCAGTGGGGCGCTGCGGGAAGGAGGGAACTGGGGGTCTGGCCTGGGGCTGGAGCACCCTCTGTGGCCATCCAGGCTCCTGCACTCCCCCCACAACGCCCTCCCCAGCCTCAGGAGCCCGAGGGGCCAGGGAACACCTCTTGTCCTCTCCTAGCAAAGGCCCCCGAAGCGGGACTGGGGGCTCTCACCCTTGGAGCAAGGAGCTCACCGCCCCATTCATTCCTAGAGAAGGCCCTGGGCTGATGTCTGCACTCCCCGCCTCTCCCCCGACCACGGCCCCTCAGGGCACCAGGAACCCAGGGAACAGGCTATTCTCAGACCCCCAGGTCTCTCACCCACCGACTGCCTGCCCTGGCTGTTCCCTGGCACACACGTCTGAGGGCCCAGGAGCCACAGGACAAACGGGCCCGTCTGCGGAGCCTGTGGCCTTGCCAGCCTGGTGGACCCNATATATATATATGCAAGGGAGAGTGAGTGGGGAAAAGTTACAAGTGATACTGAAGTTTGGCCCTGAGTTTGTGAGAAGAAAGTCAGTTACAGGCAGATAGGGGGCATAGATGTCCTGATGAATGAAGAACTGGTTTAAATGCACAAAGATACAGGAACACCTGGCTTAGTCAGAACCTGGTGATTAAGTTTAGCATGATGGAGCACAGTCTGTCAGAAGATCTGTCTCCACAGCACAGTAGTGCCTTGTCTGTCCTGAAAGGGGTTAGAGTATAATTCTGCCAGTACTAGAGATCATCACTAGGGAGACTTAAGGAGAAGAGTGATACGATTATAGTTGGCTTGGGAAAAATAACTGTGTCAACAGTTGGGGAAAAAAAATATATATCTCAGGAGGTATCTCAACAGAAAGGTATTACTATAAAAGCTACCTGATGTGTCCAGGGGACACAGGCTGAAACACTGAACTACAGTAGTGATGGCAGAAATGGATAAGAGATCAGATTTGCTGACTTTTTGGCAAGTAGCATCGCTAAAACTCGGTATTCAATTTGCTGCCACAGATGAGGCAGATGGAGAGGGTGATGTCAAAATTCCTAGCTCTAAAGATCGCATGAAAGATTCCTGTAGCCTAAGAACAGAGGAGACAGAGAAAGTTTAACCATCACAGAGAAGACTTAAAGTTCACTTTTGTGGAGACATGTGTGTTAGTCACTCAGCTGTGCCTGACTCTGATCCCATGGACTGCAGCCCACCAGGCTCTTCTGTCAATGGGATTTTCCAGGCAAAGATACTGGAGCAGTTTGTCATTTCCTTCTCCAGTGGGTCTTCCTGAACCAGGGATCAAACCAGGGTCTCCTACACTGCAGGCAGATTCTTTGCTGACCTAGCTACCAAGAAAGTCCTTGTGGCGACATGAGAGAAAAGAAACTTTCTCTCTGCTACTCCCTCCCTCCTCCTCCACTGTGCTTCAGCCTTGATATGAAGGAATGTCATAAAGAATAACAGGAAAATACCAAGAAAGGCCATTGTGTCATGAGATGTGTCCATAACATAGCATTACAGGTTTATTCTACTCAAGGATAAATGGACTTCGGAAAATAATTCCAATGTTTGGATTGAACAGATTTCCCTAATGGCTCAGACAGTAAAGAATCTGCTTGCATTGTGGGATACTAGGGTTCAATCTCTGGGTCAGGAAGATCTCCTGGAGAAGGGAATGGCAACCCACCCCAGTGTTCTTGCCTAGAGAATTCCATGGACAGAGGAACCTAGTGGGCCTAGTGGGTCCATAGAGTCAGAATGAGTCAGACACGACTGGGCGACTGTTACTACTACCACTACTACTACTTGGGTTGAACAGAAGCAGGTTAAACTTCTAAAAAGAGTATTTAGCTGTTATACGTAGAATGGATAAGCAACAAAGTCCTACTGTATAACACAGACAACTATATCCAATATCTTATGACAAATCATATTTGCAAAGAATATTATATATATATATACATATATATATAAAACTGAATCACTATGCTCTACAGCAGTAATTAGCACAACACTGTAAATCAGCTATACTTCAATTAATAATAAAAATAATTTAAAGAAAGAGTATTCTTTTTCATCACCGCTGTCATGATTTTTCCACAAAGGCAGTTAATACCCTAAATTATAGGGTCTAAGTGAAATAACCCAGTAAGAACAGAGGGATACTGTCTATAAGACAGAACTAGGTAATTAATAGCTTGAGTAAATAAATGGCCACTATCCAGGAACAGTGCTTACCTTCCTGTCTGAAGATTCTGGAAAGAAATATGGTTAAGATGCTCTTAAGTCATTAAATTACATTGTCATTGGAAGCTTGATGCCCTGGGCACTCCCAGAACATATGGCAGAAAAATATCTTGTCGAGCATTTCATTGCCAGCATCAATCCACAGTTTTGAGAGTCACAGCTGCCATGCTGGATGGGGGCCAATGATGTCTCAGGACTGCCTGTGCTTGTATAAGATAGATGGAAAGGTTGGGGATTGGTCCCATCGGTTTATTTTTATCTTGCTGCTGAAAGCATGGATCACAAGCCACAGTCTGGTGACCTGTTTCCCCAGACTTTCTGCTCCACCTTCCTAATAGAAATGAAGGAAAGACATTGTGACCCAGGGCCATGGATCCTTACGTGTGTGATGCATTGGCTTAACCAGCAAAACCAAGATTCTTAGTTCTAGTCTCATTTGTAATGAAATAGTTAAAAAGAACCCAGGTAAGAAATGGGGTGAGTGTGGGGTGTTTGATTTGCTTCAGTAGTACCAGGTACTAGATTGAACATGTATGTATGTTCAGTCTCTGGGTCGTGTCTGACTCTTTGAAAGTCCATGTATATATAGCCTGCCAGGCTCCTCTGTCCATGGAATTTCCCAGACAAAAATACCGGGTGGCTTGCCATTTCTTCCTCCAAGGGATCTTCCCAACTCAAGGATCAAACTTTCATCCTCTACTTTGCAAGTAGATTCTTTATCACTGAACCACATGGGAAGCCCACCCAGTTTGAATAAGACAGCCTTTCTCTAGGAAGTTATTAAGACAATAAAGCTGCTTAAGTGAAGCTTGGAGTCTTAGCTAAAGCTGAAAAAAGCAGTTACCTAAAAACATGTAACAAGCCTAAGAGTGAAAGCTGCTCTTTCTGATAAATATTCTACATTAGACTATCATCAGGGTTATCTAAAATTCCATGTATTGGAGTCCTCTGTTTGACATTAAGAAATCATCTCATTTGATGACATCTTATCCTTTGTGAAGATGAAAATTTTTTTACTTTACAATATTGTATCGGTTTTGCCATACATCAACATGAATCCGCCATGCGTGTACATGTGTTCCCAGTCCTGAACCCCCCTCTTACCTCCCTCCCCATACCATCCCTCTGGGTCATCCCAATGCACCAGCCCCAAGCATCCTGTATCCTGCATCTTTTGAAGATGAAAATTTTATCTTTGTCAGGAATTTTCTTGTATGACAGCATTTTGTTTTGTTTTGTTAGTTGTATTGTTACAAGGTAAAGATTTACTGAGTTTGACTGCTTTTTGGCTATAGATTCCCATGCAATGACCAGAACAGATAGAATAGTAGCAATAAAATGTCAGCAAGTTTGGATGCTTGAATTAATTATTTAGCATAACAATAATACAATACTGACAGAATGACATATAGACCTATATTTCATTAGATGAATCAAGATGGAGAAAGCAATTGGAGAGGCCAAAGGCTGGAAACCCTAGACAGGGCTGAACAAGAATGGACAAACCAGAGATGCTATGAAAATGCAGAATGAGGGGCCAAATGTCTTGTCATTTAGTTTTTAAGCCATCTCTGACTCTTTGTGACACCATGAATTGTATGTGGAGCTTCCCTGATAGCTCAGTTGGTAAAGAATCTGCCTGCAATATAGGAGACTCCAGTTTGATTCCTGGGTGGGGAAGAGGCACTGGAGAAGGGATAGGCTACCCACTCCAATATTCTTGGGCTTCCCTTATGGCTCAGCTGGTAAAGAATCCGCCTGTAATGAGGAAGACAGGGGCTCGATCCCTGGGTTGGGAAGATCCCCTGGAGAAGGAAAAGGCTACCCACTCCAGTATTCTGGCATGGTGAATTCCATGGAATGTATAGTCCATGGGGTTGCAGAGTCAGACAGGACTGAGCAACTTTCACTTTCACTTTTCAGACTGTATGTAGCCCACCAGACTCCTCAATCCATGGAATTTCCCAGCAAAATACTAGACTGGGTTGCCATTTCCTTCTCCAGGGGATCTTCCTGATCCACTGATCAAACTCACATCTCCTGGCTCTCCTGCATTGGAAAGCAGATTCTTTACCACTGCACCACCAGGGAAATTCACAGACGTCTTCCTCCTCCCATTATACCCAGCATATTGCCAATGTACAAAGAGTCAAGTTTAATTTTCCAAAGTTGATTGTTGTCTTTCAAATAAGGTCTAGCTTCTGTATTGCACTATTAATAACTCATATTGAAACCTCCTATCTACTTTTGAAGATGAAGGTTTCTCTCTGAACATGCTTGCATTATATGATTTTCTGAATTTTTCAGAAATTTGAATTTTAAACTATGAATAAACAATGTATTACTTATTTATACTTCCTTTGGGGACTTACATTTGTATTGAAGAAGGACTATAATTCGGTGAGGATCAGGCTGAGAATTCTAACCTTAATAACTTAAGACATTTCATAATAATAAGTAGAATCTTTCTGGATTAGTTTTCTGTGTGTTGGGCTTAGCTGACATATTATTTTATTCTCATGTTTTAGTGTTTCAAAGCACAAAAGCAGAATTTTTTTAATTTATTTATTTTTTAATTGAAGGGTAATTGCTTTACAGAATTCTGTTGATTTCTGTCTGCCAAAAGAAGCAGAAATTTAAATACAAGGAATATGTGCTTGATAAGGAGTATGAATAATTAAATGTATTTAAAACTGGATGAGCAAAAACAAGAAAATAAAGAAAGCTTACCCTGTACTAATGTGTACTGCTGCTATGAAATGAGGGAGCAATATTTTTGAAATGAAAAGAAATTAATCTTCCTCACAAATTCTCTATGGCCTTTATGCTACTTTTAATTTTAGGGGGAAAAAAAGTGTATTGAATACAAGTGAGTATGAGAAGTTTAATCATACTCCTGTGCTTTAGTATGAAAAGAATACAGAAAGAACCTGAGAGGATCATGTAAACAAAGAAACTGTGGTTGCGTATCAAAGTATAATTTTTCCCCTGAATTTTTTCAGAGTATCTGATATAAGACTTTACTCAATGTTGGAGAATTGAAAAAGCCACACATTAAAATGAGATGACAATCAAGCAAAATATTCTATATCTATAGCAGGGTAAAGATGTGAATCCTGCTTTACAGAGTTTCATCTAGCCATCCCCTCATTTTTTTTTTTTAACTTCTTATCTCAGGATAAGAAATGATTCATTCCCTTTTAGGACATATGTAAATGAGAGTTTATTATGTGGTCACTTGTGATTTGGAGCATAAATTCCGTGAGTCATTGAGGTCAGTTCAAAAATACCAATGAGGGCCTTAAGAAAAAGAGAAGACTCTGAGACTAAAAGTGAATGGAGAGAGGGTGACAAGCATGAGTACATGAGTGGATACATCAATAAATGTAAGTGAAGGACTTAATTATGGAAATGCTACAGATGAGTTGTTTTCTAAATTTTCAGTGTATTTGAATGTTTTTGTCTGACAAATTTTCAACAGTTGGTCAGTGATTTTGATCACAAGTATTGCAAATCTAGAAAAGATGGCATTTCTCCCTAAGCCTTATCCAGGACAGCCAAAATTAAGATGTGGTATGTTTTAGACTTGTGTTTCATTATTAATGCCAATCTCCATATCATAAGATTTTATTTTCTGATTTATGAAATGAAAGTTCACAACATCAATTATCACAAATTGCATTTACCAAAAGTACCTGTTATATATTTTTTTCCTTAACATAAATGAATTTTTATTTTGTTTCTTCAATTCATAGCTTCATGGAAGATGCCTAGTGAGAGATAGATTATGATTGAGAAACATTTTCCAAGTCTTCAATCTTAAACTATCTTTAAAAAGTAAGAATTCAGAAAAAAAAAATCTTCAAACTACAAAATAACTTCCCACATGGAACCAAAACCATCCATCAAAGACGAATTTCCCAAAGTTAACTCTGTGCCAGCTACCTTTATCACCACCCGCCCCCCCCGCTTATTTTCACTGGCTATTTATGGTAGTGAAAATTTTTCTAAGCAAGGACATCTAACTTGTCTGTGCCTATATATATATAAATATATAAATATAAATATATATATTTTTTTATGAAATGATAACATCTGCAGTGCCAGTCTTGAGAGTTTAGAATATTTGTATCACCATGAGTCAGAGTTATACAGAGTTATGTCATTGTTATACACTGCAAATTTTACTTTTGCTTCACTCAAAGAATCAATTAAAATATGACTTCTTTATTTATACTTTATTGATTTAATCCTTCTTGTAAGAACCCCATCTTCCATTGAAAAATGGCCAGAGGAGAAAAGTGATCTTATTTCTTAGAAACTCAGGTGAATGTTTCAAATGCATGCTTAGTCTTCACTTTTCTGGCTCTTCCTCTTGCTTGTATTCAAGAAGGCACACAGCAGTCAGGCCTGAAACAGTCTAAGGGAAAAGCTCTGCTGGCCAATCTTGATTGGTATAAAGCCAATCGAATGTTATTAAGTAATTGTTCAGGTATATGGAGTGGCCCACTAGAATTCCATGAGTAAAACAGAAGGAACATTCCCATGGTAGTAATTAAGACTTTTGTATATACAAAACAGTATATACACATTGTAGGAGAGATGTGGAAAGAGTATATGAAGTAAAAATTACTGAATAGCATGTGGAAACTATTGAACTTTCAGTCTTCGAACTTGGACGAAAGGAGTTAGAAGAGTTGTACCTGACCTGCTCTCCTGAAAGCATTATTGACCAGAGAGTAATAAATTAATTTTGAGAGAGAGAGAAGGAAAAAACAGTGAAGAAAAAAAGAGATGAGAGACTAAGCACTTTTCATACTCCCATTCTATGGGACTCAACTTCATTTTTGAGACAATTATTCCTTCCTTATAGCTGGCTTCTGGCTGCATAATGCCTTCTGTCCCCCCAAAAGCTACCCCAAGGTCAATCTAGTCTCTCTTAAAGAAGTCATGGTCCAAAATAGAATATCATTTTCACCTCTCTCATCCTCTATTCAGAGTATTCTTTTCCTGGTACATTTATCAAAACTCAACTTTAAAAAATAAAGTGATCAATGATTTTTATGTATTAGTGTAAATTATAATTTCTTATTATCATTTCACATAGCTCCCTTTGAAAGGAAGGTAAAGACTAGAGACTCAGGAAGGAAGTTGTCATTAAAAAAACCCTGAGTCAAAAACTCATATAACACTTGTTTTTGTTTTGTATTTTAACTATATATAATAATTTCATGCACTGCTTAAAGTGCATGAAATAATGTTAAAACAATGTTCTTGTGAAATACAACTACACTGGGAAGATCAAGTAGGATGGTTAGAATCCACTTGTGCTTTTATGCAAATGAATGACCCAGATAGGTGATCAATATGTTACTGGAGCTCAGTGGAGAAATAACACCAGAAAGAATACAGAGCCACAGCCAAAGCATAAACAACATCCAGTTGTGGATGGGACTGGTGATGGAAGCAAGGTCCGACACTATAGAGAGCAATATTGCATAGGAACTTGGAATGTTAGGTCCATGAATCAAAAAAATTGGAAGTGGTCAAACAGGAGATGACAAGACTGAACGTCAACATTTTAGGAATCAGCAAACTAAAATGGAACAGAATGGGTGAATAAACTCAGATGACCATTTTATCTACAGCTGTCAGCAAGAATCCCTTAGAAGCAAAGGAGTAGCCATCATAGTCAACAAAAGAGTCCAAAATGCAGTACTTGGATGCAATCTCAAAAACAACAGAATGATATCTATTTGTTTCCAAGGCAAACCATTCAATATCATGGTAATCCAAGTCTATGCCCCCACCAGTAACGCTGAAGAAGCTGAAGTTGAACGATTCTATGAAGACCTACAAGACTTTCTAGAACTAACACCCAAAAAAGATGTCCTTTTCATTATAGGTGACTGGGATGCAAAAATAGGAAGTACTCAAGAAACACCTGGAGTACCAGGCAAATTTCACCTTGAAGTAAAGAATGAAGCAGGGTAAAGCTAATGGAGTTTTTCCAAGAGCACACACAAGTCATAGCAAACACCCTCTTCCAACAACACAAGAGAAGACTCTACACATGGACATCACCAAATGATCAACACCGGAAATCAGACTGATGATATTCTTTGCAGCCAAAGATGGAGAAGCTCTACACACTCAGCAAAAACAAGACCCGGAACTCACTGTGGCTCAGATCATGAACTCCTTATTGCCAAATTCATACTTAAATTTTTAAAAAGTAGAGAAAACCACTAGATCATTCAGGTATGACCAAAATCAAATCCCTAGTGATTATACAGTGGAAGTGAGAAATAGATTTAAGGGACTAGATCTAATAGGCAGAGTGCCTGATGAACTATGGATGGAGGTTCCTGACGTTGTACAGGAGACAGAAGGCAAGACCATCCCCAAGAAAAAGAATGCAAAAATGCAAAATGGCTGTCTAAGGAGACCTTACAAATAGCTATGTAAAGAAGAGAAGTGAAAAGCAAAGGAGAAAAGGAAAGATATAAGCATCTGAATGTAGAGTTCCAAAGAATAGCAATGAGAGATAAGAAAGCCTTCTAAAGTGATCAATGTAAATAAATAGAGGAAAACAACAGAATGGGAATGATTAGAGATCTCTTCAAGAAAAACAGATTTTGTTTCCAAGAAAATTAGATTTCCTTAGAAGCAAGAAAATTTTCCAAGATAACATTTCATGCAAAAATGGGCTTGATAAAGGACAGAAATGGTATGGACCTAACAGAAGCAGAAGATATTAAGAAGAGGTGGCAAGAATACACAGAAGAATGATACAAAAGAGATCTTCATGACCCACATAATTACGAAAGTGTGATCACTCACCTAGAACCAGACATCCTGGAATGTGAGGTAAAGTGGGCCTTAGAAAACATCACTTCAAACAAAGCTAGTGGAGGTGATGGAACTTCAAGTGAGCTATTTCAAATCTCCAAAGATTATGCAATGAAAGTGCTGTACTCAATATGCCAGCAAATTTGGAAAACTCAGCAGTGGTCACAGGACTGGAAAAGGTCAGTTTTCATTCCAATCCCAAAGAAAGGCAATGCCAAAGAATGCTCAAACTACCTCACAATTGCACTCATCTCACACTAACGAAGTAATGCTCAAAATTTTCCAAGCCAGGCTTCAAAAATATGTGAACCATGAACTTCCTGATGTTCAAGTTGGACTTAGAAAAGGCAGAGGAACCAGAGATCAAATTGCCAACATCTGCTGGATCATCGAAAAAGCAAGAGATTTCCAGAAAAAACATCTTTCTGCTTTATTAACTATGCCAAAGCCTTTGACTATGTGGATCACAATAAACTGTGGAAAATTCCAAAAGAGATGGGAATACCAGGCCACCTGACCTGCCTCTTGAGAAATCTTTGTGCAGGTCAGTAAGCAACATTAGAACTGGCCATGGAACAACAGACTTGTTCAAAATAGGAAAAGGAGTACTGTGTACTGTCAAGGCTGTATATTGTCACCCTGCTTATTTAACTTCTATGTAGAGTACATCATGAGATATGCTGAGCTGGAAGAAGCACAAGCTGGAATCAAGATTGCTGGGAGAAATGTCAATAATCTCAGATATCCAGATGACACCACCCTTACAGCAGAAAGTGAAGAACTAAAGAGACTCTTGAAGAAAGTGAAAGAGGAGACTGAAAAAGTTGGCTTAAAGCTCAACATTCAGAAAACTAAGATCATGGCATCCAGTCCCATCACTTCATGGCAAATAGATGGGAAAACTGTTGAAACAGTGTCAGACTTTATTTTTCTGGGCTCCCAAATCACTGCAGATGGTGATTGCATCCATGAAATTAAAAGATGCTTATTGCTTGGAAGGAAAGTTATGACCAACCAAGACAGCATATTAAAAATCAGAGATATTACTTTGATGACTAAAGTCGTCTAATGAAAGCTATTATTTCTCCAATAGTCATGTATGGATGTTAGAGTTGGACCATAAATAAACCTGAGCACCAAAAAATTGATGCTTTTGAACTGTAGTGTTGGAGAAGATTCTTGAGAGTCCCTTGGACTGCAAGGAGATCCAACCAGTAAATTCTAAAGGAAATCAGTTCTGAATATTCATTGCAAGGACTGATGTTGAAGCTGAAACTCCAATACTTTGGCCACAAGATGCGAAGAGCTGACTCATTTGAAAAGACGCTGATGCTGGGAAAGAGTGGAGGAGAAGTGGACAACAGAGGATGAGGTGGTTGGATGGCAACACCAACTCAATGGACATGAGTTTGAGTAAACTCTGGGAGTTGGTGATGGATAGGAAGGCCTGGTGTGCTACAGTCCATGGGGATCACAAAGAATCAGACACAACTCAGCACCTGAATTGAACTGAACTGAATAAATTTTGTTTTGCTTTGTTTTACCTGAGGATTTCTTAATTTAGTTTATCACATGACTTAGTTTTCAGACACTTTTACCCCCTCCTGCATATGTGATCTCATAATGTCTTCCTCAAAATTTAATGACAAAAGGAAAAATATTGTATATTTCTGGTGGTATATTAGTTCAGTTCAAACACTCAGTCATGTACGACCCCATAGACTGCAGCACATCAGGCATCCCTGTCCATTACCAACTCCCAGAGCTTTCTGGAATTTATGTCCATTGAGTCAGTGATGCCATCCAACCATCTCATCCTTTGCCATCCCCGTCGCCTCCTGTCCTCAATCTTTCCCAGCATCAGGTTTTTTCCAGTGATCAGTTCTTTGCATCAGGTGGCCAAAGTATTGGAGCTTCAGCTTCAGCAACAGTTCTTCCAATGAATATTCAGGACTGATTTCCTTTAGGATTTACTGGTTGGATCTCCTTGCAGTCCAAGTGACTCTCAAGAGTCTTTTCCAACACCACAGTTCAAAAGCATCAATTCTTCGGCACTCAGCTTTCTTTATAGTCCAACTTTCACATATATATTTGACTACTGGAAAAACCATAACTTTGACTAGATGGACTATTTTTGGCAAAGTAATGTCTCTGCTTTTTAATATGCTTTCTAAGTTGCTCATAGCTTTTCTTCCAAGGAGCACACATCTTTTAATTTCATGGTTGCAGTCACCATTTGCAGTGATTTTGGAGCCCCAAAAAAGAAAGTCTGTCACTGTTTCTATTGTTTCTCCATCTATTTGCTGTAAAGTGATGGGACCAGGTGCCATAATCTTAGTTTTCTGAATGCTGAGCTTTAAGCTAAGTTTTTCACTTTCCTCTTTCACTTTCATCAAGAGTCTCTTTAGTTCCTCTTTGCTTTCTGCCATAAGGGTGGTGTCCTCTGCATTTCTGAGATTACTGATATTTCTCCTGGCAATCCTGATTTCTGCTTGTGCTTCATCCAGCCTGGCATTTTGAAAGATGTAGTCTGTTCATAAGTTAAATATGTAAGGTGACAATATACAACCTTGACATACTCTTTTCCCAATTTTAAAACAGTCTGTTGTTCCATGTACAGTTCTAACTGTTGCTTCTTGATCTGCATACAGATTTTTCAGGAGGCAGGTAAAGTGATTTGTATTCTCATCTCTTCAAGAATTTTCTAGTTTGTTGTGATCCACACAGTCAAAGGCTTTGGTGTAGTCAATAAAGCAAAAGTAGGTGTTTTTTTCTGGAATCCCCTTGCTTTTTCTATTATTCAACAGATATTGGCAATTTGTTCTCTGGTTTCTCTGCCTTTTCTACATACAGCTTATACAGCTGTAATTTCTTGTTTCACTTACTGCTGAAGTTTAGCTTGAAGGATTTTGAGCATTACCTTTCTAGCATGTGAAATGAGCACAGTTGTACAATAATTTGAACATATTTTGGCATTGTCTTTGTTCAGGATAGGAATAGAAACTTAGTTTTAAAGAATAGTCACATAATAGAACCTTAAATTTAGAATAACAGAAAATACAATGTTTGCCCCAAAATAAAAAAGTGAAAAGTATTAAAAATTAACTGAGTAGTTCAGACTCTAAAATGTACTGTTTGGGAATGCCAGTAGCTGCCATGGAGGCAGATGTGCACCTTGCCTCTCACTGATGGAGGTGTCTCAGCAAAGCCTGAGCTCTGTAGAAAATGCAGGTGACCATGATAGTATAACTCCATTTGCATCATGGACTAGTAGGGGTTAGGGATGCAAAGTTTATAAAAGTCACATAAACACTTTTTGAAACTGCCAAGCCTGGGAAAGTTCATTTTCTTCTGAACCTTGAAGTTGCTTCTAAATAAGGATGCATTAAATCGTAACAACAGCAAGAGAAGCCACAGCAGCAGCATCCAATCCTAGCCTTGTATTTGCCATAGAGGCATCAAAAATAATTCTGAGATGCACTACCTATTCATCATAGGAGTCTGAGTCTCTCCATCTTTGATTATATAAGTTCTCTGATGCAGACAGTAAAGCTCCAGTTCTAATTCCACTCTCTCACTACATGTATTTCCTACGACTACCTTCTTTTCTCAACTCAGGTTTCAAAACCGCATGAGTTTTGCCTCTTCCATAGATATGTATCCCAAACACAAGGAGACATGTTCTTTTCTCGGAACAATTTTGTGAGTTCTTTCTTTCAACACACATTTGAAGATATTAAGATATTCTAGTTGTAGAGACTTCCCTGGTGGTCCAGTGTTTTAAGACTCTGTGCTTCCACTGGAGGAGGTGTGGGTTTAATCCCTGGATGGGGAACTAAGATCCTGCGTGGCTTGTAGTGAGACCAAAAAGAAGAAAAATACTGTTTATAAACATATTTTAGTTGTATATGCTAGCTAATTTGGGTATTCGTCATTCACAATGACTTAAAACCAGTTTTCCTCATCATAGCATCTAGCAAAGATATATTACAGTGGATCAATAAACACTGATTGACTTCAGAGCCTCCAAAAAATGTTTTGCCCTGTTCTATGCACTCAAGTTCTATTAACAATTGTAGCTTTAGCTGAATATTGCAATCCACATAGAAAATTCACACTTTATAAAATTCACTATCTAATTAGAATGCCTCCTCACTCCAACCAGTGGCATAAATGTCACACTTTTATATTTAATATGCCTATTTATTTTCTATGTGTGCACATACATAATTTTTTCTAATAAATTTGATATATCTCATGGTACAAAGTGTAACTATTTCTAATTAGTTTGATCAAAGATACCACAGTCAGTGCTGAGAAATGGAAATTATGCTAATAAAAATTCTATTGCTTCTGACAGGAGGAAAAACGGTCATACATTGATTCAGTCCTCCCAGGCTTCCAGAAAAATATTTACATGTGACATATTTACAAGAGCACATAAATGTATATATAGTCATACTTTGTAATATTCCTAAAGGCCCTACAGCAGAAGCAGCAAGACAGTTAGCTATTTCTACTGACTCTTTTATTATTTGTGCCATTTCTACACTGGTCTATTATGACTTTAACTCTTATACACTCTGCAAGGTTGAATGGGGCAAGCAATGAAATGAACTGATCATAAAGAGATCAAGTATTTCTCTCTTAGATTATCCTTTCATTCCAGAGTCTTCGATGTCAGAAGATAGTAAGATATTCTTACTAAACCAAGATTCTTATAATGATTATTTGTGAAGGATTAACTGTCATTTATTAAGTATATAAATGTGTGAAGAAGTTAGTAGAAAATGAGCTGAACTCAGATCTATAGGGAAAGATCTGGGAATTACTGATTTGTTCCATAAATATGTTTAGAAGGTACCACAAGAAACTTACCACCTAAGAAACAGAATGTAGAAATGAGACTTCCCTCATAGTCCAGTGGTTAGAATTCTGTGCTCTCAATGCAAGGGGCATGGATTCAACCCCTGGTTGGGGAATTAAGATCCGGTAGGTAGCACAGAGCAGCCAAAATACTATATAACAAAGAATCATAGCACAACTTAGCAACTGAAAAACAAACCAATACCTAGCAAAAAAAAGAAGGTATTGAACTCAGATAGTTCTGGCTGCAGAGGTTAGACTACTGGAATCATCAAATTCTCTTAGAAATTATTTGTTTGGATTGTCTCCTATTAATGGTCTCCAAGAGTTATCTTCTGCAATAACTATAATATATATATACCTATATATCTATATCTATATTTATGCTTCTATGTGATCTCATAGACTGCAGCACACCAAGCTTCCCAGTCCTTCACTATCTCTCGGAATTTGCTCAAACTTATGCCCATTGAGTCAGTAATACCATCCAACCATCTCATCCTCTGTCACTCCTTCTCCTCCTGCCCTCAATCTTTCCCAGCATCAGGGGCTTTTCACATCAGGTAGACAAAGTATTGAAGCTTCAGCCTCAGTATCAATCCTTCCAATGAATACTCAGGGTTGATTTCCTTTAGAATCGACTGGTTTGATCTCCTTGCAGTCTAAGGGACTCTCAAGTGTCTTCTCCAGCACCGAAATTTGAAAGCACCAAATCTTTGGTGCTCAGTATTTTTTATAATCGAACTCAAATCCATACATTATTACTGGAAAAACCATAGCTTTGACTATACAGAATTTTGCTGGCAAATCATGTCCCTGTTTTCCTTAATATGCTGTCTAGGTTTGTCATAGCTTTTCTTCCAAGGCGTAAGCATCTTTTAATTTCATGGCTGCAGTCACTGTCCACAGTGATTTTGGAGCTCAAGAAAATAAAGCCTGTCACTGTTTCCACTTTTTACCCATCTATTTGTCACGAAGTGATAGGACCAGATCCCATGATCTTAATATTTTGAAAATGGAATTTTAAGCTAGTTTTTTTAACTCTCTTGTTTCAACTTCAACAAGAGGCTCTATAATTCCTCTTTTGCTTTTTGTTGTTAGAGTAGAATCATCTCCATATCTGAAGTTGTTGATATTTCTCCCAGCAATCTTGATTCCAGCTTTTGATTCACCCAGCTTGCCATTTCACATGACACTGCATATAAGTTAAATAAGCAGGGTGACAATATGCAGCCTTGACCCACTCCTTTCCCAATTTTAAACCAGTTCATTGTCCCATGTCTGGTTCTAACTGTTGCTTCTTGAACTGCATGCAGGTTTCTCAAGTAACAGGTAAGGTGGTCTGGTATTTCCATCTCTTAATTTTATGAGGTGTGTGTTGTATCTTAATTTCTTGCTTTAGAGACTATGCCAGGTACATGGAGTATATTTCACAAATAAAGATTTTACCTCTTCTTTTCCTCATATTTATTTACTTATTTTTTCATTTGATAATAATTAATAAAGACAAACTGAGTCAAGGAAATAGGTACTCAGGAGTCAAAACTTCTCTTGTTATCCTTTCTTGTATGAAGCTTATAATCTACTAGTGAATAAGTTAGAAATTAATAATATAACTAAAAAATAAATATTCAGTTCAGTTCAGTTCAGTCGCTCAGTCGTGTCCGACTCTTTGCAACCCCATGAATCGCAGCACGCCAGGCCTCCCTGTTCATCACCATCTCTCGGAGTTCACTCAGACTCATGTCCATCGAGTCCGTGATGCCATCCAGCCATCTCATCCTCTGTCGTTCCCTTCTCCTCCTGCCCCCAATAGTTAAAAAATATATGCCAAAGAAAAGGAAATACAAGGTGCTATACAAGGAACCTAAGGCTGAGTTTTCATGGAAAACTTCCTTACGGAAGTGACATCTAAGGGAAAATAAGAAGCATGAATGAGATCAACCANCCTCCTGCCCCCAATAGTTAAAAAATATATGCCAAAGAAAAGGAAATACAAGGTGCTATACAAGGAACCTAAGGCTGAGTTTTCATGGAAAACTTCCTTACGGAAGTGACATCTAAGGGAAAATAAGAAGCATGAATGAGATCAACCAAAAGAAAAACATTTCAAGGCAGAACAAATCTTATGTGAAAGCTCTGGATCCTAAAGAACTTTAGTAGCTTTTAGGAACCCATAGAAATTCAGGACGAATAAAGCACAGAGAATGAAGGTGTGAGTAGCATGAAATGCGGCCAAAATTCTAGACAGATAATGAGTGTGATAATTACATGACTTTCAATAGTTAATGTAAAAAGACTAGATTTTATCCTTTGTGCAATCTGAAGACTTTAAAAGGAACTAAGTGGAAACATTGATACTATCACACTTTTACCCAAAAGCAAATGATTCTGGCTTTTTTTTTTTTTNAGATTGCATCCAAGTACTGAATTTTGGACTCTTTTGTTGACCATGATGGTTACTCCATTTCTTCTAAGGGATTTCTGCCCACTATAATAGATACAATCATCTGAATTAAACTCACCCATTCCAGTCCATTTTAGTTTGCTGATTCCTAGAATGTTGACGTTCACTTGTCATCTCTTGTTTGACCACTTCTAATTTACCTTGATTCATAGGCCTAACATTCCAAGTTCCTATGCAATATTACTCTTTATAGCATCAGACCTTGCTTCTATCACCAGTCACATTTTGTGAAGAGTGACTAGAATTATGAGGGTTTGGAATCCTTCTCCTAGTAAATAATTCAGAGGACTATCAGTATATATCTGGTGAAAATTAGCAGACAGTAGGGAAATATTTGAGCATTTTTCACTCTTAACATACATTGTTTTACTCTTATTTGTAGTGTTTGAAGTATGTCTAGGCAATCCAGAAAGCAAGCATCAAGCTACAAGCGTGAACTAAATTTCTCTTGTGTGCTGTGCTAAGTCACTTCAGTCATTTTCAACTCTTTGTGATCCTAAGTACCATAGCCACCAGACTCCTCTGTCCATGGCAATAATCCAGGTAAGAATACTGAAGCGGGTTGCCATTCTCTCCTCCAGGGCATCTCCCAGTCCTAGGGGTAGAACCCCTGTCTCTTATATATGCTGCATTGACAGGCAGGTTCTTTACTGCCAATACCACCTGGGTAGCCCCAAATTTCACTTAGTTTTTTATCCATAAAAATAGGAAAATAAAAACTAATAGTGGGAAGTACACAGGGAATATGCTAAGATTAGATTTTATAAGATATGAAAATCCCTGTGTTTCTTCAAGATGCTTAGTTCCAGTTGCAAATGATACAATTCAAATCTATGTACTCTAAAGAAAAGTATGTTCTAAAATGGCAATTGATGTAAATCCTAAATCCATCATTGGTGAATCAGTTTGGAGCTACAAAAGATGATCACAATTCTTGTTTTATTTAAAAGGTTTTGGCAGATGCTCCTGGCTGATAAACTGAAGCCCCAGATTTCATTTGTGACACCAGATGGGCTTTATGAGTTAAATGTCTTACCCTTTGTACTGAGAAATTCACATCTCCTTCCTAAGATTGGCTCGTGATTTATTAATGGATTAGGGTCACTCAACACTGATGACACACAGGTATGCAGCCAGATTATTTCAAATGAACACCTGGAACCTCTTGGCTTGATATTAACATTAGTCACAAAGCTTGTCTTAGGCTGAAGCTTATGACATGGCAATGTGGCCATCCACAGATGTGTCATTTGTGATGCAAAGTGAGAAAAGAAATACAAACAATCGTCAAATAAGATTAATAGAGACTTGGAAAATCCTCAAGCAAAATAGCAGGTCAGAAAAATTCACTCAACGGTACTTATTAAATAGTATTTTATTAAAATAAAATAAAACCAAAATAAGAAAAATTTAAACCATATTTATTAAACTCTGATCTGTACCAGAAAGAGTAGTAGGGGGTTAGTACCATCTCTTTGCTCACATCACAGTCAGTTCATCATGTAATTTCTAACTGATTGGAAAATCTGCAACCCTTAATATGGCCAGTAGGAAAGGAAAGACTTGCTACTTTTCCAGGTTTTCTGATAATATACATGGTCCTGGGACTGTTATCTTGCTCTGTCCCTTAAGTCAGCGTTGTCAAATCCTGCTCAACCACCAAATAAATTGCTGCTTGCTTTCCTTGCAGTGTCAAGTGTACCCTGGAACAAATGTCTGTTATCTGCTAAGCATCTCTAAGCTCCTGACAATGTCCCCTAGTACAGCAGCAACATCTATCATCCAGGAACCACTCTCCATCATTTTATAAAGGCCTGGCATGGGGCAAAACATCAAAAGCTGCATGCTGCCTCTAAACCAGACCACAATAGAAGTTGTTCTATCCACAAGCAACCCAGGATAAGCCAGCCCAAACAAAATAGCTTGCCAAGCAAGGCTCTTACCAAAATATCTGGACCCATTTTACCTTGTAACACATTTCTTTTTCTTTAATATCAACCTCATCCTAGATATCTCCATGAGTATTAGCCCCTTAATGCAGAAAAACTCTAAATTCTATAGATTTTAATCTACTTAATAGTTGCTCTCCTCTTCATCTCCCTCATAGCTTAGACGTTAAGAATCTACCTGCAATGCGGGAGACCACGTTCAATCCCTGGGTCGGGAAGATCCCCTGGAAGAGGACATGGTAACCCATTCCAGTATTTTTTCCTGAAGAATTCCATGGACAGATGAACCTGCTGGGTAACAGTACATGGGGTCCCAAAGAGTAGAACAAGACTGACTAACACTCACACTTTCACTCTTCATCTCCATATCAGCCACATTCTCTTATGTGTCTAATATTTCTGGAAAAATACATGTCTGCATATTTTCATCAAGGTTCACATAGAACTTTCCTAAGGCCAAGCTTAAAATGTGTTTGCATGGAACCTAGTAGGTATTCCACAAATAACAAATGAGTACTAATCTTATTTTGACCTTTAAATTTCAATATTTCCTCGCCTAGTTTTTCCTGTTTTGCTAGTCACTGAACCTGCCACCACTAATTACTATCAATTCTTCTTCATTCTATGTGTCACATTTGACACACAGAACAATTAAGTGTCATAAAATGAAATAAGAAGGAATCAGATTTCTTTTCAGTTCAGTTCAGTTCAGTCACTCAGTCGTGTCCAACACTGACAGGCCTCATGAACCGCAGCATGACAGGCCTCACTGTACATCACCAACTCCCGGACTTTATCCAGACTCATATCAATAGAGTTGGTGATGCATTCTAACCATATCATGCTCTGTCCTCCCCTTTTCCTCCTGCCCTCAATCTTTCCCAGCATCAGGGTCTTTTCAAATGAGTCAGCTCTTTGCATCAGGTGGCCAAAGTATTAGAGTTTCAGCTTCATCATCAGTCCTTACAATGAACACCCAGGACTGATCTTCTTTAGGATGGACTGGTTGGATTTCTTTGCAGTCCAAGGGACTCTCAAGAGGCTTCTCCAACACCGCAGTTCAAAATCATCAATTCTTCGGTGCTCAGCTTTCTTCATAGTCCAACTCTCACATCCACACGTGACCACTGGAAAAACCATAGCCTTGACTAGATGGATCTTTGTTGGCAATGTCTCTGCTTTTTAATATGCTGTCTAGGTTGGTCATAAATTTCCTTCCAAGGAGTAATCATCTTTTAATTTCACAGCTGCAATCACCATCTGCAGTGATTTTGGAGCTCCAAAAAATAAAGTCTGACACTGTTTCCACAGTTTCGCCATCTATTTGCCATGAAGTGATGGGACCGGATGCTATGATCTTCGTTTTCTGAATGTTGAGCTTTAAGCCAGCTTTTTCACTCTCCTCCTTCACTTTCATCGAGAGGCTCTTTAGTTCTTCTTCACTATCTGCCATGAGGGTGGTGTCATCTGCATATCTGAGGCTATTGATATTTCTCCCGGCAGTCTTGATTCCAGCTTGTGCCTCTTCCAGCCCAGCATTTCTCATGATGTACTCTGCNGCCATCTATTTGCCATGAAGTGATGGGACCGGATGCTATGATCTTCGTTTTCTGAATGTTGAGCTTTAAGCCAGCTTTTTCACTCTCCTCCTTCACTTTCATCGAGAGGCTCTTTAGTTCTTCTTCACTATCTGCCATGAGGGTGGTGTCATCTGCATATCTGAGGCTATTGATATTTCTCCCGGCAGTCTTGATTCCAGCTTGTGCCTCTTCCAGCCCAGCATTTCTCATGATGTACTCTGCATATAAGTTAAACACACAGGATGACAATATACAGCCTTCATGTACTCCTCTTCCTATTTGGAACCAGTCTGTTGTTCCATGTCCAGTTCTAACTGTTGCTTCCTGACCTGCATACAGGTTTCTCAAGAGGCAGATCAGGTGGTTTAGTATTCCCATCTCTTTCAGAATTTCCCACAGTTTATTGTGAACCACACAGTCAAAGGCTTTAGCATAGTCAATAAAGCAGAAACAGATGTGTTTCTGGAACTGTCTTGCTTTTTCCATGATCCAGCGGATGTTGTCAATTTGAGCTCTGATTTCTCTGTCTTTTATAAAACCAGCTTGAACATCTGGAAGTTCACAATTCATGTATTGCTAAAGCCTGGCTTGGAGAATTTTGAGCATTACTTTACTAGCATGTGAGATAAGCGCAATTGTCCACTAGTTTGCACATTCTTTGGCATTACCTTTCTTTGGGATTGGAATGAAAACGGACTCCTTCCAGTCCTGTGACCACTGCTGAGTTTTCCAAACTTGCTGGCATATTGAGTGTAGCACTTTCACAACATCATCTTTCAGGATTTGAAATAGCTCCACTGGAATTCCATCACCTCCACTAGCATTGTTCGTAGTGATGCTTTTTAAGGCCCACTTTACCTCACATTCCAGGATGTCTGGCTCTAGGTGAGTGATCACACCATCGTGAGTATCTCAGTCATGAAGATCTTTTTTGCACAGTTTTTCTTTGTATTCTTACCACCTTTTCTTAATATCTTTTCATTATTTTAGGTCCATATGATTTCTGCCCTTTTTTGAACCCATCTTTGCATGAAATGTTCCCTTGGTTTCTCTAATTTTCTTGAGGAGATCTCTAGTCTTTCCCATGCTATTGTTTTCCTCTATTTGTTTGCATTGCTTACTGAGGGAGACTTTCTTATCTCTTCTTGCTATTCTTTGGAACTCTGCATTCAAATGGGTATATCTTTCCTTTTCTCTTTTGCTTTTCACTTCTCTTATTTTCACAGCTATTTTTAAGGCCTCCTCAGACAGCCATTTTGCCTTTTTTCCATTTCTATTTCTTGGGGATTTCCTTGATCCCTGTCTCCTGTACAGTGTCACAAACCTCCACCCATAGTTCATCAAGCTCTCTGTCTATCAGATCTAGTTCCTTAAATCTATTTCTCACTTCCACTGTATAATCATTAAGGATTTGATTTAGGTCATACCTGAATGATCTAGTGGTTTTCCCCACTTCCTTTAATTTAAGTCTGAATTCGGCAATAAGGAGTTCATGATCTGAGCCACAGTCAGCTCCCGGTATTGTTTTTGCTGACTCTGTAGTGTTTCTCCATCTTTGGCTGCAAAGAATATAATCAATCTGATTTCGGTGTTGACCATCTGTTGATCTCCATATGTAGAGCTTCTCTTGTGTTTTTTGAAGAGGGTGTTTCTCCCCAAGTGATGCTAAATAAAAAGCTTTTTCCAAATCATACTTCCCCAAAGAATAGTGAAGGAATATGTAAAGTAAAACTTCTAAATGTTCAATTGACTACTAATAGTTAAGGATAAATTTTGAAATATATTCTATTTCTTAGTGCCTCAAATCTTCTTTTCTATTCTTTAAGCATGAGAACAGAAATTCAGTTCCCTTCCTCTTTGCTCCATAGCAGCTGTCCAGGGGCTTTGGCATCATGTGTGTTGAAGAAAAACTTATTGACTCAATTATCACTAGATAAGAAATGTTTGCCTCTGCTTCAGGCTTAGCTGATTCTCATATTTACATTCTTGAAGAAGAGAACATGAGCTGATGTCAATAAATCTATAAATAACTTAAAAAGCATATTGGCATTGCTCTAGGAATTATTCACCTTTACCAGTTCTACATGTCCACACTCATATTTATAGCTTCTCTGCTTGTCTGTACATCATCTTTAACATCTATGTTTGGGGACAGGAATGTAAATAGAATTGT
Organism: Neotragus pygmaeus; assembly: GCA_006410875.1. Classification (NCBI taxonomy): domain Eukaryota; kingdom Metazoa; phylum Chordata; class Mammalia; order Artiodactyla; family Bovidae; genus Neotragus; species Neotragus pygmaeus. The sequence goes on along the minus strand of SJYV01046444.1, from coordinate 37,904 downwards.
TTTAGTCAGTGATCTATCCTACTCAAGAACAATACTTTAAAAACACATCTCTCTCCCTTTCTCTTTTGCAAAGTATGTGTCCTTCTAAAGGCCTTCTACCCATCAGGGAGCCTTCGCCCCTCCCAATTCCTTTGTCTTATGAATTACTTCAGGGACTCTACTACACCCTTGGAAGGAGAGTTTTGCCTTAAACAGGGGAGTTCAATGAGATGATTCTTGACATTAGCAAAGACAATCTCATCTACAAATATGAGAAAGCATAGACTCTACAAGTAGAAGTGGCAGGAAAGACACTGAGAAATGAATCCTCACCAAAGAGATAGAGAAAAAGGTGGAAAAATATTGTGGGAGAAGGGTAGAGGAAGAAAGAGAGAGAATAATAGAGCCTGAGATGAACAAAAACTTTCAGTGTTCACAGTGAAACAGAAATGTCCAAATGTCCACAATGCCACAACACAGGAACCTGGGAGCAAAAGAATGAAGACAGGGGTAAAGCAATGAATCAATTAATTTCAGTAACATGAACTCTACTTCCCAGAATGCAACTTTTCCCTGGAAGTTGGAAAGTAATGTATAAAGTCCCTAATGTTCAACACATGTAGATACAATTCCATAACAGGAAATAACTCTTAGTATAAAAATCATTAAAGATCATGAGCAATCAACTCCTCTTCTAAATGAGGGAGGGAGGTGAAAAACAACCAACAGACACATAAAAATATAATTTAAAAGTATTAGAAATCAAAGAAAGAAAATTAAAATTCTGTATCATTGTTCATTCACAACATCATTTTGAAAAGAGAAATAATAACATATTTTAAATTCCTCTTTCATATCCAAATGGTGGTAGTGTTTAAAAAAAGCAAAGTCTACTTTCAATGAAAGAAAAACTCCTTAACATTAGGGATTTTAAATAGATTTTCACTGATGAGTCTGAAAGTAATTCTAACTGGCATAATGAACTTTTGGAGGAATGTACCTTTAAGTGAGTTGTAGAATTTGCTCATGCTGTTCCCCAGTTCTCTGCCTTGGTTCTGGGGCAAATTCCAGCTCCCTGGCCTTTCAGTTGGCCTTTCAGTCTTTGAGAAATTAGAATCCTGGATTCTATCTGTAGTTTGGGGTGTGTGTGTGTGTGTGTGTGTGTGTGTGTGTGTGTGTGTTCAATCTAATTCTATCTCTATCACTTCCTTCCTCACTCTTCCTCAAGCAGGAACTCACTACATTCAAAGTTACTATTCTTTAAAGGCACATTCTCTTTGATTCTTTTTGTTTAAATAAATGTGCTAATAATGATAGATAAGTCTTACATTGTACTTTGTGTAAGACACTATTCTAAATAGGGCACATGCGATAACTCCTTTAATCAGCACAAAATTTTGTAAGGAAACAAAGTTGGGGTTCATGGGGGTCACAAAGAGTCAGAAACCACTGAGTACACACAACAAAAGAAAACAAAAAAAGGAGGGGGAGGGGGGTTGGTCTTATAGAGGTGAATCAGGACACAAATATTTTTGCTTGATTTTGTGCTAGACTTTCTGATGGAGTGAAATAAAAACAAAACAGCAAGTCAGATAAGAAAAACCTTTAGCTCTTTTTCCATTCTAGAACTGTATCTGATAATGCCCCTTCTCAAACCTTACCTGAACAGAGAAGATAACTTGGTTGATTCAATCCCAGGGCATTTCTTTTATAAAGAATTGAGGCTACATTCTTTGAATTTATGTTTTGCCAAACAGTCTTGCATTGGAGATCACTAAATACTTTTCAGCATATTGCAAATACATACATTCTCATGCTCTTTGTTCTTTTTGTTTTTGTTTTTTTCCTTTATGCATTTTGATTTCTCTCAACTGAACAAGAGGGGCTGGGGTAATTAATAAGGTAATCATAAAGACCCTGGCTGTAATTCCATAAAAATGCCCCCAAAATTCCATCTTGTTCTCATCAAATGATTTTGTAAACTTATGCAACGTATTGTGAAATCTATTTCTGACCATGTTCCAACTAGCTGGATATTCTTAGGATAGGTTCCATAGGGTAGTCCCTGCCTTTCCCTTTTGCTTGACCCTTGGACCTAGTGAGTTAGCATACAGTGAACAATCAAGTTGAGCAANTATGCAACTTATTGTGAAATCTATTTCTGACCATGTTCCAACTAGCTGGATATTCTTAGGATAGGTTCCATAGGGTAGTCCCTGCCTTTCCCTTTTGCTTGACCCTTGGACCTAGTGAGTTAGCATACAGTGAACAATCAAGTTGAGCAAACAGAAAATGAAAGCACTTTCTGAAAGCAAATACTCAAATGAGGACCTGGAGGGGAATGAGGCCCCAAATTGAAGAGGGTTGAAGACAGAGGCATCTCATCATTTTCATAAAGGATGGTCCAGTAAAAGTCCTGTAATACTTGACCACTTCAAGCAAATCCAATATTTTAAAATATGTAAAACATCTTTACTGGCTTATGACATCATGTCTGAGACACAGAACTGCATCTGGCCAGGCTGCAGCGCACATCATGAGTGATGATGTCTTTGTAGTTTCACATATTTTTCAAACAAGACATTCAAGTAGTGCTCATTATGATGGAAAGGAAGTCTTGACAGTTTATCCATCCTCCCTATGCTGCCTCCAAGCAGTCACAGAGATTTCTGGAAATTTTCCCTGCACAAAGTCACGCAAAGACATGTGCTTGTTACTGAGCCTTTGTAGTCATACTGGATAAATATAGGGGAAGAAAATATTCTGGTCTCAAAAAACACAAGTTACAGATGGCCCTGTCACATGGCTGTGGCCAACACATCTTTCAGGTCTTGGGAGGACATAAAGAATAGTGGATAACTGGTTGATAACAGCCAAAAAGAGGTGACTCCCTCCCCTATCATTTAACTTCCTATTAGCAGAGGATTTTAGAATGAAACAATCATGAAAATAACTACTATATACTTAAGATCCACACAGTGCTAGGCAATGTGGTATATGCTTAGTGGATCTATATAAATGTGACAGATGGTAAGGCTAGCCCCATACATTCTTGAACACTCCCTGAGGAAGAATGAAAAAGGAAACAAAACTGAACTACTTAAGGGGAAATCTGAAATTACCATGAAATGCTCCTCATGGGATGATATTTAAAATGAAGAATTTCAGGAACATTAAATTAAAATGAATTTCAGAAAACAGACTAAATTCCTACTGTGTAAGACTGCTTTTTGTTGCTGCTGTTTGAGCAAGTGTTCCATACAATATCCCTACAAAGTTTCCTCCAAAGCAAATAGATACATCCATTGCCATCATTGCTGGGAAGGTCAGTCCAGTGGTAAGAAGTAAGAAGGATTAAAAATGGAGATGTTTCATCAAATTCCCTTGGCTATCTTTGAACATTTTGTGACTCTTATGCCTCTTCTGCTTCAAATTACCCCCATTTGTGACTTCCTGTATATAGTTTCTCCCAGCCATTAGAACTGGAAGTGCCTGCAAACTTTTGTGCCCCTAGAGCTGCCAGCAGCCAAACAACTAATTAAAATTGAGTATGAATGCCCAGATCTTTGCCTCAAATTGATACAAATTCTAAGGTGTAATTTACACTTCAGGGCTCCTTGTAGTGAAGGCTGATGCTGGGATTTTGCTTGTAATTGCATCCTTGCTTGACTTCCTCCTTTCCTTCTCCTTCACTGTCTTACAAATTTCTCCTGGGAGCAATTTTATAACAAATCATTGGCATGTGTCTCCTCATCTCAAGGTCTTATTTTAGAGAACATGAAAGGCAACAAGTAGTATAAGGTATAAATCTCATCCAGTTTTCTTTGAAATCATAGGCTTAATTTTACTGAGACTCTCAAATATGGAATTGTATATAATGGTTTCAGAATGTGTGCGGAGGTTAACCACGAAGGGACAACAAGGTAAGAAAAGTAAAAATGCCCTTGAACCCATAGAGAGGCTTGAAAAAAAAAAGGGAGAGAATTAACCCAGGGAAGATCATGTAAATCCATCTTCTCCTATATAAAAGTTTAAGGTACTCTATTGCATTTACTTTGCATTTTATTAGATCTCTCAATAAAATCTTGTCAAAATTTAAATATGCTATGTCTCACAGTGGTGTCACTACCATTAAACAAAGACCATCAGAAATATGCATGTGCATGCTAAGTTGTTTCAGTCATGTCTGACCCTTTGCGACCCCATGGACTGTAGCCCGCCAGGCTCCTCTGTCCATGGGATTTCCCAGGAAAGAACACTGGAGTGGGTTTCCATTCCTTCTCTAGGGGATATTCCCAATACAAAGATCAAGCTCATATCTCCTACACCAGCAGGTCAGTTCTTTACCTCTAGAATCACCTGCTAGCTAAACTGAGGAAGCAGGTAGATGGGCCCCCCCNTATATTTTCTTTTTTAAGTAAGATATTTATTATCCTTAGTTGTTATCCTTAGTTGGATCCTTAGTAAGGATCCAAAGGTATCCTTAATATCAATTCATGAATTCATTCATTGATTTATGAATTCAATATTTAAAACACAAAATTGCGTGGTTTTTATGTATTGCAATATTGTGCTATGTGTAAAAAACACAAATAGAGATCAGACATAGTACTTGCCATCAAGCTGATGGTAGAAACTGAGATGTATAATGTGATAAGTTCTATAAAGAAAGAGTTACAGAACATTTCACAGAGAAATTGACCTTTCTTCTTGTTTTTCCAAGAACAAGAAAACAACAGTTGAAGAAAGGCATTGGGAGTAGGAAATTGGATATGCAAAGGTATGTCAAGCAAGATACATTGTGGAAAATTCAAAGAATTTTGAATAGTCAAATGCTGCATAAAAGAAAGTAGGTTAAAAAAATAAATCAGGGTCAAATTGTGATGTCCTATTTTCTGTCATTTTAAATTACTTAGATTTGCTGCCTAGGTCTAATTCAATCAGTATTTTACAAAATTTTTGTTTGTAAAAATCACCTGGCACTTGCAAACCATATGGATTGCTATATCCTAAGTTCCTATGGAACTTATGCCTGAGTAAGACTAAAGTGAATCTTTGATCAGTGCTACTTTAAACAGGCTCCCCACACATGGGGAGATTCATAATATGGCACATTTGGTAAATAATATGTTGAACCAATTTTATCCCATTTTTTTCTGTTTAATATATTGAGCTTCCACAAGATATCTCACTTGATAAACAGGAATCGGCTGATTTCTATTTTATTTCTGCGAATCACTGCTTTAAGCAGCAGAAGGGGAATGCAATACTCAAATTCATGTTTTAGAAATATAATTGNCCAATTTTATCCCATTTTTTTCTGTTTAATATATTGAGCTTCCACAAGATATCTCACTTGATAAACAGGAATCGGCTGATTTCTATTTTATTTCTGCGAATCACTGCTTTAAGCAGCAGAAGGGGAATGCAATACTCAAATTCATGTTTTAGAAATATAATTGACAATAGTATGAAGGATATTATGCATATGGAAGAACTGAGGCAAAAAGCCAATTTAAGAACCTTCTAAAATAGATTAGAACATAATAAGGGCTTCTGTCAGGTTTCAGTGAGAATGAATATGAAGGAATAGATTTAAGCTGTACTTAATAGGCACAATGCACAGGGCTAGTTTTGATTGTAAGCAAGGTGTGAGTGAGATGATTCTGAAATGACTCCTAGAGGACTGCCCTGGTGGTACAGTGGATAAGAATCTGCCTGTCAATGCAGGGGACACAGGTTGGATCCCTGGTCCAAGAAGATTCCACAAGCCACAGAGCAACTACTGAACCTGTACTCCAGGGCTTGCAAGCCACAACTACTGAGCCCTTGTGCTGCAACGACTGAAGACTATGCTCTCTAGAACCCATGCTCCACAAGAGAAGCCACTGCAATGAGAAGCCCATGCATAGCAATGAAGAGTAGCCCTCACTCACCACAATTAGAGAAAGCCTGGACATAGCAATGAAGACCCAGTGCAACCAAAAATAAACAAATAAATAATTTTTTAAGTGAAAAGGAACAGCTGAAATTAATTTTTTTTAAGTAGAAATGACTCCTAGGCTTTTAGTTTGGGTGACTAGGTAGATAGTGAATCCATTAACTGGGAAAAGAAAAACGGGGTAAAGTGGCAAGTTTGGTATGACAGTTCAATTTGAGGTGGCTTCAGTATACACAAACAGCAGGCAGAGTTTTCTCATACGTAATCAAAAATAAATCTGGGACTCNACAAAGAGTCGGACACGACTGAGCATCTGAACTGAACTGAACTGAGCTGAAATGATGACCAGTTTACCCACATCCTCTTCAATAAATTCTGTCTTGGCTAAGACATGCCTGGGCACACATGGGAGGAATCTGAGAAATATCATACTTGGACTGTGCACCAGGCAAATCAAAATGAAGGACCAGAAGGAAACTCAGAAGAAATGCCCCGTAAAAGTAATTCAAACTGCCATGAGGGTGCAACTCAGTGATTTCTCTCCTTTGAGTCTGCTCATGGGTCTATCTATATATACAATAATCTTTTTTTCCTCTTAATAAATATCTGTTTCACTACTTTCCATTTTGTGAGAATTATTTTCCACACAGTCAAAGGGCCAAGGCCCTTGTCACTGACCACTGGTCTAGTGGCTAGGATCTGGTGCTTTCACCACTGCAATGGGCATCAATCTTTCCTGGAGCCCAAGCCCCACTCCAAGCCATTGCAGGCTGAGGCCACTGGAGATGAAAACATAGTGAGCTTATTACTCCTTGTGGTAGTGGGCAGGGGGAGAGCAAAAGACACACACCATGAGAAACCATAGATTGTCTCAGGAAGAGGTATTAGATAGACCCTATTCTAGAATAGTGCATGAGAGAACTTCCAGATAGTCAAGCTGGATTAGAAAAGGCAGAAGAACCAGAGATCAAATTGCCAACATCCCTTGGATCATCAAAAAAGCAAGAGAATTCCAGAAAAACATCTACTACTGCTGCACTGACTATGCTGAAGCCTTTGACTGTGTGGATCACAACAAGGTGTGGAAAAGTCTTTAAGAGACAGGAATACCAGACCACCTTAACTGCCTACTGAGAAACCTGTATGAAATGAAAGATTTAAGGCGTGAAAAGAAGAGGATGACAGAGGACAAGATGGTTGGATGGCATCACCAATTCAATTGACATGACTTTGAGCAAGCTCCAGGAGATGGTGAAGAAAAGGGAAGCCTGGCATACTTCAGTCCATGGGGTCACAAAGAGTCAGACACAACTGAGGGACTGAACAGCAAATTCTAGTATTTGGGGTTTGGTTGGATGATTTGGTGAAGGGTCTAAGGAAATAGGGTATCTCGGTAGTTTAGAAGCTGTCAGAATACAGTGTTATCCTATGATTGGATAATTTATTAAAATCCTGTCTACTACAAAGACAAAGCTGTTACTGGTAAAGAAAGACAAGTCACCTTTTGGTATTGGATGTTTTGAACATCGCAGTAACCTTGTATTTTGAGTTTATGCAAAATTAGAAAGTGGCCTTATTTTCACTCATTTTATCATGGTTTCTAAGTAACCTTCTCTGGGGTAGAGGCTATTTCCCAAGATTGTTTAACAGATAAATTATTTTGATGTGAAAATGATTTTCAAATGAATTATATAACGTGCTGTCGTGATGTATAATAAGAAATTTCTGTTTGGTCTTTGCCCCTATTTCTGGTACAGAAATCTTAAAACCCTTGGAATTTCCTAAGTGAGTAATAAGGCATCTTTTGTTATGTTAATGAGATGGTGTTTGAACCTCACCATGTGGTTTCAGGGAGAAACAATCAGTTGATTAAAATTTTATTCCCAGTTTCCCAAACTTTCACCTCCAACTTCCTGGGGAAGTAAGAAGATCTGGATATTCCAGGTGGCTGAACTTGTGGAGATGTTGGTGTTTCAGGGAAAAGTCAATTCTGACTCCATGTTGGAACTGTTCCTTTGACTTGTTTTCCATTGTTTTTGTTATTATGGGGTGCATCTGTGCCCTGTCTTGTCTGACTCTTTCGATTCCATGGACTGCAGGCTCCTCTATCTATGGAATTTTCCAGGCAAAAAAAACTGGAGTGGGTTGCTATTTTCTACTCCAAGGTGTCTTTCCAACTCAGGGATCGAACTAGTGTCTCTTGTGTCTCCAGCAGGCAGACTATTTAACACTGAGCCACCTAGGAGGCCCTTTTATTATTATAATCATAAATAATGGCCTGCCTCAAGAAATATTGCCCCTCTGCCTGACTTTTAAACTAAAATGCCTTTGTTCAGAACCCTGTCCACTTATAGATGGCAAGAAGTAATTAACACAGCCCCCTGAGGCTTACCATTCTAGAAGCAATTTGCAAGACTGATAGCCTTACTTTGTTTCTTTACACTCCCCCCATCTCTGATCTATCATAGAAGCTGGCATCCAGGCTCCAAAAAGATGGTTATTTTGAGACATTAGTCTACCATTTCTTGGTCAGCTGGCTCTCCAAATAAAGTTCTTGCCTTAGCACTTCGTCACCCATTCATCAGCCTCTTGTGCTACAGGGAGAGTGAACTTGGATTAGGTAACACTGAGAGAGTGTTGAACTTCAAGAGGACAAGGACATGCTCTACACCCCTTTCCCTTTCCATTTTACAATAAAATGGTAATCTAATAAATAAAATATCTCTCTGAGTTCTGTGTACCTCCTATAGCAAATTAATCAGATCCAAGGAGGAAGTTATGGGAACCTCTGATTTATAGCCAGTGAGTCAGAAGCACATGTAACAACCTGGGCTTGACTGGCGTCTGAAGTTTGGGGTAGTTATCACATTGTTATGTGGTGCTGACTGAAACATAATATAGTTAAAGTGCGTGCTTAGCCACTTTAGTCATGTCCAACTCTTTGAGACCCCATGATATGTAGCCTGCCAGGCTCCTCTGTCCCTGGGATTTCCCAGGCAAGAATACTAGAGTGGGTTGTCTGCCCTATTCCAGAAGATCTTCCTGACCCAGAGATCAAACCCATATCTCCTGTGGTTGCAGCAATGTAGGCAGATTCTTTACCACTGAAATATCGGGGAAGCACTATGGTTAAGATATTAGAACAACAACAAAAAAGTCTTTCCTCTCAGAATCTTGATTATTTCATAAAGATAAAATTCCATAAGCAAAATTATTTAAATAATATATGCATATATATATGTCTTTGATATATACTGCCAATTGATCTTCAGAAAAATGTATATACATTAATGATCCCAGAAGCAACAGTATCTTACTATAAAATTATTAGTATTAAATGTGGATATTTAATATACAACCATTTCTAAGACAATTAGTAAAATGATTATACATTCGTGCTTCAGCAATGTAAACATACATATTTTATTCATATTTATTAACATCCATTTTCTTTTATATCATATGTAGCAAATAATATATTAATTCAAAAATCTTGACACTTTAATATACCTGACTTTTTTTCCAGGTAATTATGTGCAACAATTTGCTGACTGTTCTTTTATTTCCATAGTTTGTGAGGTTTCTGAAACCCTGTTAGATTCTTATGTAAACTGTGTCTCCCCATTATTCATTCTCAAATTTCCCTCTGCATACCACCCATCTGCTGACATATCTCTTTATCTTAAAATATTCGTAGCTAATCCACAGGGCATTCCCCATGCCTTCCCCCCGCCCCCCACCCTCTGGCAGTATTTTTCCCTCAAACAGATTCTATACATTTACTGGTTAAGGTCTTTCTTCCTGGGTACTTTATGATATTGTTTGTTAATGAATGTCATTCTTTCATAAACTTCTAAGAGAAAGTTATTTTTTCATTACACATGTAGCAATTTTACTGATAATCCTTTGGTAAGTTTAGTGGTTTTCAATTGATTTTCAATTGATTTGCTAGGGATTTCTAGGTAGGTAATAATATTTGTGAGTGTTCTTACCACAATAGGATAAAAACAAAAGGCAGTATTTTTTTCTAAAAATTATAGCTCTTATTTTTTGTCATGTATTATTATGTTGATCAAAAATCTGGAATAAGCTTCCTTTGTGCTTGCTCAGTCTCAACTCTGTGACTCCACAGACTGTAGTCTACCAGTCTCCTCTGTCCTTGGAATTTTACAGGCAAGAATACTGGACTGGGTTGCCATTTCCTACTCTAGGGGATCTTCCCAACCCTGAGATCTAAACTTCATCTCTTGTGTTTCTTATATTGACAAGTGGATTTTTGACCAACTGCACCACCTGGGAAGCCCTGAATAAACTTAAAAGTATCAAAATTAATAAGGAACATATTTTATTTTAAATTAAATGTGACTACCTCTAAGCTTCACTATTTCAATTGAGGTTTTAAAAGTTTTGTGTGAAAAATAAAACAAACCAAATCTTAAAGGAAAGGATAAATGTTTCTACATGCTTCATATTCTCTGCTCCAGTCACTGGCAGACATCTGACTGGTTTCCAAAGGGAGGACATGTTTGATAAGAGACACTGCATAAAGATTCTGCTTTTGTTCTGTTAATCTGCCTTCCTGATTTTCATGCTTAAGTATGTCTAAGAATTACTGTTCTGGCCATAGTCAAATGTACAATAAACCTTACATGAACAATTTAAGAACAATTCAGAATTAATCATGATTGAGATATATATACTTTTTATACTTTTATAACATAGTACAGCTCTTTTAAATATAAATAAATGTCTCTAAATTTATACTCTTTCATACTGCTTCACATTGCTTTACATTGATATTTACTGCTATTGAATGATTATTTATCATCCTACCAGTTTCTAAATTATATTAAGACAGGATTCATGCTTTTATTAATCCACTGCCATACCTATATTCGTGTTCTATTGCTGGTATAACACATTAACACACAAGTAATGGCACAAAATGACACAAATAGGTTATATTACAAGTCTTTAGGTCAGATGTCTGATATTGGCCACATGGGACTAAAATTAAGATGTCAGTAAGAACTGTGTTCCCTGGCTCAAATAGTAAGGATTCTGTGTGTAATGCAGGAGGTCCAGTTTCAATCCTTGGGTCAAGAAAATTCCCTGGAGAAGGGCATGGCAACCCACTCCAGGACTCTTTATTGGAGAATCCCGTGAACAGAGTAGCCTGGTGGGCTATAGTCCCTAGGGTTGCAAAGAGACTGACAGGAGGAAGTGAATAACACTTTTACTTTCATTGAAAAACTGATTTCCTTATCTTTTCTAGCTTCAAAAGACCTTGTAGGTCAAGCAACAGATAGAACCAGACATGGAAAAATGGACTGGTTCCAAATTGGGAAAGGAGTACATCAAGGCTATATATTGTCATCCCGCTTATTTAACTTATACAGAGTCCATCATGTGAAATGTTGGACGGGATGAGGCACAAGCTCAAATCAAGATTGCTGGGAGAAGCATCAATAACCTCAGATATAGAGATGACACCACGCTTATGGCAGAAAATTAAGAACTAAGGAGCCTCTTCATGAAAGTGAAAGAGGAGAGTGGAAAAAGTTGGCCTAAAACTCAACATTCAGATAACTAACATCCTGACATCCAGTCCCATTACTTCATGGCAAATAGAAGGGGAAACAGTGGAAACAGCAGCAGACTTTATTTTGGGGGACTTCAAAGTAACTGCAGATCGTGACTGCAGTCATGAAATAAGAGAGATGCTTACTCCTTGGAAGAAAATTTATGGCCAACCTAGATAGCATATTCAAAGGCAGAGACATTATTTTGCTAATAAAGCTCCATCTAGTCAAGGCTATGGTTTTTCCAGTGGTCATGTATGGATGTGAGAGTTATGCTGTGAAGAAAGCTGAGCGCTGAAGGATTTTGAACTGTGGTGTTTGAGAATACTCTTGAGAGTCCCTTGGACTTCAAGGAGATCCAACCAGTCCATCCTAAAGGAGATCAGTCTTGGGTGTTCATTGGAAGGACTGATGTTGAAGCTGAAACTCCAATACTTTGGCCACCTCATGAGAAGAGTTGACTCATTGGAAAAGACCCTGATGCTGGGAGGGATTGGGGGCAGGAGGAGAAGGGGATGACAAAGGATGAGACGGCTGGATGGCATCACCGACTTGATGGATGTGAGTTTGAGTGAACTCCAGGAGTTGATGATGGATAGGGAGGCCTGGTGTGCTGGGATTCATGGGGTCACAAAGAGTGAGACACAACTGAGTGACTGAACTGAAGTGAAATATCTGTTGTATAAACAAATAAATGAATGAATGAAAGCTACAGAGCAGATGTGTTCTTTAAATAATCAGAACGTTTTCCAGTATTTCTTTGCTTTTTATTTTACTTTGTTTACTTTACAATATTGTATTGGTTTTGCCATACATCAACGTGAATCCACCACGGCTGTACACATGTCCAGTATTTCTAATTCTCTAAAAGTTTTAAACAACAATGGCATTTTTTGTAATGTCCATATGTTTATTACATGGTATTAAACATTTTGTTTAGGAAAAAAACACTGATATATACATAATCCCAAAACTTCGATCTCTGTCTAAACTAAAAATCAAAGAACTAGTAATAGTGGCTTCCCTGGTGGCTCAGCAGTAAAGAATTTGCCTTCAATTCGGGAGACCTGGGTTCAATCCCTGGGTGGGGGAGATCCCCTGGAGAAGGGAATGGCAATCCATTTCAGTATTCTTGCCTGGAGAATTTCATGGACAGTGGAGCCTGAAGAGCTGGAGTCCATGGGATCACAAAGAGTCAGACAAGACTGAGTGACTAAAACTTTCAGTTATGCAGTAATCAAACCAAAAAAAAAAAAAATTGTGGCCAGAAATTTACAAACAAATTCACTATTAAAACCTCCAAAAATCTGGTAAGCAATATACTTAGGTATACAATACTTTGAATTAAGTGACATATTATCTTTTTGTTCCTTAGAATATTTAGACTTCAATGGAAAACAAAGCCTTATCCAGTTGTACCCTATTATAGGTGGGGAATGTATTCCAAGACCCCCATGGATGCCTGAAATCCCTGATACTACCTAACTTTATATATAGTAAATAACAATGGTTTTTGAAAGCCATTTCAAAAGTCATTGTTACATTAAAGAATAATACATTTTAAGTATCTAACCATGTAATATATATATATATATATTTTCCCCTTATGGAGTCTAATAATGAGCAAATAGATTGACTACAAAGCCATGCACAGTCTTACTTACAGTCTGATAAGTCTGGTTGGTCATTTCTTAACTATACTGTGCATTGATGAGACAAGTTATGTAGAATTTTAGTGTCAGAGTCCATTCACTTAACATAAAAATGATATGTGATAAATTTCTATTACCTGCCTCATACTAGGATAAATTATAAGTATTGACTGACACTGTGCTGGGGATTCCCAGGTGGCTGAGTGGTAAAGAATCTGCCTGCAGTGCAGGAGATGCAGGTTTGATTCCTGGGTTTGGAAAATCCCCTGGAGAAAGGCATGGCAACCCATTCCAGTATTCTTGCCTGGAGAACCACATGGACAGAGGAACCTGGCAGACAGTGGTCCATGCTGTCTCAAAGAATCAGACATATAAGCATGCACTTTGCTGAAATGTTCAATTTACGTAAAATCTGTTAATCAATACTCAAAACAATTTTATTTAGTAAAAATTTTGTGTGTTCATTTTATAAATAAGTTAAATTAATTATAGAGAGGGTAATTGCCTATTTACCTCTCATAATTGTAGATGCAAACTACCAGCTCTGTTTTTTTTTGGTTCAGTTCACTTCACTTCAGTCACTTAGCCATGCCAGACTCTTTGCAGCCCCATGGACTACAGCACACCAGGCCTCCCTGCCCATTACAAACTCCTGGAGTTTACCCAAACTCATGTCCATCAAGTCAGTAATGCCATCCAACCATCTCATCCTCTGCCATCATCTTCTCCTCCTGCCTTCAATCTTTCCCAGCATCAGGGTCTTTCCCCATGAGTCAATTCTTCACATCAGGTGGCCAATTATTGGAGTTTCAGCTTTAGTATCAGTCCATCCAATGAATCCAACCAGTCCATTCTGAAGGAGATCAGCCCTGGGATTTCTTTGGAAAGAAAGATGCTAAAGCTGAAACTCCAGTACTTTGGCCACCTCATGAGAAGAGTTGACTCATTGGAAAAGACTCGGATGCTGGGACGGATTGGGGGCAGGAGGAGAAGGGGACGACAGAGGATAAGATGGCTGGATGGTATTACTGACTCACTGGATGTGAGTCTGAGTGAACTCCAGGAATTGGTGATGGACAGGGAGGCTGGCGTGCTGCGATTCATGGGATCACAAAAAGTCGGACATGACTGAGCNCTTTATCATTTATCTGTCGATGGTCATTTAGGTTGCTCCCATAGCTTAGCTGTTGTAAATAGTGCTGCTGTTAACATTAGGGTGCATATATCTTTTAAATTAGTTTTCTTTGAATATCTGCCCAGGAGTAGAATTACTGGATCATATAATATCTCTATTCTTAGTTTTCTAAGGAACTTCCATCACATTCTCCATAGTGGCTGCATCAATTTATATTCCCACCAACAGAGTAGAAGGGTTCCCTTTATCCACACCTTCTCCAACATTTATTATTTGTAGACTTGTTGATGATGACCATTCTGACAAGTGTGAGATGATACCTTGTAGTTTTGATTTGCGTCTCTCTACTATTTAGTGATGTTATGCATCTTTTTGTGTATATACATGCCATCTGTAGGTCTTCTTTGGATAATTATATCTCTTTAGATCTTCTACCCATTTTCTGATTGGGCAGAAAATTTGTTGTTTGTCGATTTGTTTATTTATATGAAGTGCTATATGTGATATTTGTATGGGGCTTGTATATTTTGAAAATTAATTCCATGTCAGTCACACCTTTTGCAAATATTCTCTCCCACTTATCTTTTCATTTTGTTTATGGTTTCTTTTGCTGTGCAAAAACTTATAAATTTAATAAGTCCAGTTTGCTTGTTTTCACTTTTATTTCTTTTGCCTTGAGAGACTGACTTAAGAAAACAGTGCTTAGATTTATGTCAGAGAATGTTTTGCCTATATTCTCTTCTCGGAGTTTGGCATCATGGCTTATATTTAAGTCTTAAACGATTTTGAGTTTATTTTTGTGTGTGGTTGAGGGAGTGTTCTAACTTCATTGATTTACATGTGGCTGTCCAGTTTTCCCAACACCACTTGCAGAAGAGTTTATCCTTTCTCTATTATGTATTCTTGTCTCCTTTGTCAAAGATTAATTGACCATAAGATGTAGATTTACTTCTGGACATTCCATTCTTTTCTATTTATCTGTATGTCTGCTTTTGTGCCAATACCATGCTTTTAAAATTACTGTAGCTCTGTATAGCATATTGTCTGAAATCTGGGAGGATAATGCCACCAGCTTTGTCTGGCTTAAGAAGGACTTATACGGACCCTTCTGAAACTCATCCAAAAGACTGAAGAGAAAGGAACACTGCCAAAGTTATTCCATGAAGCCATCATCACTCTGATATCAAAACCAGATAAAGACATTACCAAAAAAGAAAGTTAAAAGGCAGTATCACTGATAAATATAGATGCAGAAATCCTCAACAAAATATTCACAAAATGAATCTAGCAATATATAAAAAGGATCATTCATCATGATAAAGTTGGATTTATTCGNTTTTTTCCCCTTATGGAGTCTAATAATGAGCAAATAGATTGACTACAAAGCCATGCACAGTCTTACTTACAGTCTGATAAGTCTGGTTGGTCATTTCTTAACTATACTGTGCATTGATGAGACAAGTTATGTAGAATTTTAGTGTCAGAGTCCATTCACTTAACATAAAAATGATATGTGATAAATTTCTATTACCTGCCTCATACTAGGATAAATTATAAGTATTGACTGACACTGTGCTGGGGATTCCCAGGTGGCTGAGTGGTAAAGAATCTGCCTGCAGTGCAGGAGATGCAGGTTTGATTCCTGGGTTTGGAAAATCCCCTGGAGAAAGGCATGGCAACCCATTCCAGTATTCTTGCCTGGAGAACCACATGGACAGAGGAACCTGGCAGACAGTGGTCCATGCTGTCTCAAAGAATCAGACATATAAGCATGCACTTTGCTGAAATGTTCAATTTACGTAAAATCTGTTAATCAATACTCAAAACAATTTTATTTAGTAAAAATTTTGTGTGTTCATTTTATAAATAAGTTAAATTAATTATAGAGAGGGTAATTGCCTATTTACCTCTCATAATTGTAGATGCAAACTACCAGCTCTGTTTTTTTTGGTTCAGTTCACTTCACTTCAGTCACTTAGCCATGCCAGACTCTTTGCAGCCCCATGGACTACAGCACACCAGGCCTCCCTGCCCATTACAAACTCCTGGAGTTTACCCAAACTCATGTCCATCAAGTCAGTAATGCCATCCAACCATCTCATCCTCTGCCATCATCTTCTCCTCCTGCCTTCAATCTTTCCCAGCACCAGGGTCTTTCCCCATGAGTCAATTCTTCACATCAGGTGGCCAATTATTGGAGTTTCAGCTTTAGTATCAGTCCATCCAATGAATCCAACCAGTCCATTCTGAAGGAGATCAGCCCTGGGATTTCTTTGGAAAGAAAGATGCTAAAGCTGAAACTCCAGTACTTTGGCCACCTCATGAGAAGAGTTGACTCATTGGAAAAGACTCGGATGCTGGGACGGATTGGGGGCAGGAGGAGAAGGGGACGACAGAGGATAAGATGGCTGGATGGTATTACTGACTCACTGGATGTGAGTCTGAGTGAACTCCAGGAATTGGTGATGGACAGGGAGGCTGGCGTGCTGCGATTCATGGGATCACAAAAAGTCGGACATGACTGAGCAAATAAACTGAACTGAACTTCCAGTGAATATTCAGGACTGATTTCCTTTAGGATGGACTAGTTGGATCTCTTTGCAGTCCAAGGGACTCTCAACAGTCTTCTCCAACACCACAGTTCAAACGCATCAATTCTTCAGTGCTCAGCTTTCTTTATAGTCCAATCTTCACATCTATACAAGACTACTGGAAAAACCATAGTTTGACTAGACAGATCTTTGTTGGCAAAGAAATGTCTCTGCTTTTTAATATGCTGTCTAGGTTGGTCGTAACTTTTCTTCAAAGGAGCAAGTGTCTTTTAATATCATGGCTGCAGTTACCATCTGAAGTAATTTTGGAGCCCAAGAAAATAAAGTCTACCACTATTTCCATTGTTTCCTCCTCTATTTGCCATGAAGTGATGTGACCAGATGCCATGATCTTAGTTTTCTGAATGTTGAGTTTTAGCCAGCTTTTTCACTCTCTTCTTTCACTTTCATCAAGAGGCCCTTTTGTTCTTCTTCACTTTCTTCCATAAGGGTGGTGTCATCTGCATATCTGAGGTTATTGATATTTCTCCCGGCAATCTTGATTCCAGCTTGTGCTTCATCCAGATCAGCATTGCTCATGATGCAGTACTGTGCATATAAGTTATATAAGCTGGGTGACAATATACAGCCTTGACGTATTCTTTTTCTGATTTGGAACTAGTCTGTTGTTCCATGTCCAGTTCTAACTGTTACTTCCTGACCTGCATACAGATTTCTCAAGAGGCAGGTAAGGTGGTCTGGTATTCCCATCTCTTGAAGAATTTTCCACAGTTAGTTATGATCCACACTATCATGATCCATACTATTAACTACAATATTCTATCAACTGATTCATTTTCCATGATGTTCTTTGTTCTGGAATAGGCTAGATAGCAACATTTCTAGAGAATTTGAAAATGTGTATCTTTAAAGCCTGGATTTATAGGTCTTTCTGAGACAAAATTCTATTATAACTTTTTCATTGACTTTTGGTTTTTTTCCTGGACTCTCCTCATAGCCTCCTGTTTATTGGTGCATTATATCATTCAACAAATTTTAGCAGTTACTTTTTGCCCACAAATCTGTTAGATGGTGTATTGTAACTCTCTTTCTGGAGCTATGTCCTACTGTGTAAGTATATGGGGCTTTTCAAGTGGTGCAGTGGTAAACAATCTGCCTGCCAATGCAGAAGACTCAAGAGTTGTGAGTTTAATCCTTGGGTCAGAAAGATCCCCTGGCCTAGGAAATGGCAACCCATTCCAGTATTCTTGCCTGGAAAATTCCATGGATAGAAGAGCCTGGCAGGCCACAGTCCATGGGGTCACAAAGAGTCAGACATGGCTGAGCATGTAGAGAGAGAAAAATAATATGTTAAAAACAAAAAGCCCATTTTTTCCTATCCTTTAGAGACTGTCAATGGTTGTCTGATATTTTCTTTTAGTTGAGGAAATAAGTATATTATCTTGCTTTCCATATTAGTCATCTATGGATAAAAAACTCCATTCACCTCTTTTGCAATTGTTTTTCCATAGCTTTCCTTGTTGGAATTCCTATTTGTTCATTTCCAAATGAGCAAAGGCTTAACCAAATTACATTTTTACCAAGAGATGAGAAGTGTACATTTTTCTTAGTCTTACTCTCTGCCAATTCAGGTTTAGGTCATTATATACCCTCACTAGTAATGTAAATCTGTCCCGTGAAAATATAAACAACTTCAATAAACCTTAAAAGTTTAAAAGACCTTTTTATAGAACTCATCATTACATCTACAGTTTCAAACATACATGTCACAGTTTTTTCTCTAATATCAGACTTTAAGAAGGTGTTGCACAGAATTATGTTGTTCTCTTCATAGAGAGAGAAGTAAAGAATAATGCTATTTAACTTTGCTTTTATCAGAGTTTGGATAATAGAGCTAAGCCTTGCCTCTCATCAGTTTTTCTTTTCCTTTTAATTCTCACTGAGTGACTAATAAAGCCAGTCACAGTGAAGTGCTTGGCTGTTAGTCTTAGATGGCAGCTATTGATATAGCCAGTTCAATCAATCCAGGATGTGTATTGGAAAGGTGAACATCATTAAACACAGTTCCTAATGGATTTGGTTCATCTTAAACTATCAATATTGGTATAGCATTGAAGAACCGCAAGTCAGTCAGAGTAATAAAGCAGCATTGTAATAAACATCAACCACATATTTCTCTCGGAAATAAATCACATGTCAGAATATAAGTACTATATATAAAAATGTCTACGTTGCTTTGGCCAAATGATGGGAGAGTCTACTTCTATAAGTAAATGTATTATCATGCTACCTTTTAATGCCCATCCCAAAATTGTAGAAATGCAAATAGTCAAGGGGACTAGAAGTTCATTATGGTAACTCTGAAATCCAACAGCAGGGAAACCATTTTAAAGAAAATTATAAGAAAGGCACAAGCACCAAGAAAAGTAATTACATACCACTCAAACCATCATATCTTGGATCTTTATAACCAAACTGGAGAAATTGGAGGGAAAATCTAATTGATTTTATATGGAACACTCATTTGTGACTGAAATGAACAGTGACTGAACTATTTTTCAGAAGTAGAAGGTTCCAACTGCTTAGTCATTTCTGAAGTCCTAAAATACCAGCCTGCCATAAACATACCAGTTCAGTTCAGTTCAGTTCAGTTTTTCAGTTGTGTCCCACTCTTTGTGACCCCATGAATCGCAGCACGCCAGGCCTCCCTGTCCATTACCAATTCCGGAGTTCACTCAAACTCATGTCCATTGAGTAGGTGATGCCATCCAGCCATCTCATCCTCTCTCATCCCCTTCTCCTCCTGCNTTTCCTTCCTCAGGGGATCTTCCCAACCCGGGGATCAAATCCTTCCCCCTTGTATCTACTGCACTAGCAGGCAGAGTCTTTACCACTGAGCCACCTGGAAAGACCTTGTAAAAGAAGGAGTGATGCCCATTCAACAAAAATGTTATTCAGCTAAAATGAAATTATGCAGGTAAAAGCTAAGCATAAATTCGATCTCATTGGAGATGCTCAGGAAATGTTAACCTAGTAGTAAGTTATCTGAAAAAAGAAGCTCTTAAGAGAGTAAAACACAACCCATGGACTGGGAAAAAAATATTTGCAAAACAAATATTGAACTAGAATAACTGAGGAATAACTGAGGAATGCAGCCAAAGAAACCATTAGATATATGATGAGCAAGGCTTAACTAGGCATGGCATTACTGGGGATAGATGTCAGACTGTGGATATAAATCCTTTAAGTCCAAGGGCTCCATACATCTTTACTTCTCCCACAGTGACCAATAAAGTGCTATGACGTTGTTAGTATGTGTTTAATATGGACTGATTGATTTCATAAACTAAAACTATGCATCCTAGGAAATAAAGCCACCTTTATTGATAACTATTGTGAACCACTATTTTTTTCTTAAATTAAGGCGAATATGTTTAAGATACATCTGGGATTTCTTTGGAAGGAATGATGCTAAAGCTGAAGCTCCAGTACTTTGGCCACCTCATGCGAAGAGTTGACTCATTGGAAAAGACTCTGTTGCTGGGAGGGATTGGGGGCAGGAGGAGAAGGGGATGACAGAGGATGAGATGGCTGGATGGCATCACGGACTCGACGGCCATGAGTCTGAGTGAACTCCAGGAGATGGTGATGTACAGGGAGGCCTGGCGTGCTGCGATTCATGGGATCGCCAAGAGTCAGACACGACTGAGCAACTGAACTGAACTGAACTGATGACACTTAAGTGGAATTCCCAGGTGGTGTTAGTGGTAAAGAACTTAACTGCCAATGCAGTAGATGTAAAAGATGTGGTTTCAATCCTTGGGTCAAGAAGATCCTCTGATGGAAGATATGGCTACCCAGTTCAGTATTCTTGCCTTAAGAATCCCATGGACAGAGAAGTCTGCTGGGCTACAGTCCATAAGGTTTCAAAGAGTTGGACATGACTGAAGTGACTTAGCACACATCTATTGAACTTTTTTTTTGGTATGTTACAGATCACATACTGGACAGCTGAAAAGTAATATATTTTGTAACCAGGACATATACATGTTCCACTCTACAATACTTGCATTTCAAAAAGTATCCAAAAAACAGTGTTGTTGTATGAGAAAGAAAAATATCCCTGTGAAAATTCTCAAGTGTGTTGCTTACTAAAGTCTGAAGTATTAAAATGAGGCTCTACTCTCACAGAAAATAAATAAAGCAGTGTTCCTGTCCCTGGTCTGTATTACTACTGTGAGTTTGAGAAACAAATCATCTATAAACAAATGGCTTTTTTAAAGTTAAAGGACAGTTTATCAGGGAGATAGGGCCAGAGAAAATGCAAAGAAATCATTAAAGGCAACTTTCTCTCTTTCTCTCTCATCCTGCCACTGCTTTTCTAAAGGTTTGAGAAATAAGCCTGGAGGTTTGGAGATTAAAGCATACAGTGTTTGACATACCGTTTTAATTTATTTTTTTTTTAAGCATTTTATAGCCATTTTTGTGTTCTGGGAAATCCAAATATCTGGTCCCAGGTCTTACTCGTATGTACATTTTTACAACTTATGTTGTTATTTAGAACTAAGAAAATAGTTCCCAAAGTTTTAAGCGATATAAGATATTCTTAAAACAACAGAAAATCATGGTGGGTAAACACATGGCTTTGAAGTCAAAAAAGCGGTCTCAGTTTTGTGTCCGTGGGTGCTCAATTGCTTCTCCAGGACATCTTCACAACCCAAGGACAACCCACGTCTCCTGCAGTGCAGGCACATTCTTCAGTGCTAAGCCACCAGGGAGGCCCCGGACTCACTATTAGAGAGTCCGGGACAGAATAATGGTCTCTTAAAGAAATCCAGACAATTATCCCTGGAATCTGTGATAAATATGTTACTCTGCATGGCAAAAGGAACACCAAGACATGATCTAAACCAAGGATCCTGGAATTAATGAAATTAAAAGATGCCTGCTCCTTGGAAGGAAAGCTGACAAACCTATAGCGTATTCAAAAGAAGAGACATCACTTAGTCAGCAAAAATCTGTACAGTCAAAGCTATGGTTTTTTCAGTAGTCATGTAAGGATGTGAGAGTTGGACCATAAAGAAGGCTGAGCACTGAACAATCAATGCTTTTGAACTGTAGTGTTGGAGAAGATTCTTGAGAGTGACTTGGGCAGCAAGGACATAAAACCAGTCACTCCTAAAGGAAATAAACTCTGAATATTCATTGGAAGGACTGATGCCCAAGTAAAGCTCCAATACTTTAGTTACCTGATAGCTGAAGAGGAACTTAAAAGCCTCTTGATGAAAGTGAAAGGACAGTGAAAAAGTTGGCTTAAAACTCAACGTTCAAAAAACGAAGATCACAGTATTTTGTCCCACCACTTCACGGCAAATAGATGAGGAAACAATGGAAACAGTGACAGACTTTATTTTGGGGGGCTCCAAAAATCACTGCAGATAGTGACTGCAGTGAAATTAAAAGACACTTGAAAGTAAAAATAATAATAATAATAAAGGCACTTGCTTCTTGGAAGAAAAGCTATGACCAACCTAGGCAGCATATTAAAAAGCAGAGACATTATTTTGCCAACAAAGGTCCATCTAGTCAAAGCTACTGGTTTTTCCAGTAGTCATGTATGGATGATGAGATTTGGACAATAAAGAAAGCTGAGTGATATAGAATTGATGCTTTTGAACTGTGGTGTTGGAAAAGACTCTTGAGAGTCAGTCCCTTGGACTGCAAGGAGATAAAACCAGTCAATCCTAAAGGAAATCAGTCATGAATATTCATTGGAAGGACTGATGCTGAAGCTTAAACTGCAATACTTTGGCCACTTGATGCAAAGAACTGACTCATTTGAAAAGACCCTGATGCTAGGAAAGATTGAAGGTGGGAGGAGAAGGGGATGACAGAGGATGAGATGGTTGGATGACATCACTGACTTGATGGACATGAGTTTGAGCAAGCTCCAGGAGTTGGTAATGGACATGGAAGCCTGGCATGCTGCAGTCCATGGGGTCACAAAGAATTGAACACGACTGAGCAACGAAACTGAACTGAACTGAACTGAAGTGATGTCAAGAGTCAACTCATTGGAAAAGATCCTGATTCTGGGAAAGATTGAAAGCAGGAGGAGAAGGGAATTATTAAGGATGAGATTATTGGATGGCATCACTGACTCAATGGTCATGAGTTTGAGCAAACTCCAAGAGACAGAAGCCTGGTGTGCTGCAGTCTGTGGTGTTGAAAAGAGTCAGACTTAGGCAACTTAGACAACTTAGTGACTGGACAACATCAACAGTAACAGGGCATATCTCAGATAGTTACACAAGTGAAATTACAAAATATATAGAACACTTCATATAATGTTCAACATATAGTAAAACCTTAATTAATATTAATATAAATGTTACTTCATGGAATTAACATTAAAAAGCATAGTTAAAACATCCTCAGTAGTTAATAAAGTCTGAGAATTACTGATAAGTTCATTATTGCAGGACTTTTCAGAGCACTTAATACATACACATGAATTTTGAATCTCCAAGGGGATATATGCTCTGCAGTGTTGACCAAAAGTTTTGACTAGAAAATCTAGATATTCAAAGAATAATTTTCTATCCTTTGTAGCATGCTTCAGGAAAATAATAGACTAAATTTTGAGGAAATATATAAAAGACAAACATATTCTGGAAGGGACAATATATTGAGTTGCTATTTATTATTAATGTTGTTAGTATAGGAATGTAAAAATTTAATAAATTATAAGTAGCAAAACTATATAAGTAATATTTATAATCGACATTGACTGAAGAGCTTTTCTGGAATTTCCTTTAAAGGGCCGATAGTGGTGATTATTAAAATGTTAATCATTAAACTAAGTGAAAAAAGTCTTCCTGGCAAGACATCATGAGTCAGGGGAGTCTGGAGATTACCACATGTTCAATTCAGAAATGAATATAGAAAGAAAATTTTATCTCCAAGATTATCTAAGACTCAAGGATTCAGATGATAGCCCACTGTCCAAATTGTTCTCTCTCAAAGTACATTGATGATATAACATAGATTACACAAGTTTGGAAGAAGCCAAAGAAAAGATTTGGGTTGCTCCACTGGCAAAAGCCAGTATTCTAGATCCACACACTAAACATTCTTTTCAATTTTCAGACTTTTTCTCTTCTTGGTTTTTTTGTTTGTTTGGTTTCCTAGTAAATGCTTTAGATAATAGGCTATTATTAGCTTTGGGGATCATGTCAATGAAAATGGCCAACATTTTAACTAGCAATAAAATGCACACAGTCCTTGCGATGATTCATTTTATGTGTAAACTTGGTTGGACTACAGGTATATTCAGACATTTGGTCAAACATTATTCCAGCTGTGTTTTGTGGCGGGGACAGGTGTTTCTGAAAGACATTAGCATTTGAATGAGTAGACTGAGTAAAGCACATTATCCTCCCTAATGTGGGTGGGCCTCATTCAATCATCTGATCTAAAATGTGTATAGAACTATTGTGGATACAAGAAAAACATCTTTTTTCTATGTCTTACATGGTAAAGAATCTACTGGCAGTGTGGGAGACCTGGGTTCAATCCTTGGGTTGGAAAGATCCCCTGAAGATACAAATACTGTAGAACAAATTCTGAATTAAAAGGAATTCCTCCACCTCATTATTTGAGCTGGGACATCAGGATTCTGTTGTTCTCAGACTCAAGGTGAAACAAGCTCCTCTTGAGTCATAAACCTGCCCACCTTCAGATTAGATCAATCTATTTTAGATAGATAGATGTGTATACATGTATGCTAAGTATCTGACTCTTTGGGACCCCATGGACTGTAGCCCACCAGGCTCCTCTGTCCATGGGATTCTCCAGACAAGAATACCGGAGCCGGTAACCTTTCCCTTCTCCAGAAGATGTTCCCGATCCAGGAATCAATCCCCAATCTGCGGCAATGCAGGCAGATTCTTTACTGTCTGAGCCACCAGGTGGCGCTAGTAGTAGTGAACCTGCTTGCCAATACAGGGGACAACAGACGCAGGTTAAAAGAGAAGATTGTCTGGAGAAGGGAATGGCAACCCTCTCCAGTATTCTTGCCTGGAGAATCCCAGGGACAGAGGAGCCTGGTGAGCTGCAGTCCATAAGAGTTGCAAAGAGTTGGACACGACTGAAGCGACTTAGCATAGTTAGAAAGATAAATAGACAGGCAGATAGATAACTTCTGAAGAGATAATGTCTGTGAACTTTCCAGAATAGATGCATTGGCAGTGGGGATTAAATGAATGAAGGAAAGTTTATGGTGGTCCCTCAGCTATTAAGTAGCAATATTATAAAGAGAATAGCAGAAATGCATCAACTGTGTAAATGGAATTGCTGAAGATGATTTAGAGATTCAGAGTCTGAGTCATTTGAAAAATGAAGACTGCAATAAATGAAACGTTGAAATCAGGAGAGGAAACAGGGTTAAGCTCTGATTGATTTCCTTTTTTAATTTTTCAATGGGATTCAAGGATAGGAAGAGAGGAAAGGACAAACAATTCTTTCAACTTTGTGCACAGTGACTCTGAGTTACATCAAGTAGTTAACATTTGTCAATAACAGGGGGCTTGAGGCAAAAAACAAACAAACAAACAAATTTAGGCCAGGCAAAAAATGTATAAAAGCATTCTTGAGAGGCAATATATGTAATATTTACATATTTTTTAATGAAAGTGAAAGTGTTAGTCGCTCAGTGGCGTCTGACTTTTTGTGACCCCATGGACAACAGCCCACCAGAATCCACTGTCCATGGAATTCTCCAGGCAAGAATACTAGAATGGGTTTCCATTCCCTTCTACAGGGGATCTTCCCAACCCAAGGAGCAAACCGGGGTCTCCTGCATTGCACACAGATTCTTTACAGTCTGAGCCACCAGGGCTGTGGCTAAGTCACTTCAGTCCTGTCCAACTCTGTGCAACCCCGTAGACAGCAGCCCACCAGGCTTCCCCATCCCTGGGATTCTCCAGGCAAGAACAATGGAGTGGGTTGCCATTTCCTTTTCCAATGCATGAAAGTGAAAAGTGTAAGTGAAGTCTCTCAGTCCTGTCCGCCTTTTAGCGACCCCATGGACTGCAACCTACCAGGCTCCTCCATCCATGGGATTGTCCAGGCAAGAGTACTGGAGTGGGGTGCCATTGCCTTCTCCAGGCCCATATATTTTTCTACACATACATAAATACATCCAAGGACAGACATCAGGGGTGATCTGTTGTTATCCTTTGTGTACTCCCACAGCCTGGTGCACTCTGTCTTGTACATAGACTTCTCTCTGCTGCTGCTGCTAAGTCGCTTCAGTCGTGTCCGAACTCTGTGCGACCCCATAGATGGCAGCCCATCAGGCTGCCCCGTCCCTGGGATACTCCAGGCAAGAACACTGGAGTGGGTTGCCATTTCCTTCTCCAATGCATAAAATGAAATGAAAAATAAAAGTGAAGTCACTCAGTCATGTCAACTCTTAGTGATCCCATGGACTGAAGCCTACCAGGCTCCTCTATGGGAGTTTCCAGGCAAGAGTACTGGAGTGGGGTGCAATTGCCTTCTCCATAGACTTCTCTCAGTAAGCAATATTTTACTGATCTAGAACGTGTATAGAATTATTGTGGATACAAGAATACCTTCTATATTTGTCTCACATGATAAAGAATCTGCCTGCAGTGTGGGAGACTGGGTTCAGCCCTTGGGTCAGGAAGATCTCCTGGAGAAGGGAATGGCAACCCACTCTAGTATTCTTGCCTGGAGAATTCCATGGACAGAGGAGCCTGGCAGGAGCCCTACAGTCCATAGGGTTGCAAAGAGTGGAACACACACAAACATACTTGTCTCAGAATCATTCCACTGAATTATTTTCTCTCTTCTTTTCTCTTATCTCTTTGTCAGACTGTATTTTTTAAAATATTATATTCTCAGTTAAAGCCACTGTTTAAGACACAAGATCGCATCTCATATTATTACATTAAAGTGCATCTCATAATTAGGTGCTAAGAGGACTTTTATTAAGAAAATTAAATTTAATGCTTGGACAATATGACTTTTAACTGGATTGAAAATTGGCTGCTAAATTTTCAGCAGAGGAATAAAAACCTTTATAAAAGCTGTTACCGCAGGGCTACTGGATCTCAGAAAAATGACATGGTACAAGCTATGATTACAGAGACATTCCAAACACAACAGTTAATTATCCAGAAAAGAAATAGACTAAGATTTGGTACAAATTTAGCTGCAATATTAAAACATAGTCAAAAAAGCATTCAAACCAATGAAGATAAAATTTAGCTAATGTTCAACTTACCCAGATAAGAAAGCGATGAGCAAGCCTTCAACCTTTTAATTGATTCCTACATCCTTTTATTTTTCCTAATTTTAAGGAAAAGTACTTAATGAATCCTGATGTCACGTGATGTCCATTTTTGTGAACACCATTTATTAGCTTGAAGGAATATCTTTCTAGTCCTGGTATGTTGAATGTGCTTATCTTGATGATGTTGGATGCTTTTAAAAAAATTTTTTGCTATACTTATTGAAATCATCATGTTTTTTCCTTTATTCTTTTAATGTAGTGTATCACTTCCCTAGTGTTATTACAATAAATATTTACAAACATGGAATTGGCTTCAGAACTGGGTAATGGGAGAAGGCTAGAAGAATTTCGAGAAATACGATAGAAAAAAGCTACATTGACAATAGAAATGTGGATATGAAAGACTCTGTCCATGAGAGCTCAGAAAGAAGTAAAGGGCTCAGCAGATATAATGTGTATCATCTTACAGCAGAGGTTGCCAATTGGGCTACACAGTGGGAGGTAAGTGGTGGGTGAGCGAACAAAACTTCATCTGTATTTACAGCCACTCCCTATTACTCGCATAATGACCTGAGCTCCACAACCTATGAGATCAGTGGTTGCATTAGGTTCTCATAGGAGCATGAACTCTGCTATGTTTGAATCATCCTGAAATCATTCCCCACTCTGGTCTGCAGAAAAATTGTCTTCCATGAAACCAGTCTCTTCTGTGAAAAGGTTGGGGACCACCACTGTCTTAAAGTATATTTAATGTGTTAGTCACTCAGTCGTGCTGATTCTTTGTGAGGTCTTGGACTGTAGCCCACTCGGCTCCTTTTACTAGGGAATTATTCAGGCCAGAATCCTGGATCCATTTTCCAGGGGATCTTCCCAATCAAACCCAGGTCCCCCACACTGCAGGCAGATTCTTTACCATCTGCACCACCAGGGAATTCCAAGAGTATATTTAAATTATCATAAACTGTTTGGACATTAAACAAGTTGTTGGTAAGGACTCAGAAGGAAATGAGGAACATATTATTGGAAACTAGAGGAAAGAAGATCTTTATTACATAGAGGAAGAAAACCTAGCTGAATTGTGTTGTATAACATAATAAATAAATTTGGAGTATAGCTAAGGAAGTTCTCCAGCAAACTGGTAAAGGTGTGGCCTGGTTTCCTCTTACATCTTAGAGTAAAATGTAACCAGTAAGAGGTAAATTGAGGGAATGTTAAGTAAAAAGAAACAAGACTTTATGGACTGAGAAATTCTCAACCTGTCTGGATAGCAAAAGATGCTACAATTACGATGTGGAAATGTTTGTCATCAAGAATGCATGTTCTCGAGAAAAAGAAGTGCCTGGACAACCTTTTAGTTCCTTAGAAGAACAAAAAGTTCAGATTATTCACCTCAACAGAGGCCAAGAATAGAGATAAGATGATTCAGGGGAGATTTGTGAAAGACTCTTTGTTTTAACTGAGTGAATCCTTGTGGGGTGCATGGACAATCCACAGTTGGACTATTTGAGAATATTTTAGAATAAAAGGGACAGAAGTAGGAAGAAATAAAAAAGGACTGTCAGACACCTCAAATTCCACACATGAAACATACTGATAAGACTACTCAGGGGCCAGAACACTCTGTCCTTCCTGAAAAAGAAGAATGACTAGGAGTATAGAACTTTGAGTCACAGATTGTTTCCATGCATTATAACCTAATGGAATTTATTGTATGTGTCTGAGTATGTGTGTGTTCAGTTGTGTCCAACTCTTTGTGACTCTATGGACTGTACCCTGCCAGGCTCCTATCTCCATGGAATTTTCCAGGCTAGAATGCTGGAGCAGGCTGCCATTTCCTGCCATTACTCCAGTGGATCTTCCCTGTCCAGCCACCACATCTCTTGTGCCTCATGCATTGGCTGCCTGCTCCCTGCCTTTTTTCTTTTTACTACTGCACCACCTGGAAATTCAATGGAATTTACCATACTTGATTTCAAAATAGCTTTAGAATCAGTGACAAATTTCTTACTTCTATTTTTAATCTTGGAATAGAAATGTCATAACTGTTATCTATGCCTGTCCTACCACTATATTCTGGCAGCAGATAACTTCTTGTCTTATTTAACAGGTTCTCAGATGGAGAGGAATCTTTCCCTGGACTGGATCATATAGAGAATGTGACCCTTATCTGATTATTTAGAAAGAAAGATTTTGGACTTTGGAGTTCATGATATTCGAATAATAGAATTTTGAACTTTGAATGAGTGTTGTAATGATTGGAGACCTTTGGGAATGAGGTGAATGTAGTTTCCATAACAGATAAATGTAAATCTTTGACACTCAGCAGGTATACTATAATTAAGAGAATAAGGGTCATTAAAATATAACCAGGGGGCTTCCCTAGTAGCTCAGTGATAAAGAATCTGCCTGCCAATGCAGAAGATGTGGGTTATATCCTTGGGTTGGGGAGATCCCCTGGAGAAGTAAATAGCAATCCCCCTCCAGTATTCTAGCCTGGGAAATCCCATGGACAGAGGAGCCTGATGGGCTACATTTCATGGGGTCACAAAGACTCAGACACGAGTTAGCAACTAAACAACAGCAACAGCAAATATGTTCAGACCTGTGAATGTGTTATCTTACGTGGTAAAAATAACTTTGCAGATGTGATTAAGTTAAAGATATTAAGGTGAGAATGTTATCCTAGATTTTCTAGGCAAGTCCAATGTAATCACAGGGGTCCTTATGATAAAGAAGTAAGAATATCAAAGACAGCAAGTGATGTGACAAAGGCCACAAAGAAGAAAAAGCAGTGTGATCTGGGTCCATGAGCCAAGGAATGAATACAGCCTCTAGAAACTTGCCTTTTCCAGGAAAGAAAAAAATATATATATATATTCCCTGCTGCTGCTAAGCCGCTTCAGTCATGTCCGAATCTGTGCGACCCCACAGACGGCAGCCCACTGGGCTCCGCCATCCCTGAGATTCTCCAGGACAGAACACTGAAGTGGGCTGCCATTTCCTTCTCCAATGCATGAAAGTGAAAAGTGAAAGTGAAGTCGCTTAGTCGTGTCTGACTCAGCAACCCCATGGACTGCAGCCTACCAGGCTCCTCCATCCATGGCATTTTCCAGGCAAGAGTACTGGAGTGGGATGCCATTGCCTTCTCCGATATATATATTCCCTAGAACCTCCGTAAGAAAACACCTTGACATTAGCCACATGTAATACTGATTATGGACTCCTGACCTCCAGAACTACCTCCAGGATCTATGGTAATTTGTTACAGTAGCAATAGGAAACCAATATATATGATGTGCTACATTGACAAAACGTGGTTCACGTTTTGAATGAGGAGGAGGGAGTGGCAAACCACTCCAGTATTCTTGCCGCAAGAACCCCAAGAATAGTATGAAAGGGCAGAAAGATATGACACTGGAAAATGAGCCCAACAGGTCAGAAGGTGTCCAATATGCTGCTGGGAAAGAACAGATGGAAATTACTAACAGCTCCAGAAAGAATGAAGCTGTTGGTCCAAAGATGAAATGATGCCCAGTTGTGGATATGTCTGGTGGTGAAAGTAAATAAAGTCTGATGCTGTAAAGAACAAAATTGCATAGGAACATGGAATGTAAGGTCCATGAGTAGATTGGATGTTGTCAGGTAGGAGATAGCAAGAGTAAACATTGACATCTTAGGAGTCAGTGAGCTAAAATGGACTGGAATGTGCAAATTTAATTCAGATGACCATTATATCTACTATTATGTGTAACAATAACTTAGAAGAAATGGAGTAGTCTTCATAATCAAGAAAAGAGTCAGAAATGCAGTACTGGGTTGCAGTCCAAAAAATGACAGTATGATCTTGGTTTCTTAACAAGCCAAACTATTCAACATCACAGTAATCCGAGTATATGCCCCAATCACTAATGCTGAAGAAGCTTAAGTTCACCAGTATTATGAAGATGTACAAGATCTTCTAGGACTATAAAAAAAGACTGTAAAAAAAGATGTCTTTTTCATCATAGGAGATTAGAAAGCAAAAGTAGGAAGTCAAGAGACATCTGGAGTAACAGCAAGTTTGGCCTTGGAGTACAAAATGAAGTAGGGCAAAGGCTAGCAGAGTTTTGTCAAGAGAACATGCTGCTCAGAGCAAAAACCTTTTTCTAACAACACAATAGATGACTCTACGCATGGACATCACCAGATGGTCAATACCAAAATCAGACCGATTATATTTGCAGCCAAAGATAAAGATGCTCTCTATAGTCAGCAAAAAGGAGACTTGGAGCTGACTGTGACTCAGATCATCAGCTCCTTATTGCAAAATTCCAGCTTAAAGTGAAGAAAGCAGGGAAAACCACTACACCATTTGGATATATCTAAACCAAATCTCTTATGATTACACAGTGGTGGTGATGAATAGATTCAAAGGATTATATCTGATATAGTACTAAGAACCGTCAATGGAGAGTCATAACATCGTATAGGACACAGTAACCAAAGCCAAACTAAAGAAATGCAAGAAGCTGAAGTGATTCTCTGAGGAGGATTTACAAGTAGCTAAGAAAAGAAGTGAAAGGCAAAGGAATAAGGGTAAGATATACCTGACTGACTGCAAAGTTCCAGAGAATAGCAAGGAGAGATAAGAAAGTCTTAAGTGAACAATGCAAAGAAGTAGAAGGAAAAATGGGATGGGAAAGACTAGAGATCTCTTCAAGGAAACTAGAGATATCAAGGGAATAGTTCATGCAAAGATGGGCACAATAAAGGACAGAAATGGTATCAATTCAGTTCAGTTCAGTCGCTCAGTCGTGTCTGACTGTTTGTGACCCCGTGAATCACAGCACACCAGGCCTCCCTGTCCATCACCAACTCTGGAGTTCTCTCAAACTCATGTCCATTGAGTCGGTGATGGCATCCAGCCACCTCATCCTCTGTTGTCCCCCTCTCCTCCTGCTCCCAATCCCTCCCAGCATCAAAGTCTTTTCCAATGAGTCAACTCTTTGCATGAGGTGGCCAAAGTATTGGAGTTTCAGCTTCAACATCAGTCCTTCCAATGAACACCCAGGACTGATCTCCTTTAGGATGGACTGGTTG
This sequence comes from Neotragus pygmaeus, assembly GCA_006410875.1. NCBI lineage: Eukaryota > Metazoa > Chordata > Mammalia > Artiodactyla > Bovidae > Neotragus > Neotragus pygmaeus. Next base: position 5,666 of record SJYV01046444.1, on the reverse strand, counting down.
GATCTCCTTGCAGCCCAAGGGACTCTCAAGAGTCTTCTCCAAGGCCACAGTTCAAAAGCATCAATTCTTCAGCACTCAGCCTTCTTCACAGTCCAACTCTCACATTCATAAATATCACTGGAAAAACCATAGCCTTGACTAGGTGGACCTTTGTTGGCAAAGTAATATCTCTGCTTTTTAATATGCTATCTAGGTTGGTCTTAACTTTCCTTCCAAGGAGCAAGCGTCTTTTAATTTCATGGCTGCAATCACCATCTGCAGTTATTTGGGAGCCCAAAAAAAATAAAGTCTGCCACTGTTTCCACTGTTTCCCCGTCTATTTCTCATGAAGTGATGGGACCAGAATGTTTTCTGAATGTTGAGCTTTAAGCCAACCTTTTCACTCTCCTCTTTCATTTTCATCAAAAGGCTTTTTAGAAATGGTATGGACCTAACAAAAGAAGAAATATTAAGAATAAGTGGCAAGAATACACAGAAAAACAAAAACTGTACAAAAATATCTTAATGACTCAAATAACCACCGCTATGGTGTGACCACCCACCAAGAGCCACACATCGTGGAGTAAGAAGTCAAGTGGGCCTTAGGAAGCATCACTACAAAGCTACTGGAGATGATGGAATTCTAGCTGAGCTTCTTCAAATGCTAAAAAATGAGACTGTTAAACTGCTGCACTCAATATGCCAGCAAATTTGGAAAACTCAGCAGGGGCCATGGGACTGGAAAAGGTCAATTTTCCTTCCAATCCCAAGGAAAAGCAATGAAAGAATGTTCAAACTACTTTACAATTGCGCTTATTTCACAGGATAGCAAAGTAATGCTCAAAATTCTTTAAGCTAGGCTTTAACAGAATGTGAACCTAGAAATTCCAGATGTTCAAGCTGGATTTAGAAAAGGCCAGAGATCAAAATGCCAACATCCATTGGATTATCGAAAAAGAAAGAGAGTTCCAGAAAAACATCTACTTCTGGTGCATTAACTATGCTAAAGCCTTTGACTGTGAATGTGTTAGTCTGTCAGTCATGTCTGGCTCTTTGCAACCCTATGGGATTGCACCTCTGCCGATGGGATTCTCAAGTCAAGAATACTGGAGTGGGTTGCCATTTCCTTCTCCAGGAGATCTTTCCAATGCAGGGATCGAACCTAGATCTCCCGCATTGCAGACAGATTCTTTACCATCTGACCACCAGGGAAGGCAGCTAGAGTAAAATAAAAGGGTTCAATACTAAAGTAACTGAATGCTAAAATATTAGAAATCATACAAATGATAGTTCACTATCACAAAAGTCTAGTGGGGAGATGAAGAAAATTTTTCCAATTAAGTGACTGAAGCAATTTGTGTTTTTTCTTCTTAAAAATCTTTATCTGCCCTCTGGTATTTAAGAGATGGATCTTCATGATTGTCTTGATTTACAGTCTGGTTCTTGCAAAGTATAGCAGCAGGAATCTGAAAAGTGATGTATAGCATTTCCTTGTTAGGGACCACATTTCTTACTAGGTGAATGGAACTACATGCCTGCAAGAAGATGCCTAACACAGTTCCAGCTCATTGCTGAACATCCCTAGCTGGATTAGCACCTTTGGAAAAGCTGTAACGGTGCACAATGGGAAAGAGTTCACTGCCATGTGGCTGTCCATCTAAGAGTGCTTTGAAAGAGGTGAAAAAATCAATAGGCTTTGCTGGCAAATTCATCAAATTCATGACAATGTGCAGAGTATTTTCTTTGTTTTGACAGTGGTCCCAGCTGCTGCATTAACTCTTCTCTGATTGGTCCTTGCAGGAAGTCTTTTCCAACCAAGTTAAAGGCTTTTACCTTTTGGTCCACTTTATTTAATTTACAAATTAATTAATTACAAATTAATTAATTAATTACAAAATTGTGCAGTAGCCATTTATGAGATTCAGGATTGAGATTATTAGCAAACACAGTGCAGTTTTTCTTTGCTGTTAGAATGGCAAAGGGCCCAACCCACCCCAGGAAAAACATCAAATAGAACATTCCCCAGATTGGAGAAGTTCTGTGACATGGCTGTGTTCTGTGGAGAGATGAGGATTCCAACAGACTTTTGAAAAATCAAGTTCACAGGTGTAATTGCTTTCTCAAACCTTGGTCATCATAGTCTCCTTTCCAAATAGTACTTCCAGTTTTAAATTTTGGTAGATATTATCAAAAATATTATTGATTTGTGAGGATCAAAACAAACTGTGGAAAATTCTTCAAGAGATAGGAATACCAGACCTCCTTACCTACTTCTGAGAAGTATGCAGGTTAAGAAGCAACAGTTAGAACCAGACATGGAACAATGGACTGGTTTCAGACTGGGAAAGGAGTATATCAAGACTGTATATTGTCACTCTACTTATTTAATGTATATGTAGAATACATCATGAGAAACACCAGGCTGTGTGAAGCACAAACTGGAATCAAAATTGCTGGGAGAAATATCAATAACCTCAGATATGCAGATGACACCACCCTTATTGCAGAAAGTGAGGAGGAACTATAGAATCTCTAGATCAAAGTGAAAAGGGAGAATGAAAAGGCTAGCTTAAAATTCAACATTCAAAAAACAAATATCATGGCATCCAGTCCCATCACTTCATGGCAAATAGATGGGGAAACAATGGAAACATTGGAAGACTTAATTTTTTTGGACTCCAAAATCACTGCAGATGGTGACTGCAGCCATGAAATTAAAAGACACTTGTTCCTTGGAAGAAAAGCTATGACCAACCTAGACAGCATATTGAAAAGCAGACACATTATTTTGCCAACAACGATCCCTCTAGCAAAGCTATGGTTTTTCTAGTAGTCACGTTGGGATGTGAGAGCTGGACCATAAAGAAAGCTGAGTGCTAAAGAACTGATGCTTTTGAACTGTAGTGTTGAGGAAGACTCTTGAGAGTCCCTTGGACTGCAAGGAGATCAAACCAGTCAATCCTAAAGGAAAACAATCCTGAATATTCTTTGGAAGAATTGATGTTGAAGCTGAAGATCCAATATTTTGGCCACCTGATGCAAAGAACTGACTGATTAGAAAAGACCCTGATGCTGGGAAAATTGAAGGCAGGAGACAGGGACAATAGAGGATAAGATGGTGGGATGGCATCATCAACTTGATCGATATGAGTTTGAGCAAGGTCCAGTAGTTGGTGAAGGACAGAGAAGGCTGGCATGCTCTAATCCATGGGGTCACAAAGAGTCAGACACGTCTGAGTGGCTGAGCTGAATTGAACGCAAGGTTTATCCTAGAGAATTTTCCATGTTAGCAGAATGACTATTGAGAATTCATGTTCTGATGTTGGAGGGAGTATTCTGTAAATATTTGTCTATAAAGAAGGCTGGGCACTGAAGAATTGATGCCATTGAATTGTGGTGCTGGAGAAGACTCTTGAGAGTTTCTTGGACTGCAAGATCAAACCAGTCAATTCTAAAGGAAGTCAACACTGAATAGAAGGACCAATGCTAAAGCTTAAGCTCCAATACTTTGGCTTCCAGATGCAAAGAGCTGACTCATTGTAAAGGACTGTGATGTTGGAAAATATTGAGGACATGTGGAGAAACGGGTGACAGAGGATGAGATGGCAGGATGGCATCACTGACTCAATGGACATGAGTTTGAGCAAACTCCAAAAGATAGTGAAGGACAGGAAAGATTTGCATGCTGCTGTCCATGGAGTCGCAGAGTCAGACATGACCTAGTGACTGAACAATTTGGTTTATAATATTGCTCACATATTCTATTTCTCTGTTGAAATGCTGTATTGTTGTTTTACCCATTATCAAAAATTAAGTATTGAAGCTTCAGATTTTTATTATTGAATTATCTGTTTCTCCCTTTAACTGTGTCAGTTTTTTCTTCATGTGTTTTGGGGCTGCATTGATAGGTGCATATATGTTTATAATTGTCATATTTTTCTAATTATAAATTAACCCTCAATAACGATAAAATGTTTCTGTGCATGTATGCATGCTCAGTCATGTTCAACTTTTTGTGACCCCATGGACTATAACCCGCCAGGCTCCTCTGCCCTTTGAATTTTCCAAGCAAGAACACTGGAATGGGTTGTCATTTCCTACACTAGTGTCTCTATTTCTCCTGTAATTATTTTCATCTCTGAGTATATTTTGCCTGATTTTAGTACAACTAGTTCATCTCTCTTTGACTATCATTTTCATGTAAATGTTCCCATCCTTTCTTTTTTAATATATTTATGTCTTTGAATAAAAGTATGCATCCTGTAGCTAGTATATTTATTCTACCAACATCTGTCTTTTGATTGAGGTGTTTAATCCAGTTGGATTTAATATGATTACTGATAAGGCAGGATTTATATTTGTCCTTTTGCTGTTTGTTTCCTTATGTCTTGTACTTTTTACTTTTTCCTTGTTCCTTGATTTCTATCTTTTATTTTTGTTAAATATATATTCTCTTGTTGTGTTAGTCACTCAGTTGTGTCTGACTCTTTGCAATCCCATGGACCGTAGCCAACCAAGTTACTCTGTCCATGAAATTTTCTAGGCAGAAATACTGGAGTGGGTTGCCATTCCCTTCTCCTGGGGATTCTTCCCAACTCAGGGATTGAACCTGGGTCTGCTGCATTGTAGACAGATTCTTTACTATCTGAACTATAGGAAAGTCCATATGTTCTCTAGTGTATCTTTTTAATTTCATTGTTGTTTGTTTCACCATATTTATTTCAGTTATTTTTGTAGTGTTTGCTCTGAAAATTACAATTAGCACCTTAATGTGAAATAATCTAGTTGATTCATGCCAATTTAATTTCAATACTGTGCAAAAACTTCTGTCTAAAATACCCCTATTTCCTCTTCCTCCTTTGCAAAAATGTACATCTGTATAAATGATAGGCCCATTAATGCAGCTTTATATTTATTGATATTCAGTTGTCTTTGAAAACAGATTGGAGAGGAAAAGAATTACAAAATAATGCATGTATATTGCCTTTCTTAATGGCTACACAGTTACCATCACCAATAGTATTTTCACACTTCCTTTCATTCTTTATACATGATTTCCTGTACTTCTTTGAATTTATTTACAATAGCTTATTTAAAATCTTTTTCTGCTAAGTCCAAAATCTGGTGCCCCAAGGGCCTTTTTCTATTAGCTGTTTTTTTCCCAGTGTATGTGGACTTTCCTGTTTCTTCTAATGCCTTGTATTTTGTTGCCGTTGTTGTTGTTACAAACAAATAGACTTGTTTGTAATAACTCTGGTAGCAGATCCATCCACTTCCCACTGAGCTAAGCTCTGAATCATTCAAATAGCCACCTATTTCCCAGGGAAATAGGTCTAAAAGTTCAGACAAAATATTGACTCTGTACTGGGGATGATGCCTTAACAGATCTCCACAAGCGGTTCAGTTTTTTTGTTCTCTGCAATGGCTGCTGGCTTTTACCTCCTACACCTCTAAGGTAAGGAGGGAATGGAAGGAGAGGAGATTAGCCCTAAATTCAAATATTACGGATCCCACCGTCTTACCAAAGTTCAGCAGCCTCTCTTGTATAGACAATTTTTAGTTCATTCAGTGATTTTGGCTACTTGACAGACTTCTGAAACGATTGGCTTTAGTTGTTTTGCTTATATTTTATTGTTATGGCAAAACCAACACAATATTGTAAAGTAATTAACCTCCAATTAAAATAA
>SJYV01046440.1:0-11098 GCA_006410875.1 Neotragus pygmaeus | reverse complement strand
GTTTATTCTTTTCAAGCCCTCAGTGAATTGGATGAAACCCACCACACTGGAGAGGACTGTAGCTTCACTCAGTCTACAGTTTCAGATATTTTTCTCATTCAGAAACACCCTCCCACACACACCCAGAATACTGTTTAACCAAATATCTGGGCATCTTGTGGCTCAGTGAACTTGACGCATAAAATTAACCATCCCAAAAATGTTGTTTTGGTTGCAGTCTTTGAAGAAAATCCAGCTCTATACAGATAGATATTTGGAAAGGAAAACATATTCTTTTTTGATATTATACCAAAACTCAAATGATAGTTTCTCGGTTTCCAAAGAAGACACAAAAGTGGCCAATAGATGCATGCAGAGGTGCTCAGCATCTCTAATCCTGTTATGGTTGTTGTTCAGTTGCTCAGTTGTGTTTGACTCTTTGCGACCCTGTGGACTGCAGCATGCCAGGCTTCCCTATTTTTCACTGTCTCCTGGAGTTTGCTCAAACTCATACCCATTAAGTCAATGATGCCATCCAATCATCTCATCCTCTCTCGCCCCCTTCTCTTGAGGGAAATACAAATCAAAACCACAGTGAGATACGACCTCACACCTGTTAGAATGGCTGTCATCAAAAACACAAGGGAAACCATGCTTTGGTTAGGGTAGAGTAAAAAGGAGAACCCTTGTACACTGTTGGTGGGAATATAAATTGGTTCAGCTATTGTGGAAAACAGTATGTAATGTCCTCAAAAAGTGAAAAATAGAGTTATTGTATGATCCAGCAGTTCCACTTTTGGGTATATTGCGAAAGGAAACAAAATCAGTATCTTCAATAGATGCCATGTTGGTTGCAGTATTGTTTACAATGGCCAAGACATGGAAACAACCCAAGTCAATGGATGACTGAATAAAGAAAATGTGATAAAACATTATTCAGGCAGAAAAAAGAAGGAAATCCTGCCATTCACCATCAGGAATCAGCAGTGTGCTAAGTCAAACAGAGAAAGATAAACACTGTACGGTATCACTTAGATGTGAAAGCTGAAATCTGAGTCTGAGGGACCATCTGTGGTGCTTGGCTTTTGGGTGGAAAGTTCGTAATACTCGGGTCACCTGCTGGACCTGGAACTGTGGGTCCACCTCTCAGGATCCTTGCCGTAGCACTCGGGTGGTTTATGCAATTCAATCTGATTAGTTCACCTTTGTGAATGTGATGGTTTGCTCTGTAATGGCCTAAGGCTCTTGTCACAGCCCAGTGCACCATCCATCGTGAATATGTCACACCACTGTCACGGATCCACACACCAGCGTTCCTTTTTGGGTTGAATCGGTTTGTTGATCTGCTGCATAACCAGTTACTCCCAGAGTTAGTGACTTACTGTGGCAGTAGCTTCTGTTCTCACTACTTCTGTGGATCGGGAATTTGGGAGTCACGTGGCCGGGCAGTGCTGGGTCAGCGTCTCGTAGGAGGCTGCATCTGAAGGCTCTCCTGGGGCTGGAGGACCTGCGTCCCAGGTGGCTTCCCAGCTGGCTGCTGGCGGCAGCCCTCAGCTCCTTCCCATGGGCCTCCGCCCCAGGGCTGCCTCAGTGCCTCACACGTGGGCAGGGCTCCTCTCAGAGCAGGGGTCCAGGAGCCCAGAGCAGAGGTCACTCGCCCCACCCTCCACTGTCCTGCCATGCCACATGACCNACAAGGGAAACCATGCTTTGGTTAGGGTAGAGTAAAAAGGAGAACCCTTGTACACTGTTGGTGGGAATATAAATTGGTTCAGCTATTGTGGAAAACAGTATGTAATGTCCTCAAAAAGTGAAAAATAGAGTTATTGTATGATCCAGCAGTTCCACTTTTGGGTATATTGCGAAAGGAAACAAAATCAGTATCTTCAATAGATGCCATGTTGGTTGCAGTATTGTTTACAATGGCCAAGACATGGAAACAACCCAAGTCAATGGATGACTGAATAAAGAAAATGTGATAAAACATTATTCAGGCAGAAAAAAGAAGGAAATCCTGCCATTCACCATCAGGAATCAGCAGTGTGCTAAGTCAAACAGAGAAAGATAAACACTGTACGGTATCACTTAGATGTGAAAGCTGAAATCTGAGTCTGAGGGACCATCTGTGGTGCTTGGCTTTTGGGTGGAAAGTTCGTAATACTCGGGTCACCTGCTGGACCTGGAACTGTGGGTCCACCTCTCAGGATCCTTGCCGTAGCACTCGGGTGGTTTATGCAATTCAATCTGATTAGTTCACCTTTGTGAATGTGATGGTTTGCTCTGTAATGGCCTAAGGCTCTTGTCACAGCCCAGTGCACCATCCATCGTGAATATGTCACACCACTGTCACGGATCCACACACCAGCGTTCCTTTTTGGGTTGAATCGGTTTGTTGATCTGCTGCATAACCAGTTACTCCCAGAGTTAGTGACTTACTGTGGCAGTAGCTTCTGTTCTCACTACTTCTGTGGATCGGGAATTTGGGAGTCACGTGGCCGGGCAGTGCTGGGTCAGCGTCTCGTAGGAGGCTGCATCTGAAGGCTCTCCTGGGGCTGGAGGACCTGCGTCCCAGGTGGCTTCCCAGCTGGCTGCTGGCGGCAGCCCTCAGCTCCTTCCCATGGGCCTCCGCCCCAGGGCTGCCTCAGTGCCTCACACGTGGGCAGGGCTCCTCTCAGAGCAGGGGTCCAGGAGCCCAGAGCAGAGGTCACTCGCCCCACCCTCCACTGTCCTGCCATGCCACATGACCCGCTCTGTCACTGTGTGAGGGGACCTCACGGGGACATGGGCTCCAGGAGGCGCCCTGAGGCCGTCTCGGGGGCTGACTGCCACAGGAAGTGGTGCTCCTGTCCTGGCTTCTGAGGGGTCCGGCCCGCCCCATTCAGTGTGTGCAGACAGCTTCCTCTGGAGCCGGGGAAGTCTTCACTGCATTTCCGCTAATTCTCATCTTCCCTAAAGGCCAGAGGGTCCCTCAACTGCCTTGTCTCTGTCTCTGTTCTTCCTGCTGGCCTCTGCCCCCGGCTGTCCTTCTGTCTGAGATTTTAGTCTGGTGTAAAAGCCCCTTTATTCCAATGGCTAGCCTATCTGGATTTGACAATCACTCATCACCTTTGCTGGGTGGACCCATTAGAAGATGTAGAATAAATATTTGTCTTTGTGAATAATTTCACAAACCTTGGATGCATAAAACTAGAGCTAAAAAACTAGATCTTGCAAAGATAATACCCCTGGCTGTTCCCTGCTGCAGTTCCAGGGATCCCCAGCCACGGGCTCTTTTTCTTTATTAGTTTGCTTCACCCTCATTCAGTCCCAGGTGGGCTGTGAGTCAGGGCTTTCAGAAGACATAGGGGATGAAAAGTTTGGGCCTTGAAGTGCTGACTGCAATTTGGGACCTAATCTCCTGACCTCAGGCCTTGTTCTTCCAGGACCCCACATTTCTATGCATTGATGGTGTACTTTGCAGTTTCAAAGCAGGGTCCCTTGAATGATGCCATTTTGGCATCACCATAACCCTGGAAGAAGAAAGAGGCCTGGTTCCACCTAGGACAGCCCAGCCAGGCTGGGCCAGAAAGCCCCCAGGTCCTGTGCCCCCAAGCCTAGATCCTTGTCCTCTATCCCACAGTCACCCCATGGGTTTATCGGATAGATGCCAGCTTGGAGCCCACAGGAGCGCCTGCACTGCATTTATTTGGTGCAGTTGCTTCATTCCTCGCTGTCTCCCCGTCCTTCTGTCTCTGCATGGGAGCATCGGCAGACAGGCCCCAGTGCCCTGAGCTGCTTTGGTTGGGGGAGGCTTTCATGTCCTGTAGGCACAGCTGCAGACCACGGAGGGCGGGCCTGTGAAATCGCATTGGTTCCGGCTCTCTCTGCATTGTTGGGGCCTCCGAACCAGCACATGCCTCTCTCAGTCCTCACAATGGCCTGGGTTGAAGGATCCCCCACAGGAATTTAGATGTGGATTTGTTCTGACAGTCAGTTCTTAGGTCATCCGGAAGTGGAAGAAGCGTGGATCGCAAATGTCCAATTTCTCACTAGTTTAAAGGCGCCAGTCCTGAGTCTTCTGGGGCATTTTCAAGTTTCTCTCCTTTCTTCAGGGAAAAGCTATAATTTCCAGGCAAACACTGATACTTTTTACTGCTCATCTTCACTGCCTTTCTCCTCCCAAGGTGCTGATCTGGTGGCCTGAACCCTGGAAGAGCCAGGGTGTTTGTAACTCCTCTCCAGAGTTCCCTGCGCCATCGGGGCCACTGCTCACACTGCAGAGGTGGCTGGGCTCCTGGACACCATGTCCCTCCACCCCACGCTCTGTTGAACTCAGTCTTGTGTCCTAAGTGAAAAACAACCTCCCTCTGTCTGGGCTTTCTCAAGGATTTAGAGATGGAAATGTAAAAAGCATGGAGAGACCACTCAACACACCTTCTTTTTCCTTCTCTTGCAGCCTGCAAGTATTCCTGTCACAAGAAATGTGAAGCCAAGGTAAGTGTTCCATCGCTCTCCCGTGGGGCTTCTGGAGCCAAATTGGCCTGTGTTGAATGATGTGTATGGGAGGAGGCTGCATTGGATCGTAGCCACAGAAACGAAACTCTTTAAGAAATGGCTGCTAGATGCTTTCTGATAGGGTGTATAGTTTTCATCTCAAGAAAAAACTGAGGAGCTATGAAATCCATGTTTTTAATTATAGAAATATAACTCTTAAGAATTTGGTTTCGGAAAAGAATTTGGTAATTTTGTCCTGGCCATGTCACAACCCTTTCTCCATATCACATGATCCCTTCTTTCTAATCACATCGACATGCTGCTGTTGTAGGGTAGGGAGAGGGGCTGGGTAGGGTCTGGGGCCCACGGCTGGCCTTGGGGATTTTTCTGGTTTCATTTTTGAGTGTAGTTCGTATATAGGGTTTGGAGGGCTTCCCCAGTGGTGCTAGTGGTAAAGAACCTGCCTGCCAATGCAGGAGAGGTAAGAGATGTGGGTTCGATTCCTGGGTTGGGGAGATCCCTGGAGGAGGAAGGGACAACCCACTCCAGTATTCTTGCCTGGAGAGTCCCATGGACAGAGGAGTCTAGTAGGCTGCAATCCATGGGGTTGCAAAGAGTTGGACATGACTGAAGCGACTTAGTATGCACATACATGGATGGGTTGGGATTTTCAGGCAGTCATGGAAGTATGGGGACCCTGAATCAGGGAAGTTGTCTTGCATTTGTGCATTCCTTGGAAGGGCTAAATTGCTGGGTGGCCCCACGAAGCACTTGAGGTCTGGTGTGCTGGCTTGGGTGCAGAGCTTTGATTAGTGGGGAATGGGGAGGCCTGGAGGAGAAGGCAATGGGACCCCACTCCAGTACTCTTGCCTGGAAATCCCATGGATGGAGGAGCCTGGTAGGCTTCAGTCCATGGGGTCGCAAAGAGTTGGGCACAACTGAGCGACTTCACTTTTACTTTTAACTTTCATGCATTGGAGAAGGAACTGGCAACCCACTCCAGTATTCTTGTGTGGAGAATCCCAGGGACAGATGAGCCTGGTGGGCTGCCATCTATGGGGTCGCACAGAGTCGGATGTGACTGAAGCGACTTAGCAGCAGCAGCAGGAGGCCTGGAAATGGCATATGGAAGCTGCAGGCTCCCCTAGATAAAGCCCTTGTTTTCCACGTGGGTCCTGGTGTCTGCATCTCTCATACATTCCAGGTATGATGTTACCTTCGGTAGGGCCAGGGCCCATGCATCGCCTTTCCTTTCTGGGACCCTTCAGATGCCCTGCAGGTCGCCCTGTGGCTGGAGGTCCAGGGAGATGGGGTTTAGAGAGTCTTGGGATGTTGTCGCTGCTCTGGACCTCATGGGTCAGCCTTTCCTGCTCCTTGGTCTCTGAGTGGAAGGAATGTGTGCTGAAGGCCAGCTTTGTGGAACTGTGGGGTGGTTTCACATGTGTGCTCTCCATGTAAGGATCCTGGTTTCCTCCACTCTCCTCACCATACACACAGGCATGCACATGCAGTCACGCACAGTCCACACTCGCTCATGCCCCATACATGCACACACTTCACACACATGCGTGCAGTTTACTCACACAGGCATGTGCACACACATAAAGCTAGGAAAGTTACGGGTGGCTCTAGCCCTGCATTTTTTCAAGAAAGAGATTAAAAGAACGAACTTTCTTATGAAACTTTTTGTATGGCGCATTTGGGACTCATGGGGAAGTGGCAAAGCTAGGATAGAGTGCAGTACTGCTCTGTTATCCAGCCCCCAAACTGGCCAACCACCCCCACAACCCCGCCCGAATCCCATTCTCTTCCGAGATGTCACATGATGTGTGCTTGATCAGGCCCCATGGTGGGGCTTTGGGGCGCTTCCGTCACTTCCGATCTCGCTGTGGAGAAGGCTTCCCCTTTCTGTCCACGGCCAGGCGTTCTCGCTCACTCTCACCACTGGGTGTGACTGGTTTCTAACCTTGGTTATTTTAGGTCTGCTTTGCCACCCTCCATCGTGCTATGTACTTTCAACCCAAGGAACTGTGTCAGAGCAGAGATTCCTGTAAGCAGTGGAGGTGTGGACGGTGCCACCCTCGGGGTACATTTCAGATTTCCAAGTGGGCTTTCTCCCATCTACCTGGTGAGGGTTTGGACGGAACCCCAGCCCCTGAGAGTCCCAGTTACAGTGAACTTTGTACTTCAGAGCTTGTTCCCCAGAGCCTCAGTTTCTTCATGTGTAAAATGAACTTCGGGAGTTGGTGATGGACAGGGAAGCCTGGCGTGCAACAGTTCCATGGTGCTGCAAAGAGTCGGACACGACTGAGCGACTGAACTGAACTGAAAATGGTGAATAATACGTCTACAATCCACTTGAATCAGCTTGCTTTTAGCTATTGGTTAGGGTAATTATTTAAATTTTAAGGAAGTGCAATGAGTTATGTATAATCCACATCACCACATCGGGCAGACAGAGGAGACAGCCGTGCCCAGAACCCTGTGTGTCCTGTGTCATCGTGCCTGTGTGCACGTGTGCGAGCATACATCGTGTGTGTATGCCTGTGTGCACTTTCTCGTGTGACACTCTGGCTGGCCACTCTTGACCCACCGCTGCAGCCTGAGCCCGCTGCCCTTGGCACCGATTTTCCAAGGAGACCTGGTGCCGGCCACTTAGGGGATTGAATTCTTTGGTTCAAAGAATATTCGAAAAGCCTTAACTATCACTGATTGTGGCGTTTCTAGCCACAGTAATTGGCAGTTTGCTCGGGATAGTTAAGCTTTTATTCTTATTAGATCATGGTGTAGGGGGAAATGTATCCTTTTTTTTTTTTTTTTTTTTGGATAACACAGCTTTGAATGGCAGGAGAGAATGCCACTGGGCAATAACAAAGACTCTTCTCATTCCAGAACTATAATGGCAGTACTGCTGAGCAGATCATAGCAGTTCAGTCTCCCAGGAGCTGAGCCACGGCTCCCCCACATGGCCTTAATCACTGCACGTCTGTGCCTAGCTGTGCGTGTCCAGATTTCTTTGAGACTGAGAAAACTTAGGTGAAGCTCTGGTTGACAACACAGGCTTTGCTGTAATGGCTGACGTGGGGATGGTGTGCTCCGTGGGTCCCCTGTGTGCTGGGAACACGGGAGGAGAGGGCACAGCACGCCTGTCACTGTGTGATGTGTTACTAGGTGGTGAGTCCTGCTGGCATTGTCATGCTGCTGTCCATCAGAGGCTCCCAGCCGGGCCCAGTATGTCCCCTTGGTAGAGTCGGAGATATGGAAGGAGCGAGCCACCCTGCACAAAAGGGACTGAACCGTGGACTGGGTGCCCAGGCAGGGGAATGGAGCCTTGAGCTAGGACAGGGTCTCTTTCTTCTTGGCTGTTGGGCAGTATGTCCCCTCCGGCGAGGCCCTGCAGTCCAAGGGCGCATGGAGGCAGAGACCTGGGCTTTTATCCTTCTTGTCTGCTGGAGCAAGTCCAGTCCCTGGAGCCTCAGTTTCTTCATGTGTAAAATGGGTGAATAATACATCTTCAACCCACTTGAATCAGCTTGCTTTTAGCTATTAATTATGGTAATTATTTAAATTTTAAGGAAGCGGAATGAGTTATGTATAATTACTGGGAAGTTTGGAATTCCACATTTCTTGCTCCCTGGGAGGCTGTGCTTGTTCATGGGTGCCATGTGAGCTGTTTGGGCATTGTATCTTGTTTTTTTCCTGGCCTCTGGCTGACTCATTGGTAAGAGAAAAAAGGAAGTAGGAGAAGAGAAATAAAGCTGTTTGAGGAAGGCAGACGATGGTGAGGAGACACTTGGGGGATGGGGTCACTAGTGGGGCACCCGCTAGATGTGGCAGAGATGGGGTTCCTGGAGCTTTGGTGAGTGGCTGTGAACACTAACTACCTCCACTAGGTTTTTGCAAATGTAAGGCCCCATATAGGGGCTGAGCTGTGAGTTGGCAGAAAGGAAAGAGCGAGAATGTTTTCATAAAAGTCCTGGTTGGGCGAGCACAGAGCCTGTGAGTGTCTGTGTGTTCATCACCCCAGGTCCTCGCGTACACAGGCAGCTTAAGGGTCTCATCTGAAACATGATGGGTGGTTGTAATCCAACAGGGTGGTTTTGGGTGACAGGAGATCAATAACGAAGTACCTAACCAGTGACTGGCTCCTAATGGGTGCTCAGAAGGAATGAAAACAAGCGACAGTGTTGAGGGACTGTCAGTAACGTGCTGAGCTGTGGCTTTTCTAACTTCGATTGACCTCCCTCGGAGGTCACTGTGTCCTCATCCTAGCCTAGAAAGAGTCACACTGCCCACCGGGAAACAAGACCTGAGCCGTGTCCTACCTGCACACCCTGACCTGGCCTCTCGTTGAATGTTTACACTTCCCTTCCCTCCTCCTCCCACTCCTTGCACTAAGGAGAGAGGTGGTTAATTTTTAAACTGCCCAGTTCAACAAACGTTTCCTGATTTGCTGTCAGTCAGGGCCCGAGCTGGGTGCCTAGAGGTAGCTTGCTGACTTCAGGTCCATTTCGGCCTGCCGCCCGTCCAGGACCGACCAGGGGCGGGGCCAGCCCAGGGAGAGGATTTCACTTGTCCACCTTTGGTAGACAGGTGGGTGCCTGGATTCTGATATTTGGCTTTTGATTTTTTAAAAATTGATAGTAAAATAATAAAATCGAGTGCTAAGTAGGAAGAATTTATATATCCCTCTTACCATCAACATCCACGCAGCCAGGTATGGTGCACTTGTTACAATGGATGTGCCAGTATCAGTGCATTATTATTCACTGAAGTCCATAGTTTATTTAGGGTTCACTCTCAGTGTTGTTCATTCTGTGGACTTCAACAAACGTATAATGACATGTTTCCATCGTTACAGTATCATTAGGGTAGGTAGTTTCACTGCGCTAAAAATCCTCTGTACTCCACTTGCTCATCCCTCTTCCCCCATAACCCCAGGAAACTGCTGATCTTTTTACAGTCTCCATGCTGCTGCTGCTGCTAAGTCACTTCAGTCGTGTCCAACTCTGTGCAACCCCATAGACAGCAGCCCACCAGGCTCCCCTGTCCCTGGGATTCTCCAGGCAAGAACACTGGAGTGGGTTGCTGTTTCCTTCTCCAATGCATGAAAGTGAAAAGTGAAAGGGAAGTCGCTCAGTCGTGTCCGACCCTTAGCATGGACTGCAGCCTACCAGGCTCCTCCATCCATGGGATTTTCCATGCAAGAGTACTGGAGTGGGGTGCCATTGCCTTTTCCAGAACATTATATATTTGGAAGCATACGGTACATATGGCCTTCCTAGGTGGCGCTAGTGGTAAAGAATCCTCCTGCCAATGTAGAAGAATGCAAGAGACACAGGTTCGGTCTCTGGGTCAGGAAGATCCCCTGGAGGAGGAAATGGCAACCCACTCCAGTATTCTTGCCTGGAAAATTCCATGAACTGAGGAGCCTGTGGGCTACAGTCCACGCGGCTGCAGAGAATTGGATATGACTGAAAAACTAAGTGGAGGCATACAGTATAAAGCCTTTTCAGACTATCTTCTTTCACTTAGTCGTATATATTTAGGTTTTTTCCATGTCTTTTAATGGTCTGATAGCTCATTTCTTTTTAGTGTTGAGTAACATTACATTGTGTGGATGTAGTGTGGTTTATTTATCTGTTCAGCAGTGAAGGACATCTTTGTTGCTTCCCTGTCTTGTTTTTAATTTTTTGCACATTGTTACTGGGAGTTCTGTTCTTCTTCTGGGCAATTTTGTTTCTTTTCCTGGAAAGATCCCTTTCCTGATAGACTGTCCTCCCTGATTTGTGTGTGTGTGTGTGACTCATTATAATTAGCAGAAAAGTCACTTGACACATTTCATTTTGCTAAAGGTATGCTCATGGCTGTGGCTGTTGTCCCACTGGAAACTGTTACTCTAAGGCCAGAGTTTGGGGAACAGCCCCATGTGTGAATTCCTACTGGATGGTTCTGGATCTGCTCTTCTGTCAACAAGCCATGCTGCTGCTGCTAGTCACTTCAGTCGTGTCCAACTCTTTGCGACCCCATGGACTGTAGCCTGCCAGGCTCCTCTGTCCATGGGATTCTCCAAGCGAGAATACTGGAGTGGGTTGCCATGCCCTCCTCCAGGGGATCTTCCTGACCCAAGGATCGAACCTGGGTCTCCTGCATTGCAGGCAGATTCTTTACCACTGAGCCACCAGGGATGCCCATGCAGCTGTGCTAGGAGAGTACTATTTTATATAAGCATGGCAGTTTCCTCTGTATGAAAAATTCATGTTTTTAAATCCCAAATAATCTGATTGTGGGGTCATGGAGCTCTCCTCCAGGGTGTAGAAAGTGGCCAGCAGGGTGGAATCACTGTAATCTGGAGAAGCTCATCCCATTAACAACACTGCTATTGATGGTTCTGGTGCCACCTTTTATTTTCACTTCTCTGTGTGTGGGCCTTACCAGACCCTGCTGGGCACTGGACAGACTGGCAGACATTACATGGGAGGAAGCAGGCTGTTGAAGCTGGTAGTGGTGTGGCCAGGTGATGCAATCACGTGGCTGTGTAGTTGACTCTCTCACTCCTTCATGACTGATTTGTTCTCTGCTGCTGCTGCTGCTGCTGAGTCGCTTCAGTCGTGTCCGACTCTGTGCGACCCCATAGACAGCAGCC
>SJYV01046438.1:0-23539 GCA_006410875.1 Neotragus pygmaeus | reverse complement strand
TATATATATATATATATATATATATATAAAACTTGGAATATATATTCCTTCTGTTATTTGATTCCAAGTTTACAAGCAGATGCTGAAAGCTAATGAACCCACCATGCACACTACTGATCACATTTCAAGTAAATGGCAAAAAAAAAAAAAACACTGCATACTCATTCATTGAAAGATGTCTAACTCTAATAAACTTTAAGCATTTTTTAAAAAATATGTGCAGTTTTCTGTATATCAGTTAAGCTGGGGTTAGGGGAAGGAGACAAGACATGAAGGGGATATCAGAAAAAAGAAACAAAAAAACAAATTTTTTAAAAGATAAAAAAATGAAGGGGCTATCAGAGAGAAAATGGTAGGGAAAAAATGGAGGGTTAAAGGGAAGAAAGAAGAAAAAGAGGTGAAAGAGGGGGAAAGGAGAGGCTGAGAGAAAATTAAGAGAAAATGGGAAGAGAGACACACAGGAACAGCAGGTGTCTGTGGTTGCGGACATGTCCTTCACCCATAGCCTCCCACCATTGACTAGACGACTGGTCCATTCTGAGCCCTCTGTTCACCCTCGCAGGTCAGAGTCCACCAGCGGAAGAAGGAGGCAGACTATGAGGTTCAGCAACTACAGCCCAATAGCATGGGCTATTACCTGCCACACCTGGACCTGAGGAAGCTGCAGTGACACCTGTGCAAGGCACCTTTCCCCAGACAGGTTCCAGAGGAGGTTGGCTGGAACAGACGTAAACCACGTTGGTCGGACACAACCTCCAGGCCTTTCTTGGCTTGGCCCCCACCTGGCTTACAGTGGACTGAGAGAAAAGGTCTCCCCTTCGTTGTCCTGAAGACAACTGCAACTTCTGTCTGATGGGTTCACACCCTCAGGGACACCAGGATTGGTGAAATAGGCACAGACGTGGCTAACAAACAAAATTGACACCCCACTTAAGTGAGGTTTACCTTCCTAGTCACCCCCTGAGCACCTCTCTCCTTGACTCCTGGGCAGCCATCACTCCATCTCTATTCCTCCATGTTCTGCACCCCCTTCCCCGAAGCCCTGGCAGTCTCAAGTTCCTTGTGAACTACTTTATCCTCTGATGTTCAGATTCACCAGGATGTTCACTGACTCCTCTCCTTCATCACAGGTCCTCCAAGGTAGGAAATAGACTAAGAGGAATGAGTGGGTCAGCCATGATTCTGCAGTCAGCCCTGGGATTGGACTTGGTATCTGGGAAGACTGAATCCCAGAGTGGCAGCAAACTCTAGAGAGATGGAGTCTACTTTGAATTTAAAGATGAATAAAACTCAGGGGAAAGATCTAAGAGAAAAAATAAAGGCAGTCCCTTTTTTCATTTTTTTCTGCACTGAATCTAACTGAAAGGTTAAAGCAGAGACTCCCCAAAATGCTGCTCAAAGCATCCCAGGCATGATGCTCATACTGTAGATGCTTTGTTACTGTTTAATACCTCACTCTCAGAAACTGTAAATCCCAGACTTACCTGGTGGTCCAGTGACTAGGACTCCATGCTCCCAGTGCAGAAAGCCCAGGTTCAATCCCTGCTCTAGGAACTAAGATCCTGCATGCTGTATAGCACAGCCAAAAAACAAACAAAAAGAACCCACATGATTTAACTTCTGGGTATTAAGAACAATTAAGAAATTAGCTACATGACCAAAATCAAAACTAAAAAAAAAAAAAAAAGAAAAACTTCCTGGCAGAAAAAACACCTGGATTCATATGTACATAATCTTGACTCATAAAATATAATGAACAAAGGAAGAAAATTACTAAGTTTACCTTGAAAATTATAATGGGTCGTTTTCATATATCCTCTCAAGAAATTAAAAACATAGTATTGTTAGCACGTGATGGTTTAGAGAATAGTTAATAAAATGTTTTTATGAAACAACTACCAAAGCATTCCTGTGGCGAAAAAAAAAAAACACACATACTTCTTACATACAAACATAATTTAAAACATATTGAGAGATTATAGTCAACTACAAGAACAGGACACACCAACACAAGGAAGGAGTTTATTTTCAGAAATAAATAAAAGATCAGGTGAAGGCAGCCAGTGTACAATGCAGTGGAGAAACAAACTCCCTTGTTTTTTTACTGCATCGCTGTAGATGTCATGGTGAATCAGGAAAACACCCTCGCTAGCACCATTAACAGCATAAGGTGTTTGTTAAACACTTTAGACTTTAAATGGATATAATCTAAAGAGGGGAATAAGACAATATTCCCAAACAGTAAAATCCAAAGTAGCTTCTTGGTGGACACAAGAGGCCTGACAGAAAAATTCCAACTCTGATGGATCTTTGATGTGGATCTTGGGAAGACATCAGTGGAAACCTACAGCTCTACAAAACTGGAAACCAAACACTGGTGGTGGTTTTGAGGTACTCTTGATTGGAAGGTCAAAGAATCCAAAATGATGGGGTAAAAGATAGTATCCTTAAGTGAAAGTCACTCACTTGTGTCCAACTCTTTGTGACCCCATGGACTGTTCTCCAGACCAGAATATTGAAGTGGGTAGCCCTTCTCTAGGGGATCTTCCCAACCCAGGGATTGAACCCAGGTCTCCCGCATTGCAGGTGGACTCTTTTACCAGCTAAGTCACAAGGGAAGCCCGTATATGGGCATCTCTCTTCATGTATGGTGCCTCCAAACTCTGACTGATGCCTTATTTGCTTCTGCTTTCCAAATCCTATGCAAGTAAGGCTATCAGTGAATTCTAACATTGAACCATAAATAAGATGGATGCTAGAAAATTTTGTTTCTAACATTATGCAGAGAATCAGATATCTGTCCCATCACAGGTCTCTCTTCTCAAAATCTATTCACCAAATACCAGTCAGAAAAAGGACAACAAGCAAAGGTCCAAATATAAAAACGATTATTCACATGAAAGTCTCCAAAAGGAGCTTTGTTGTTAAAGATAAAACACAGAAAACAGACGATAAAGACAGGAATTGTCCAGAATCCAGATATCTTGTAGGAAAATCCCAACAAATGACCACATTTTTCAATTGCTTCTTAATACAGAATAAAGTTATAAAAAATGAAACCTGACTACACACGCATCAGACATACATTTCAATTCACCCATGGATCCAACAGACTTTCAAATGGAGAAAGAAAACATTAACTGATTCAAAGGAAAAGCACTACCTTTCAATCTCATGTACTACTGTTGACTGGCTTCCCTGGTGGCCCAGTGGTAAAGAATGCACCTGACAATGCAGGAGTCACAGAAGACACGGGTTTGACTGCTGGGTCGGGAAGATCCCCTGGAACAACACACTCCAGTGTTCTTGCCTAGGAAATTCCAAGGACAGGGGAGCCTCGTGGGCTACAGTTGCAAAGAACTGGACATGACTGAGAAACTGAACAACTGCTGCTGAAAGATGACTTGCAGAATTATATCACTCCAGTACTCATGTATAAAACTAACTAGTAGAAAGTCACACTCTAGTGATGTAGTTTAAGAAAGAGGCTTGATAAACCCTATATAGTTACAACCTGTTAAAAACAATTCTTTTGTGGTTGAAAGTTTTCTGGAACATTCAGTTCAGTTCAGTCGCTCAGTCATGACCGACTCTTTGCAACCCCATGAACCGCAGCACACCAGGCCTCCCTGTCCATCACCAACTCCCGGAGTTCACCCAAATCCATGTCCATTGAGTCAGTCAGTGATGCCATCCAACCACCTCATTCCCTGTCATCCCCTTCTCCTCCCGTCTTCAATCTTGCCCAGCATCAGAGTCTTTTCCAATGAGTCAGCTCTTCACATCAGGTGGCTGAAGTGTTGGAGTTTCAGCTTCAACATCAGTCCTTCCAATGAACACCCAGGACTGATCTCCTTTAGGATGAACTGGTTGAACCTCCTTGCAGTCCAAGTGACTCTCAAGAGTCTTCTCCAACACCATAGTTCAAAAGCATCAATTCTTCAGCGCTCTGGAACATTATACCCAGATTAATTTTCATCAAGCTATGAGTTCTCATGTTACTCACATTTGTAATTATTCTGGTGGGAGTTTTAACATTTAACGATGAAGACCAACTGAAGTCTTTCCCACACTTTACAGTCAAAAGGTTTTACCCCGTGAGATGAGTCCTTTCATGCCTTCGGAAGGAAGTGGTATAATTGAAGGCTTTCCCGCATTCTTTACATTCATAGGGTTTCTCTCCAGTGTGAGTTCCCTCATGTCTTTGAAAACTCTGATACCACCTGAAAGTTTTTCCACATTCCATACATGCATAGAATTTCTCTCCTGTGTGAGTCCTTTCACAGTTTTATAAGCAACTGTATCCTCTGTAGGCTTTGCCACATTGTTTACATTCATAGGGTTTTTCTCTAGTGTGAGTTCTTTCACATGTTCGAAGATAACTGGGACACCTGAACGCTTTATGACATTTTTTTATACTCGTAGGGTTTTTCTCCAACGTGATTTCTCTCATGTCTTTGAAAACTTTGACAACATCCAAGGGCTTTTCCATTGTTTACATTCGTAAAATAATGAATTATTCTGTGCGTTTCTACAGAAGTATAATCTCTGCAGGTTTTTCCACATTGGTTACATTCATAGAGTTTCTCTCCAGTGTGTATTATTTCATGTATTCAAAGTGAGGTTGAACAATTAAAAGCTCCTCCACACTCCCTATATTCATAGGGTTTCTCTCCAGTGTGGGCTCTTTCATGTTTTTGAAAGGAGGGGTAATACTTGAAGGTTCTGCCACACTGTTTACATTCATAGGGTCCCTCTCCAGTGTGACTCCTTTGGTATATTTGAAATGAAATGGGGGAAATAGATGAAAGGTTGTTGTTGAACGAAGAAAGACACCAGGATTCTTGGTCCCTGGAGGAGAATTTAATCTGGGGCCCAGAGACGAGGGTTGATCGCTCAGAGCTTTGTGTAATAAAGTTTTATTAAAGTATAAAAGAGATAGAGAAAACTTCTGACATAGGCATCAGAAGAGGACAGAAAGAGTACCCCCCCTGCCCCCGCCGTTAGTCTTCAGCTGGATGCTATATAGTCACTGCTGCTGCTGTCACTTCAGTCGTGTCCGACTCTGTGCGACCCCATAGACAGCAGCCCATCAGGCTCCCCCGTCCCTGGGATTCTCCAGGCAAGAACACTGGAATGGGTTGCCGTTTCCTTCTCCAATGCATGAAAGTGGAAAGTGAAGTCGCTCAGTTGTGTACAACTCTTCACGACCCCATGGGACTGCAGCCTACCAGTCTCCTCCGCCCATGGGATTTTCCAGTCAAGAGTTATAGTCACTGCTAAATCACTTCGGTCGCATCTGACTCTGTGCGACCCCATAAACAGCAGCCCACCAGGCACCCTCGTCCCTGGGATTCTCCAGGCAAAAACACAGTCACTAGCAGTCTGTTAATAAAAGAAAGGAATGTCTTAAAACTCAGAATGGCACCAGGCCCCTCACCCGTAAGATGCATTTTGGGAAAATCTTGGCACCAAATTGTTCATCCTGGGCATAAAATGATTAACTTGAATCTTGTAGAAGGACAGATTACCATACAAATAGTTTCATTTATATAGATTAGGGCAACAATATTTGAGTATAACATACTGGTTTGTTAAGTAGGTTCTGAGCCATTAGGCAGAATCGACTTGAAGACACAGTTTGGGGTAAATCCATAGTACATCAGCATAGCTTAAGACAAACATTTCCATAAAAAATGCATTGGTTATCTCAAGGTTTGAGAATAGTTAACTTCAGGTGAAACCAGGTGTCATTATGGCAACACAGTATTTTAAGAGAAATCTCCTTTTAAATTTGTATAGAGAAGGAAAAAAATATCGCTAGTTTGTTTCCTCCTGCTGCTTAAGAGAGATAAAAATGTCTGACACTTGCAGGCTATTTCCTCCTTTGGAGACCCCTGGCCTTCCTGCCTGTTATCCTCTCATTAACACTTTCCCACACTGCTTACACTTATAAGGTCCAACTCCAGTATGAGTGATCAAGTGCATGCGAAGGCTTGCAAGAGCTCTAAAGGCTTTTCCACATTCCCTACATTCATAAGGTTTTCCCCCAGTATGAATTCTTTGATGTTTCCGAAAAGAACTGGGACAACTAAAGGCTTTATCACATTTTCTGCATTGATAGGGTTTTTCTCCATTGTTATTTCTTTTATATATTTGGAAANGTGAAACCAGGTGTCATTATGGCAACACAGTATTTTAAGAGAAATCTCCTTTTAAATTTGTATAGAGAAAGAAAAAAATATCGCTAGTTTGTTTCCTCCTGCTGCTTAAGAGAGATGAAAATGTCTGACACTTGCAGGCTATTTCCTCCTTTTGGAGACCCCTGGCCTTCCTGCCTGTTGCCCTCTCATATACACACTGATCTACTATGTATAAAATAGACAACTGACAGGAACATACTGTACAGCTCAGGGAACTCTACTCGATGCGCTCTGGTGACCTGAATGGGAAGGAAGCCCAAAAGGGAGGGTGCATATGTAAACATATGCCTAATTCACTTTTCTCTACGGTAGAAAATAACAAACATTATAAAGCAGCTATACTGCAATAAACATCAATTTAAAAGAATTAAAACTTAAAAACAAAGAATGGGGACGAAAAGAAGTAATTGAGCTAAGGAATGGCCCTGCAGAGTATTGCATTTAGGAGCTGGAGGGATCTGGAGCCCCACATAAGATGGAAAAAGATGTGTTTGAAAAAGCAGATGAAATCCAGGAAGAGTGCTGACCTAGGGAATTTTCTCATGGTCCAGTGGCTAAGACTCCACACTCCCAATGCAGAGGGGCTGGGTTCCATCCCTGGTCAGGAAACTAGAGCCCACACATGTTGCAATGAAGACCTGGCGCAGCCAAAACAATAAAATAAAACAAATAAATATTAAAAAGAAAAAAACAGGGAAGTGATCTTTAAAAGGGTAAAAGTGAACTTATCTACAAAATGAAAATAGAGTTACAGGTGTAGAGAACAAACTTATGGTTACCAGCAGGTAAGGTGCAGGGAGGGATAAATTGGAAGATTGGGATTGATATATACACACTACTCTATACAAAACAGATAACTCATTTATATAGATAAACAAGGACCCACTTTATACCACAGGAAACTCTGCTCAATACTCTGTAATGGCCTAGGTCTATATGGGAAAAGAATCTTTAAAAAAGTGGATACATGTCTAACTAATTCACTTTGCTGTACAGCAGAAACTAACACCATATTGTAAATCGACTATCCTCCAAAAAGAATTTTTAAAAAATAAAAACCAAGGAGTGCAATTGAAGGGGAAGCGTTGTCAAGAGCATCCAACCTTTAAGCGTCCTTCATGTTCCTGTTCCTGTGTCCCTTCTTCCCCAGGGCTGATAAGAATGCAACAAGCACCAGGATGGATGCGGTCTGCACCTACCGCGCAGATCCCACAGGCTTCAGGCTGGACACGGAACGTCTGTTTTGGGAACTAAGCCAGCAGACCCAGGGTGTCACTCGACTGGACCACTACACCCTGGACAGGAACAGTCTCTATGTCAATGGTGAGTAGCTCTGTGCTAGCTGGGGTCTCCTCCTACTCCCCAAATGGAGTCTCCTTGTAGTGTGATTTCTCTGTACTCACTTTCATAGCTCTGGAACAACCTAGAGTTTCCATAGGGACTCAGTTCTCTCCCCTCAGAACAACTTAAAAGGAACTTTTCAGGTCTAGAAATAAAGGTTCCTCCCAAAGTCTTCTTCATTCCAATGACCTTAAACAGAAGCCCAAATGGAACACACAGACATCTAGGAAAAAGGCAAGCCCATGGCGGTCACTGGGGTTAACTCTTCCCCAAGAAACAATGGGTTTGCAATGCAGTGACTAATCCTCACGTCTTTATTTTCCCAATAACAGCTTGTGGTCCTTTACTCACTCTTCAAGGGCCTACTGGAACTAAACCTCACCCAACAAACAACAAAGCTGTTAGTAATGTTTTTAGCAACAAATTCCTTTGCAATAACGCTCTTAGCAACAATACCTACAATAACACCTGTACTAAAAGCTAGTATTTATTGAGGGACCCATGTTGTATTATGCCTTGGTAATCCTGCCCAACATGGAGTTTTATGTATATTTGAAGTTTTATGTATATTTTGGAGTTTTATGTATATTTTTGGAGTTTTATGTATATTTTACAGAGGTACAAACAAGGCTTAGGAAGAGAAATCCATTTTTCCAAGACCAGACGAACTAATACAAGTGGTAGAATTGGGACTCAAACCTAAATTGACTCTGAAATCTAAGCCCGCCTAATTACTAGGCTACACTGCAGACTAACCCAGCTAAATACCAAGCTCACATATTAGGACGGAAAAGCATCTTAAAGGACTTCTAGGGACTTCCCTGGTGATCCAGTGGCTAAGACTCCACACTCCCAATGCAGGGGACCCAGGTTCGATCCCTGGTCAGGGAACTAGACCCCACAGGCTGCAATTAAGAGCTCACATTCCACAAGTAAAGACCCCATGTGACACAACGAAGCCCCAACAGAGCCAAGTAAACAAGTAAATAGAAACAAATATTCAAAACATAAAGGACCTCTAATATGACAATTTAAACTAATTAATTAATTATGTCCTCACTATATCACCTGGGACAATTTCTTTCTTCTTGGATTAAAATCTGTTTTGTATTCAGTAGTCCTTAAGAATTACCTAAAAGCAGTAGTTAACTACTGTGGGTTTTGGTGNTGACAATTTAAACTAATTAATTAATTATGTCCTCACTATATCACCTGGGACAATTTCTTTCTTCTTGGATTAAAATCTGTTTTGTATTCAGTAGTCCTTAAGAATTACCTAAAAGCAGTAGTTAACTACTGTGGGTTTTGGTGAATTACAGGTCTTGCTGCAGTTAAGCCCTGGCCCTGCCTTTTACTTACTCTGTGGCCCTGGACAAGTCATGACCTCTCTAGACTTTTGTTCATTTTTTAGAATGAAGTTCTTTTTTAAAGTCACCTAAGATTAGTGTATGGTCAAATGAGATAAAACCTGAATAATTCAAGTTAGCTGGGCACCATGTGGCCCAGTCTCAGAGAGGAGTTTTATTTCAATAAACCCATTCGATCCATCAAATACAAAATAAGTATAAGTTTCAGTTACATTTCTTTGTTGTTACTGTTTATTCCCTAAGTCATTTCCGACTCACTTGCAACTCCATGGACTGTAGCCCACCATGTTCCTCTTTCCATCGAATTTCCCAGGCAAGAATATTGGAGTGGATTGCCATTTCCTTCTCCTGGGGATCTTTCTTACCCAGGAATCAAACCCATGTCTCCTGCATAGGTAGACAAGTTCTTAACCACTGAGTCACCAAAGAGGATCCTAGCCATGATCCAGAACCACACTTATTCAAATCCTCTTTCCCCCATTTTCTTTTATTCTCCAACTTTATACTCTCTGGCTGACCCCCAAGTCTCTCTCTCTCTCTCTCTCTTCCTCTCTCTCACTGTCTCAATCTCAACATCGCAGAAGTCCAAGAACTATGCTGTCAAAGTTCAAGCTTTGTCTTTGGAGAGTTGGGAAGTGGGAGAAACTCAAAGAGCAAGGACAAAATTATACATCATGGAAGAAGAAACACAAATAAGGCTGAAAACACTCACAGGAAAATTGTTGTCCTTGTTCATTTGATAAAGCCCCAGAGGCTCAGATGGTAAAGAAGATGCCTGCAATGTGGGAGACCCGGGTTAAGCCCCTGGGTCAGGAAGACCCCCTGGAGAAGGGAATGGCAACCCACTCCATTGAAATAGTGACAGAAAGGGAGAAAAAGAGAGACTTGGGGGTCAGCCAGAGAATATAAACTTGGAGAATAAGAGAAAAAGGGGGAAAGAGGATTTGAATAAGTATGGTTCTGGATCATGGATAGGGTCCTCTTTGGTAGTTCAGTGGTAGAGAACCCATCTACCTATGCAGGAGACTTGGGTTCAATCCCTGGGTTGGGAAGATCTCCTGGAGAAGGGAATGGCAACCCACTCCAATATTCTTGCCCAGAAAATTCCATGGACAGGTCCATGGGGTTGCAAAGAGTTGGACATGACTGAGAGACTAACACGTTCATTTGGTGAGGTTGATAATATTCCAGGCAGCTGGTAAATTCCCAACAACACTGAGTGATTTGATCATTGTTTTCTCTGAGGTTAATGGTTATGAGGATGAAATTAATCAGAAGGACCAGAGAAAGAGGCAGTTCGCTCACAAAGAGTAACCATCAAGACCTCCCCAGTGGTCAAGTGATTAAGACTCTGTGCTCCCAATGCAGGGGGCACAGGTTCGATCTCTAGTGGGGGACCTAAGATCCCACATGCTGCACTGTGTGGCCAAAAAATTTAAAAAAAAGAAGAAGAAGAACCATCATTATTTATTGGTGAATCTCAAAGAAAATACCCAGGAAGGTCTGTGACTTTGTGTGTCTAGTTCTACACTTCACTCCTTTCTTAATGCTCTCCCATTACCTTATGCTTTCTTTCTGCCTCTCCTTGCAGGTTACAACCATCGGTACTGGATACCCACCACCAGCAGTGAGTAATGAGGGCTCAAATGTTTCCATGACCCTGGGACCCTTCCCCCCAAGCCTGCTCCCTGGGAGGAAGGCATGCCCCATTCCCCAAATTCTCAGCCCCACAATAGCCTCAGAACAGCCAAAGTCTCAGGTTAAGCCAAGGAACAGATGTAAGTTTCCATGAACCACTGAGGCCTCTCATAGCTTTATGAAAGGCCCCAACAATTTTATTCTTTCAGCTCCAGCAACCTCCACCTTCTCTCCAGGACCTCCAGCACTTCCAACTTCCGTCTCCGGCTCTACAGGTAGGAATCTCAACTTTGGATCTCATGAAACTTCAACTTCCACTCAATGGCTGATGGATTTTTGCATGCTCTGGACCCTGATGCCCACACAGCCTCAGCCCACCCCACTGTCTACCCTGTTCCCTAGTCCAGCCTCATTTCTGTTCCTGCAGGGCCCAAACATCTATCCATCCTCACTGTTCTTGGAACTTACTGTTCTAGGAACTCAGCTGTGCTTGGTTCTTCCTTGTTCTCCGGATCTCATCTCAGCATGTTCTTGCTCAGACACCACCGCCTAGAAAATAGCTTTTCCCTAGCTGATCTCTATTCTATTTCTATGAACAGTTCCTTCCTGGAAATTACTGCTATTCTGTTACCGGGAATGTAGAGAAAAGGGAACCCTTGTACACTATGAGGGAATGTAAATTGATATAGCCACTGAGCAAAACGGTTTGGAGGTTTCTCAAAAAATTAAAAGTAGAACCACTATATGATCCAGCAGTTTAACTCTTGGGTATATATAGCCAGAAAAAATAAATAAATAAATAAAAACACTGATTCAAAAAGACGCTGCGCCCATAATGTTCAGAACAGCACTATCTATAACTGTCAAGTTATGAAGGCAACCTAAGTGTCCATCAACAGATGAATGAATAAAGATCTGACAACACACACACACACCATGGAATACTACTCCATCTTAAACAAGAATGAAATTTTGCCATTTATTAGCAACCTAGATGGACTTGAAGGGCATTATGCTTAGTAAAATAAATCAGACAGAGAAAGACAAGTACTATGGGAATCTAAAAAAATACAAACTAGCTAATATAACAAAAAAGAAGCTGACTCACAGGTGTAGAGAAGAAACCAGTGGTTATCAGTGGGAGCTGGAGAAGGGCTATACAGAGGTGGGGAGAGGGAGATACAATCTATTGGGTGTAAGATAGAC
The DNA here is from genome assembly GCA_006410875.1 of Neotragus pygmaeus. NCBI lineage: Eukaryota > Metazoa > Chordata > Mammalia > Artiodactyla > Bovidae > Neotragus > Neotragus pygmaeus. The sequence goes on along the minus strand of SJYV01046438.1, from coordinate 11,784 downwards.
TCGATGATGTATTGTACAGCACAGGGAATGTAGCCAATATTTTGTAATAGCTGTAAATGGAAATAGTTGCAAATTTAAAACTGTGTAAAATTTTTTAAATCATTCCAAAAAAATTTTAATAAATGTAGACTTGTCCATGAAATATATAAGATGCACTTTTTTTTGATTTTTATTAGGATATGTTGTGTTAGTTTCAGATGTATAGCAAAGTTCTACATATAGAATTATATGTAGAGTGGCTATATAGCCACTATTTTTTTTAGATTCATTTCCCAGATAGACCATGTAATGACCCATATAGGTCATTACAGAGTGTTGAGTTCCCTGTGATATACAGTAGGTCCTTATTAGTGATCTAGTTTATATATAGCAGTGTATATATGTCAATTTCTGTCTTCCAGTTTATTCTTCCCTCCCTCCTTCCCCCTCTGGTATCCATAAGTTAAGATTAATAGAATATATAAAATGCACATTTTAAAAAGTTACTGCTATTTTGATTTTCTTGACTTTTTTCAAGTATTTGTGGCCTAAAGCTTGAGCTCAAAAGGTATTGGTACCTCCTGTTCCTAAAAAATAGCCCACAACATGTCAACCTTTTGGACACTCTGGGATAAGAGAGTTGAGGTTCCCTTTCAAGTTGATGTCACATTTCTAAGAAAGTTCCCTTCTCCTCTGGCTGACTGAGGAGTGGGAGGGTATTCCAGTGGGCCATCTCAGTCTGGTTCACCTACTGTACAGTGATGCCCAGAGAGATGCCACTAGTCCCTCCCCCTCTGCCCTGAACAGCTCAGACCTAAGACTGACAGGTCTCCTCTCTCTCTTTCTCCCTCCAGTTGCAGACATGGGCCCAGCCCTGGTGCCGTTCACCCTTAATTTCACCATCACCAACCTGTTCTATACCCCAGACATGGGGCACCGAGGATCCGAGAGGTTCAACTTCACTGAGAAGGTTCTGAATCACCTGGTAAGAGCCCTCCAGTCCCTGCGCTGGCCTGCCTCGTCCTCACCCCACCCGGCACCTTGGCTCCCCCCACTCATCTCTCTCTCACTTCCCCCTCAGCTTGGTCCTCTGCTCAGGAACACCAGTGTCGGCCCACTCTACTCTAACTGTAGACTGACCCTGCTCAGGTAAGGCAAGGCTCTCCCCACCTCCACACACACACGCAACCTAAGGGCTGCACTGTTACAGGCCAGCTCACCTGGAGGGGAAGACCTGTGGCTTATGATGTGGTGGGGCAGCTGTTGTTTAGTAGCTTAGTCGTATCTGACTCTTTGACACCCCATGGACAGTAACCCACCAGGCCCCTCTGTCCATGAGAGTCTCCAGGTTGCCATTTCCTCCTCCAGGGGATCTTCCCAACCAAGGGATCGAATCTGCACCTCCTCTGATTCCTGCATTGGCAGGAGGATTCATTAAGAGAGAGACTGTTACCAACCAGGGTTCTTGTCCTTCTTAATACAAATTGATCAGAAGCCAGACAGGAAATTCAGGCAAGGCTTTATTGGAGTTCCCGCTGAAGCAGTGGGGTGGGTGAGAGCAAGCAACGGTTCTCTTGTTTGTTTGCTCCCCGAGGGATGGAGCAAACTGGTCCCTTATATGAGGTGAGGATAAGGGTGCTTCCAGGGGGTCGGGCCAGGGGGTGACTTGGGTGGTCTGCCCACCGATTCGGTGGTGCTGTGTGCAAGGTGCGTGTGTAGTATCCTATTTTTGCTCCCAAACCCTTGTTTTTGTTAAGTGGCAGTTGGGTTGGTTTTTTGTTTTGTTCTCTTTGTATTTTGTTGTCCATAATTTGCCCCAACAGCTGGGGCAGTGGTAAAGAATCTGCCTGCCGGTGTAGGACATGCAGGAGACATGGGTTCAATCCCTGGGTGGAGAAGATCCCCTGGAGAAGGAAATGACAACCTGCTCCAGCATTCTTGCCTGGGAAATCCCATGGACAGAGGTGCCAGGCAGGCGACAAGCCATAGGGTCACAAATAGACACAATTGAGCAACTGAGCACATGCACACATACACTCAGTTATTTTTAGCCCATTATATTTTCTTCATATTTTGCTGCTGGAGGAGACATTTGTGCGAGTGCAAGCCCTGCATCAAAGAGTCCCTGGTCCCAGCCTATTTCAAGATGAACAAAGTATGTAACTCACCCACATCTCTGAATGTCCCTATTCCTCTGTTCCTGCCATCCTAGGACTGAAAAGGATGGAGCAGCAACTGGAGTGGATGCCATCTGCACCTACCATCCTGACCCCACACGTCCTGGGCTGGACAGAGAAAAGTTGTACCAGGAGCTGAGTCAGCTGACTCATGGTGTCACCAGGATGGGCAACTACACTCTGGACAGTAACAGCCTCTATGTCAATGGTGAGTGTCCGTGTTGCAGCCAGGGTCTCCTACAGTCCCATGTCTCTCTACACCAATAGTTCTCAACCTGGGAAGATTCTGCATCCCAGGGGATATTTGACAACGTCTGGAAATATTTTTCAAGTCATCACTGGAGGGGTGCTAGCGACATCTAGTGGTTAGAGGTCAGAAATGCTACTACACATTTCTTGTTAGTCGCCAAGTCATGTGTGACTCCGCGATCCCATGGACTGCCGCAGGCCAGGTTTTCCTGTCCGTCACCATCTTCTGGAGTTTGTCCAAGTTCATGTCCATTGAATCGGTGATGCCATCCAACCATCTCATTCTCTGTCACCCTATTCTCCTTCTGCCTTCAGTCTTTCCCAGCATCAGGATCTTACTAAACATCCCACAATGCAAAAGGCAGCCTCTCTACCATGAAGAACTGTCTAGACCAGTGGTCCTCAGCCTTTTTGACAGCTGGGACTGGTTTTGTGGAAGAAAAATTTTCCACGAACCAGGGTGGAGGTGGAGGGGGGATGGTTTGGGAATGATTCAAGCACATTACATTTATTGCACACTTTATTAATTGTGATATGTAATGAAATATATACCTGAGCTTCCCAGGTAGCTCAGTGGTAAAGAAGCTGCCTGCCAATGCAGGAGATTCGAGTTCGATTCTTGGGTTGGGAAAGTCCCCTGGAGGAGGAAATGGCAACCCACTCCAGCATTCTTGCCTGGAAAATTCCATGGACAGAGGAGCTTGGTGGGCTACTGTCCATGGGGTGCCAAAGAGTAGAACATGATGGGGCATGAACGCACACAACGCACCACAGCAACAGCTGCCACAGTGCCCCGCCAAGACTGACAACTGCAACCGTGCCTGCTGCTGCTGCTGCTAAGTCGCTTGTCGTGTCCGACTCTGTGCGACCCCATGGACGGCAGCCCACCAGGCTCCCCCATCCCCAATTCTTACCAAAAGTTTCTTCCATGCCAGGAATTATGACAAGGACTTTACTTATGTGGTCTCATATTAATTTTACCCCAAACTCTGTGACTTATTCCACTCATTTTTACAGACAGCCATCATGCATTCAGACAGGAAATCATTTGCCCCAGATAATCCATCCATAATGCAAGGGAGAGTCAAGACTCAAATGGAAGGTTAAGCGTAAATTCCGAGTTCTGAACCACAAGGCAACACTGGAGACCATCCAGTGCAAGCCTGTCAGGACAGGAAGAGAGAGGGTTTGATGATCTCTAGCCAGCAATCCAACCTGATGCTTGATTAGTTATTTCCCTTCTATGTCAGCTTGGAAATGTCATTTATATATGGTTTGGAATATATATTTTAACTGGATTGACAATAGCACATCCTGTGTGGTGTCTATAGAAGGTTTAACTCCAGGATTGGGACTAACTGAAAGCATATTAATACTATGGAGATTGATGAGTGACAGATCTCTGTTTTATGTGATGCTGGACAAGCCATGTGACCTCTCCAGGCTCTAAGGTCCCATCTATAGAATGGACTAAACACACATACCACACAGGATTGTCCTGACAAATGAGATGATCTAGCAACAATCCAAGTAAATCACAGAGTTCCCCTTAGTCCAGCCTTCACTCACATCTCCCAGAGAGTATCAAAGACATGCATTCCATGGTGGAGGGAACATCATGAAAAAAATTCTCTTCTTGACTCACAAACTTAGAGAATGAACTTACGGTTACTGGGTCGGGGTCAGAGGATGGGTGAAAGGGACCACTAGGGAGTTTGGGATGGACATGTACACACTGCTATATTTTAAATGGATAACCAACAGGGACCTACTGTATAGCACAGGGAACTCTGCTCAGTGTTACGTAGCAGCCTAGATGGGAGGGGAGTTTGGGGGAGAATGGATATATGTATATGTATGGCTGAGTCTCTTCACTGCTTGTCTGAAACTATCATAACATTGTTAATCCAATATACACCAATACAAAATAAAAAGTTTAAAAAAATAAAATGCATCATCATTGAAAAAAAAGAAATTCTCTTTTCCCCAATTTCTTTCAGGCTCCAATCTCTCTACCATTCATCTGACTTTTGAGTTTATTCTCTTTCTCACTGCTGCTACTGCTGCTGCTAAGTCGCTTCAGTCGTGTCCGACCCTGTACGACTCCATAGACGGCAGCCCATTAGGCTCCCCCGTCCCTGGGATTCTCCAGGAAAGAATACTGGAGTGGGTTGCCATTTTCTTCTCCAATGCATGAAAGTGAAAGTGAAGTCACTCAGTCGTGTCCGACTCTTAACGACCCCATGGACTGCAGCCTACCAGGCTTCTCTGTTCACGGGATTTTTCCAGGCAAGAGTACTGGAGTAGAGTGCCATTGCCTTCTCCCTCTTTCTCACTACCCAACCCCAGTTCCAAATTTTCTCTAGTTTGAACCGCATGCATCCCGTTTCTTCCATCTCATTGTACCTTTATCTCTACATACCACTCTCCCCACCTGCCACAATTTTGTGAATTCTACATCACACACACTCAAAGAAAAAACCAGAAACTAAGCCAGAAAAGACCATACTATCATAAAAATTTTGTAGTGGCAGAGAAGGTGAAAGAGCAAGGACAAAATTGTCTTTAGAGACTGACAGAGCATAGGTAAGGCTTGGAACACACACTCATTTATAAATTTGCCCCATTATCTTTGTACCGTTTAGCATTATTTCTGATGCATTCCCAATAAATAGAGCCAGATATTATTAATGCATTTTAATTTTGGCAGTAATTTCTACTGTACAGCAAAATGATACGTATTCATACATATTCATTTATTCATTCAGCCATACATATTCATAATCCCCTCCTTTTTGGACTTCCTTCCATTCAGGTCACCAAAGCACCTTGAGTAGATTTCTCTGTGCTATAAAGTAGGTTCCTATTAGTTATCTATTTTATACATAGTATCAATAATGTATACAGGTCAATCCTCATCTCCCAATTTCTCCCACTATGCCTTTCCCCTTTGGTGTCCATACATTGGTTGGATGGCATTACTGACTTAATGGACGTGAGTTTGAGCAAACTCTGGGAGATAGTGAAGGACAGGAAAGCCTAATGTGCTGCAGTCCGTGCAGCTGCAGAGAGTTAGACACAACTTAGTGACTGAACAACATCTTCATGTTTGTTTTCTGTATCTGTATACAGTAGAAGCTAGTACGATATTGTAAAGCAACTATATTCCAATAAAAAATTAATTTAAAACACTTTAGCAATAACAGTAGTGATGATGTTCGTTGTTATTTTCAAAGGACAAGGCACAGAAGGTCACAGAATAAGATGTAACCATTATTGTTCATGCGGATCTCGGGGAATTTGTTAATTTCATTTCTAGGTCTGCCATCCAACTCCTTAACATCATAACAGTCCTTCTGTACTCTTTTCTCCATTTCTGCAGGTTATAACCGTCAGTACTGGATGCCCACCACCAGCAGTGAGTATTTCAATCTGTGCCTCTTCAATGCCCACTGGACCCTTACTCCCCAGAGCACATCTTTCAAGAGAGACATTCCCAATGCCTCTTGCCTAAATGCCCAGCCGTAGCCTCAGAGCAGCTCATAACCTACCCAAGTTCTTGTTCTGAGTCGAGATAGAAACACAGGGACTTCCTTCTTGGTCCAGTAGTTAAGACTTCGCCTTCCAGTGTCAGGGGTGTGGGTTTGATCCCTGATTGAGGAGCCTGCATACTTACTCAGTTGTGTCCAACTCTTTGTGACCCCATGGACTATAGCTCACTAGGCTCCTCTGTCCATGGGATTCTCCAGGCAAGGATGCTAGAGTGGGTTGCCATGCCTTTCTCCAGGGGATCTTCCCAACCCAAGGACTGAACCTGCATCTCCCGCGTTTCCAGCACTGGCAAGTGGGTTCTTTATCACTGAGCCACCTGTAAAAGATCCCATATGCCTCATGACCAAAATACTAAAGCAGAAGCAATATTGTAACAAATTCAATAAAGACTTTAAAAATGGCCCACATCAAAAAAAAAATTTTTTTAAGATAGAAATCCAAATTCCAATGAAAAGTTTCTGCTTCTACAATCTGTTCCAGATGAAACTAAATCATTTTCCCCATTTTTTCCCCTCAGCTCCAGTGACTTCTACATTCTCTTTGGAATCTTCCACATCTCTGTCCCCCATCCTCAGCTCTACAGGTAGGACCTGCTCTCTGGGACCTAGGAAACTTCAATTCTGCACTGTCTGGTCCCTATTGGCCACCAGCCTCATCCTGTCCCACATTTTCTCTCACATTTTCTAAGTTTTGGCCACATCAGAGGCTTGTCTGTTCTTCTACTGTCCTAACCTCTGTCTTGCCTTTTTAGTAGCCCTTTCTGGAGATGAGGTATGCCTAGCAACTTATTTAACTTTCACATTCCAGCTTGATCATCACCTTCACCGAAAGACCTTCCAAAATCACTTAAATGATACAACATTTCTCCTGAATCCATCCCTGGCTCACGGGGTTTTCTCTATCATATCACCTTGAGTATTTCTTTCATGGAATTTACTCCAGTTTGCTTTCTTCAGTCTTTGTGTATTTGTCACCCTGGAGCCTAACATCTCATCAGCATTCACTTTATATTTATTGATTAGATGAAGGTAGCAATCTCTGTATAGGTTTGAATTTGTGGATTGTATTTGAACATTCAGAAAATCATTTAGGATCTTAGTCTTGAGTTGATTCTTGCTCCATACTCTCGTCTAAGGGCTCCTGAATCTCCAGGTACCTGGTACAGGGACTTGGTTTATACCATAAAACCTGTCTTACCCCAGCCCTTAAGTTTGGGGGATTTTTGTTTTTTGGTTTTTGCCCTGGATCTTTGTTGCTGCCTGTGGGCTTTCTTGCATTACAATGCAATGGCTTCTCATTGCAATGGCTTCTCTTGTAGCAGAGTAAAAGCTCTAGGTGCACACACTCAGCAGTTGTGGCTTACAGGCTTAGTTGCTCCAAGGCATATAAGGAATCTTTGCAGATCAGGGATNTATTCATACATATTCATTTATTCATTCAGCCATACATATTCATAATCCCCTCCTTTTTGGACTTCCTTCCATTCAGGTCACCAAAGCACCTTGAGTAGATTTCTCTGTGCTATAAAGTAGGTTCCTATTAGTTATCTATTTTATACATAGTATCAATAATGTATACAGGTCAATCCTCATCTCCCAATTTCTCCCACTATGCCTTTCCCCTTTGGTGTCCATACATTGGTTGGATGGCATTACTGACTTAATGGACGTGAGTTTGAGCAAACTCTGGGAGATAGTGAAGGACAGGAAAGCCTAATGTGCTGCAGTCCGTGCAGCTGCAGAGAGTTAGACACAACTTAGTGACTGAACAACATCTTCATGTTTGTTTTCTGTATCTGTATACAGTAGAAGCTAGTACGATATTGTAAAGCAACTATATTCCAATAAAAAATTAATTTAAAACACTTTAGCAATAACAGTAGTGATGATGTTCGTTGTTATTTTCAAAGGACAAGGCACAGAAGGTCACAGAATAAGATGTAACCATTATTGTTCATGCGGATCTCGGGGAATTTGTTAATTTCATTTCTAGGTCTGCCATCCAACTCCTTAACATCATAACAGTCCTTCTGTACTCTTTTCTCCATTTCTGCAGGTTATAACCGTCAGTACTGGATGCCCACCACCAGCAGTGAGTATTTCAATCTGTGCCTCTTCAATGCCCACTGGACCCTTACTCCCCAGAGCACATCTTTCAAGAGAGACATTCCCAATGCCTCTTGCCTAAATGCCCAGCCGTAGCCTCAGAGCAGCTCATAACCTACCCAAGTTCTTGTTCTGAGTCGAGATAGAAACACAGGGACTTCCTTCTTGGTCCAGTAGTTAAGACTTCGCCTTCCAGTGTCAGGGGTGTGGGTTTGATCCCTGATTGAGGAGCCTGCATACTTACTCAGTTGTGTCCAACTCTTTGTGACCCCATGGACTATAGCTCACTAGGCTCCTCTGTCCATGGGATTCTCCAGGCAAGGATGCTAGAGTGGGTTGCCATGCCTTTCTCCAGGGGATCTTCCCAACCCAAGGACTGAACCTGCATCTCCCGCGTTTCCAGCACTGGCAAGTGGGTTCTTTATCACTGAGCCACCTGTAAAAGATCCCATATGCCTCATGACCAAAATACTAAAGCAGAAGCAATATTGTAACAAATTCAATAAAGACTTTAAAAATGGCCCACATCAAAAAAAAAATTTTTTTAAGATAGAAATCCAAATTCCAATGAAAAGTTTCTGCTTCTACAATCTGTTCCAGATGAAACTAAATCATTTTCCCCATTTTTTCCCCTCAGCTCCAGTGACTTCTACATTCTCTTTGGAATCTTCCACATCTCTGTCCCCCATCCTCAGCTCTACAGGTAGGACCTGCTCTCTGGGACCTAGGAAACTTCAATTCTGCACTGTCTGGTCCCTATTGGCCACCAGCCTCATCCTGTCCCACATTTTCTCTCACATTTTCTAAGTTTTGGCCACATCAGAGGCTTGTCTGTTCTTCTACTGTCCTAACCTCTGTCTTGCCTTTTTAGTAGCCCTTTCTGGAGATGAGGTATGCCTAGCAACTTATTTAACTTTCACATTCCAGCTTGATCATCACCTTCACCGAAAGACCTTCCAAAATCACTTAAATGATACAACATTTCTCCTGAATCCATCCCTGGCTCACGGGGTTTTCTCTATCATATCACCTTGAGTATTTCTTTCATGGAATTTACTCCAGTTTGCTTTCTTCAGTCTTTGTGTATTTGTCACCCTGGAGCCTAACATCTCATCAGCATTCACTTTATATTTATTGATTAGATGAAGGTAGCAATCTCTGTATAGGTTTGAATTTGTGGATTGTATTTGAACATTCAGAAAATCATTTAGGATCTTAGTCTTGAGTTGATTCTTGCTCCATACTCTCGTCTAAGGGCTCCTGAATCTCCAGGTACCTGGTACAGGGACTTGGTTTATACCATAAAACCTGTCTTACCCCAGCCCTTAAGTTTGGGGGATTTTTGTTTTTTGGTTTTTGCCCTGGATCTTTGTTGCTGCCTGTGGGCTTTCTTGCATTACAATGCAATGGCTTCTCATTGCAATGGCTTCTCTTGTAGCAGAGTAAAAGCTCTAGGTGCACACACTCAGCAGTTGTGGCTTACAGGCTTAGTTGCTCCAAGGCATATAAGGAATCTTTGCAGATCAGGGATCGAATCTGTGTCCTCTATACTGACAGGTGGATTCTTAAACCAGGAAAGTCCCAAGATTTTTTTTTTTTTTGGAGTCTTCGGGTCTTTATCATGCCCAGAGTGGGCATTGTTGTTCAGTCGCTGTTATCTGACTCTTTACAACCCCATGGACTGCAGCACACCAGGCTTCCCTGTCCTTTACCATCTTCCAGAGTTTACTCAAACTCATGTCCATTGAGTCAGTAATGCCATCCAACCATCTCATCCTCTGTCATCCCCTTCTCCTCCTGCCTTCAATCTTTCCCAGCATCAAGGTCTTTTCCAATGAGTCAGCACTTCTGATCATGTGGCCAAAGTATTGGAGCTTCAGTTTCAATATCAGTCCTTCCAACGAATATTCAGGACTGATTTCCTTTAGTATTGACTGTTTTGAGTCTCTGCAAGCATCTCATTGTTGTCCAAGGGACTCTTAAGAGTCTTATCTAGCACCACAGTTTGAAAGCATCAATTCTTTGGCACTCAGCCTTCTGTATGTTCCAACTCTCACATCTATACATGACAAAACCATGGCTTTGACTATATGGGTCATGGTGGAGGGTAAGCATCCTTGAACCTAATCCCACCATGTGAATCCAGAGTTAGGAGATACAAACTAGTGGTTCGTAATTTGAATTCTGCCTTCAGGAATTCTGTGTTTTTCAAGGCAAGACACTGCAAGCTTTTTACACGTTATAGGCAGGATGCATACTGTCCGTTTCCACTGCTCCACCCTGATCAACTTAACTGTTTATATAAATGTCTGAAATGTGACGTGTGCTATAAATCAAGTCACTCCATGACTGAAGCTGTCATTTGTCTAGAGATGTATCCACAATTTGTTCTTCATTTTTGGTGTTCAATGATTTGATCATGATGCATCTGAGCATGGTTTGAGTTTTTTCTTTGAGTTTCTCCTCTTTGGGATTTTATAAAATTTCCTGAATCTGAAAATGTATGTTTTAAAGAAGTTTGGTCAAGTTTCAGCCACCATGGTTTCAACTTTTTCACTTTGCTGTACAGCAGAAATTCATACAACATTGTAAATAACTGTACTTCAGCTTGAAACTATTGATTAAAAAATAAAACAACATGCACTCTTCAACAATGGCTATTGACAAAGAAGGAGGGATCACTTTCATGGGGGGAGCAGTCTTGACCACTCAGTAGCTGCACACTCTCTCCTGATGAAGTCAGAGACTATGGGAGGTCTCTGCCGCTGGGGGTGGTCCAGTGACTTTGCTTCTCTTCCTCCCACAGAAATATCTAATAGCTGTTTATCTTTAGACACATCAGGCTGAAAAGAGTTGAGGTTCTTTTTCCAGCTAAAATTACCCTTCCGGTATGGCTTCTCTAAGTCCACCTGGATGCAAGGGTTGGCTATCTTAAGCCGGGCTCACTGGATGCTGAGGCTAAGGTAACAACTCTGGACCCACAGTTCACAGCCATCCCAGCCAGGGCTCATAATGAACCTCTCTCCCTTCCCACTCCAGGCATGAGCCCTCCTCTGGTGCCTTTCACCCTCAACTTCACTATCACCAACTTGAACTATACAGAGGACATGAGTCCCCCAGGATCTGAGCTATTCAGCACCATGGAAAGGATCTTGAATCGCCTGGTGAGAATCCCTCCAGTGCCTGCCCGCGTCCTGCCCAGACCCTTGAGCATCATATGCTCACTTCCCTTCCTTTCATCCCCAGCTCAAACCCTTGTTCCAGAATAGCAGTATTGGACTCCTGTATTCTGCCTGCCGACTGACCTTGCTCAGGTGAGAACGCCAGAGTAGACACCCTGGTAATGCAGGGAAGAGGGTGGGGTGATGACCAAGACCTAGACCCTCACATCTTATACCCACTATCCCAGGGACAGCTGACCACCAGCTCTCACCCTGCCTCACACTGTGTTTCTGACCAGAAAATGCAAAATCCTCTTAGATTCTCCTTCCCAGGAGAGAAGGTAGAACTTTTCAGGAAGACCTTTCTTCTGGAACTCATCAAGGAAACACATAATCACATCAGCTTCACCACTAGAGAGCAGTAGTTTTCAACCAAGAGTGATTTCACTCCCAGGGGATATCTGGCAATATCTGGAGACATTTTAAAAATCATTTTGCTTTTTTTTTTTTTTTTTTTTTTTTGCTGTGTGGGTCTTCGTTATTTTGTCCAGCCTTTTCTCT
>SJYV01046437.1:0-32655 GCA_006410875.1 Neotragus pygmaeus | reverse complement strand
GAAATCCTGCATGATTATGTACACAGCTCTTTAGTCCAAGAATAAGTTAATCCTATCATTCTTAATTATAGATTCCTTAAATATTTCCACCAGATTTAGCCCGCTTTATATATTTTCCTAAACAGCACAATTTATTCAGAACATTTGATAAAATTTAGTGTGTCATCTTTGTGATGACCAAAGTACTCAAAATCTATACCTAGGAAGAAAGCTGCATCCAATAAATAGCAGATTTACAGAAAGAGTGAAAGACTATCAGAGGACCCTGGACTGGAAGTAAGTGCATTCAGTTCCGTTAAGCTAATTCCATTTCTAGTCTTGGGCTTTCAATACCAATTCTCTCTGCTTCAGGGAAAAATGATAGATTTTTTTCCAAATAGGATAAGTTTTCAAACACACCTGGCAGTAAGCTGGAACCCATTTCACATTTCGCTTTTCTTCAAAAAGCACTATCACAGACACCTGCATCTTAATATATATTTTTAAATAGGTACATTATTTAATTATTAACATTAGACTTCAAGAGTTCAAGTATATGCTAGCCTTATGTTCTGATTTTTGAAATAACAATTAAAACAAAGCTTTAAGGGTGCAATGTATTGAACACTGCACAATATATTAACCAACTAGACAACCTAAGGGGTGGTGTAACTATTTAGGAGCACTAATGGAAGGGAAAACCTGCCATGCAGGACTGAACAAAGGTCCTTGGTTGCTGACGGAATCTCCCCTTGACTTCAGGCTGGAGATGAACCAAGGGAGTCTGTCAGTGTACAAAACCCATTGAATACAGGACCAACAGTAACAGGATAGATTGGCCAGAGCCAACTNGACGGAATCTCCCCTTGACTTCAGGCTGGAGATGAACCAAGGGAGTCTGTCAGTGTACAAAACCCATTGAATACAGGACCAACAGTAACAGGATAGATTGGCCAGAGCCAACTCAGATTGTGGGGCCCCAGGGTTGGCTGGAGGCTGGGGAATGTTGCAGCCGGAAGTCCAGGACCAGTAGAGAGCAGCTATCTTTCGATAGCTTCTATCAAAATCATTTTTATGCCTTCTGAGAGTTTATCACTACTACAGCAAACACACACACACATATACACACACACATCCCCCTAAAAGACCGTCTAAGCACATTCACTAAACATGTAACTAAAACTGCAGTTAAACTCAACTAGATGCCTTTTATCAAAGAGAATTTGAAGTTACCTGCCAGAAGCTGCTGTTATGTTTTCTAACCCCCTCTTCCTAGGGGTTTTAATCCACTTTTAGATCCTAGTTCTATTTTGTCTTTTGCTGTCTGAACCAGACTGTTTTCCCCAAGAAATAAAGGAGATCCTTGACCATATTCCAGTTCAACAAAACCCTTTGCAACCAGAAAAGTGGCATGGCTGCCCCAGACCATCTAGTGAGTGATGAGGTTGTTCTTCTGAGTTCATTCTGGGGCTACTCTCACTTCCTCAATATAGTAACAGTGGCGAGAGAGCCATGCAGAGTCAGGTGAAATGGGACTGGAACTTGGGCAAGGGCTAGAATCTTCTTTCAGAGGTCTGCTTGGTCAACTCTAATCCATCTGAAAGCAGTGGACTTGAAGAATGTCTTTCCTGTCCTTAAGATGGCTTGGGGGAGGGAGAGGAGCACAGACTTGGTCACAGTGAAGAGAGGGAGTCTGTTGAGTGGCAGGGACTTCCCTGTGGTCAGTGGCAGCAGGATCAGTAGGAATGTGACATGCAGAGGTCTTCCCGCTACAGAATCTGCAGGGCCCTCTTCAGAGACCATGCTCCCCTGCCAGATATTCTGGAGTGCAGGCTTGGGGGTTTCATTTTCCCTTTGAAGATGGGTTCACGCCACGGTCTCCTTAATCTGGAAAACCAGGTTCATGTCACTCTGAACCTCCTGCACGCAGTTAGAAGTGTATGATGGCTTGGTTTGGAATCCATGGTAAAGATTCTAAGCATGAGGCAGCATAGAGGCTTCCTTGGGCACCCGGGGATCTGGGGGCCCAGCAGGAAAGTGGGTGGCTAGTCAACAGAGGTTAGCTTTGTAATGATGTCCTGCTCTGGGTCCCAGGCCTCTTCCTGGGTTTGTGCTGTAGCACCAGCTTCTTGGGGCTGACATCACTGGGGCGCTCAGTTCCCTTCCTGAGCCCCTGGGTGCTGAGCATCTTAACTGGCCAGTTGCTTCATCATTTGATTGACTTCTGATGGCTACATTTTGCTTTTGTCTTGGCTGACATCTCTATAGGCACCCTGGTCTTTCCCATAGTTAGGAATCTCTTGCTTGTTCCAGAATTCTAACAACTGAGGGATCCCNTGCTTCATCATTTGATTGACTTCTGATGGCTACATTTTGCTTTTGTCTTGGCTGACATCTCTATAGGCACCCTGGTCTTTCCCATAGTTAGGAATCTCTTGCTTGTTCCAGAATTCTAACAACTGAGGGATCCCTAGCCCTCTGCCTCTTTTCTCAGACTGTCATAGATGGTCCCGTAGGTTATCAGGCTATTTTCATTTTTCGTGAGGAAACAGCGCCTCCAGTGAGAGAATGGGCTCTGACGGCACTAAATAATGGGCCTTGCACCTGCTTTATCTCTTGACATTTAATCTCTTGTTCTAGGAGACAATTCAGGAAACTCTCCCATAAAGGAAAAAAAAAAAAAAGTCCAGAATTTTCCTTTCAGGCAAAGAAATCTTAATCCTTTTTTTTGTTCATGTATTTTACCAAACTTGAGATCCTGTCACATCACCTCTTCAGCAAGATAACAATTCACCTTTGAGGAAGAGGCAATCCAATTTTGATTTATTGATTTCAGGACACAATGCTCTTCTTTAAAAAAAAGTGTAGACCAGTCAATAAGAGATTGTGAAATAAAAGCCTGAAGGCTTTTTGAAAGGGGAAATACCAAGTTTGATTTCTTTCTTTTTACGGTATTATATAGGCATCTTTACTTGTAAAAATAACTTTTTGAAAGCTCAAAATAATGCAGCTAGAAGCAATAACATTTCCCCTGCCCCGTGGCTTCCTCTGGGCAAATGGTAAGAGTATTTCTAAAAGCTACCCTCAAATTTCAGCTTTCTCTTCTGTTGCATTTAGTCCAGTTGCTATTTGGCTGGTTTCAACAGAATATTAATTATTTGCGTGGCTGTAAACCTTGGAGGAAGAAAGATGACATTCTTATATACCAGTAAGTGTCCTCCACTATAAAGAGACGTCTGTTGAAGGTGTGGTGGTGGTGGTGGTGTGCGTGTGTGTGTCAGGGGACAGAAAAAGGAGGGCTCCTGAAGGTTTTCTTACATGGGAAAGAGATTGCACCTGTTTTGTGGCTAAATTGTTACTAGTGTGTTTCACTGTTTCAAAGATACTTTTTTGTGTGTGCCACATTTTAACATCAGAGAAGTTGAGATGAATCAAATTATCAGTTACTACAATTACTCTTCAGCTGGATGGAAGCCAGGTTCACGCAGGCTTTGCATCTGCTTGCTCGTCACTGGACATCATTGCCAACCCAAGGCCACTTATATGCCCTGCCTAAGGTTTCTACGGACCACTCAGGGATATGAATTCAGGGCACAAGTGTGTACGATTAGCATTGGCATGTGATCCAACTTCCTAAGAAAGACATTTTTTTAACCCTCTTCCGTCAATGCCAAAGGTCAGAGCTCCATGTCTTCTAGCTTTTTGGAGCAGCTGTCACTGGTGCCCGGGCCCCCACCCACGGGCTGCCTTGGAGTCCCATGCAGCTGAGCAGATGCCCTGTGTCCTCATGTCCCCTCCAAAGCCTGCATCTCTCTGCTTCTCCACTGGCAGTGTCAGGGTAGATTGTTCAGCCTGGGACAGGACAGCCCATGGAAGTCTGAGAATTACTTGATTATTAACTGCTCTTTGCTATTTACAACCCCAAAGAAAGGCAATGACAAAGAATGTTCAAACTTCAAACTACCACAATTGCATTCATTCCACATGCTAGTAAGGTAATGCTCAAAATCCTCCAAGCTAGGCTCCAACAGTATGTGAACTGAGAACTTCCAGATGTACAAGCCGGGTTTAGAAAAGGCAGAGGAGCCAGAGATCAAATGGCCAACATCCGCTGGGTCATAGAAAAAGCAACGGAATTCCAGAAAAACATCTACTGCTTCACTGACTATGATTAAAAAAACTTTGTGTGAATCATGACAACCAATCAACAGCAGAAAATTCTTAAAGAGATGGGAATACCAGACCATCTTAGTTGTTTCCTAAGAAACCTGTATGCCAGACAAGAAAAAATAGCTAGAACCAGACATAGAACAATGGACTGGTTCAAAATTGGGAAAGAAGTATGTCAAGGCTGTCTTGTCATTCTGGTTATTTAACTTACATGCAGAGTACATCATACAAAATGCTGGGCTGGATGAATCACAAGCTGAAGTCAAGATTGCCAGGAGAAATATCAACAACTTCAGGTATGCAGATGATACCACTCTAATGGCAGAAAGTGAAGAGGAACTAAAGAGTCTCTTGATGAGGGTGAAAGAGGAGAGTGAAAAAGCTAGCTTTAAACTCAATGTTCAGAAAACATTAATATCATGGCATCCATTAAGATCCATGACAAAACATTAAGATCAGTTTCACCACATTATGGCAAATAGATGGGGAAAAAGTGGAAACAGTGACAGATTTTCTTCTTTGGGGCTCCAAAATCACTGCAGATGGTGACTGTAGCCATGAAATTAAAAGACACCTGTTCCTTGGAAGGAAAGCTATCGCAAACCTAGACAGCATATTGAAAAGCAGAGACATTACTTTGCCAACAAAGGTCCATCTAGTCAAAGCTATGTTTTCTCCAGTGGTCATGTATGGATGCAAGTTGGACCATGAAGAAGACTGAGCACCAAAGAACTGATGCTTTTGAACTATGGTGCTAGAGAAGACTTTCGAGAGTCCCTGGAACAGCAAGGAGATCAAACCAGTCAGACCTACAGGAAATCAATATTCTTTGGAAGGACTGATGCTGAAGCTCCAGTACTTTGACCACCTAATGTGAGAGCTGACTCACTGGAAAAGACCCTGATGCTGGGAAAGATAAAGGGCAGGAGGAGACGGGGGTGACAGAGGATGAGATGGTTGGGTGGCATCACCGACTCAATGGACATGGGTTTGAGCAAACTCCAGGAGGTAGTGAAGGACAGGGAAGCCTGGCATGCTACAGTCTATGGGGACTCAGAGTCGGGGGTGTAACACCTCCAGGGGCAGCCCTCATCCAGTGAGGAAGGGGAGTCATTGGCTGACACCCAGCTTCCCTCAGCTCCATCCTGTGTTCTACATGGGTCTTCAAAGGGCCCTAAGGGGGTCTGGGTCCATTTGCTCACAGCGTCCTTGGCTCATGACCCATGTTTCTCTGGTTCCCTTCCTTTCAATCATTTCCCCTCATGCTTCCTGGGGCCATTTCCCCAAATATATCACCTCCATGAAAGGTCTGACTTAGACCTGCTTTTCGCAGAGCACAGACTAAGGCTCTGGCTTTATTTCTCCTTTATCTTTTCCCAAGGGTGTAGCTCTTAGTTGCCCTATATTGAGTTCTCCATTTGGGGACTTTTCTTTCTTGGTAAGATTTAATAGAAAAGTAATTCTTATAATTGCAGGTGTTTTAATTTCAATGACATAACATTGATGGAAAGATAAAAGTCTTCTGGGATGACATAAACAATTGAAATTGCACAAATTGAGTCATTAGCTCTTCTCCCCAGAATCAGTCTAAAGATTTAAATGATTGTGAAGTGTTCTGTCCACCTGATCCAATCAAGCTAAACTGGCACCTACACGGATTATGGTATGAGTCTCAGGTCTCATCATCAGTTCTAAAAATCATTATAGCAAATAACAGAGGTCAAACAGTTTTATTCCAGCTGCAATTTTACCATTAGGTTTTTTAAGATTTCTTAAGTGACACGGAGGTTAATTAGCCAATGGAAAGTTCCAATGACTCGCTTGAGTTTGTCAAGATGTGGTCGGTGGAACCACCTGGTCTGGACTCACTTAGAGATCACTACAAAATGCAGATTTGGAGGCTTCTTTTAAAACCTATTGAATAAGAATCTATGGTTGGTGGGGCTTGGTAATCTGCATGTTAATAAGCTTCCTCAATGACTTATGTGTGCATGGAAGTTTGTAGATCATCTGTTTATCGACTAATTTTCACTAAAATAGCATCTTTAAGGTTCCTGAACCGCTTCCAGTATGTGTGTATAATGTATTGACTACTAGAAATTTTATTCATAGCACAAAAGCTATAACTAGTATTTTTAAAAAGTGAAAATAAGCATTAGGAATAGCCTTATGTGGATAACATGCCTTTAAAAAAAATGACTACATTTTACGATTCCAGAGATTTTGGAAAAGCACATTCTTCAGCAAATTTTTATTCAATGATTATAATTCTTTAGGTTATGTGATTACAAAGATGAATGAAACTCTGTCCTAACTCAAAGGCAATGGGAACATAAAGGACCATGGCCTCCGGGGTTGAGAGCATGAATTTGAAGTGTGAATTCTCATTCTGCTACTTATTTGTGGAATGATTCTGTGCCTGTCATTTAACTTCACTGCAGCTCAGGTTTCTAAATATGTAAAAGGCAGAAAGGAACGCTTACCTCACAAATAGGTCATGCACATCAGAAGGCACTTAGTGGAGCATTTGGCCCATAGTGAATAAGTATGACAGCTATGATTTGAGTGATAGTAAAACACATGGTCTGTCAGAGCTGGAGCAGACACAGGCAGTGTGCACTGTGGTTCTATGCCTGCATTCTGGAGATTCGTGGAATCTCAGATCTGGCTTTGCCACTTCCTTGCTATGCAACTCCAGGGACGTGATGGCTCTGCCAGTTCCCCTCTGCTCTTCCTACACAACTCTGCTCCATTTCCTTGAGTTTCTCATGCCTTTTTCCTCAACAAATCTTTATTCCCAACTCCATCTATGTGTATATTTCAGGAAAAACCCAACTCACAAGGCTGGTCTTTGAGTGCTTTGGGGTTATGCTTATAGACTTAGCAGACAGTAGAGATGCTGAAGCTGAAGCTCCAATACTTTGGCCACCTGGTGCGAAGAACTGACTCACTGGAAAAGACCTTGATGCTGGGAAAGATTGAAGGTGGGAGGAGAAGGGGATGATAGAGGATGAGATAGTTGAATGGCATCACCGACTCAATGGACATGAATTTGAGCAAGCTCCGGGAGGTGGTGATGGACAAGGAAGCCTGGTGTGCTGCAGTCCTTGGGGTCACAAAGGGTCAGACATGACTTAGTAACTGATCAACAACAACAGCAGAGAGGGATGGAAATGACTGATGGGGCAAAGTTCCGTAGGGAGTTCATACCCACTGCTTTAAAGCAGGGGTTCCCACCCCCTGGTACCAGTCTATGACATGTTAGTGATGGGGCCACACAGCAGGAGGTGAGCCATGGGTGAGCGAGTGAAGCTTCATTTGTACTTGCAGCTGCTCCCCATGGCTCACATTATCGGCGAACTCCACTTCCTGTCAGATCAGCGGTGACATAACAAATGTAATGCACTTGAATCACCCTGAAACCACCAGCCCATCTTGTGTGGAAAAATTATCTTCCATGAAACTGGTCGCTGGTGTCAGAAAGCTGAAGAACTGCTGCTTTAAAGAAATCTGTTCCTTCTTCCTATGCTGAACAAGGGGATGCCTAGTACCCAGAGCTTCCTGCACCTCGGAAACCTCCTTGCCCCTCACCCAGAGATTCTGCCAGGCAGCACTGATCGAGATTGAGAGTTCTCCTGGGACTTTCAAGTAAGGACCAGTCACTGGCTGTGTGCCCTGAACAAGCTGCAAACCCTGTGCAGAAGACAAAAAGAGCCCCAGACCCTGCATCCTGTCCTGAGAGTCATAGCTGGAGTGTTCCAAGCAAGACTGGGGCTACCTGGAGGATAAATTCGTTTCCAACTCTAATTTCTCATTTTAGTTTGTCACCACTTCAATATTTTCCAAGCGTCTATAGAATAAACGTGTCTGGATTCATTTGAAAAAAAAATTGGGAGCACTGGCATGGAGAGGACTTGGAGCAGAAGCAATTACTGTTCACGGACATTGCTATGGCTTATTTTTCCATCTCTGTGAAGGGTGTTACTATATTTTTAAAAAGAGAATGTCTTCTCATACAGATGGCTAAAGGTCAACATGAAAAGATGCTCAGTGTTGCTAATTATCAGAGAAATGTAAATCAAAACTACAATGAGATATCACTTCACATTCATCGGAATGGCCATCATTAAAAAATCTACAAATAATATGCTGGACAGAGTGGGAAAAGAGAACTCTCCTACACTGTTGTGGGAATAGTGCAGTTCCCATAAGTTGGTGCAGCCACTATGGAAAATGGTATGGAGGGTCTTAAAAAAAAAAGAAAGAAAGAAAGTTGCCATATGATCCAGCAATCTCATTCCTGGGCATATATCTGGACAAAACTATGATACATGTACCCCTATGTTCACAGCAGTGCTATTCACTATAGCCAAGACAGGAAACAAACCAAGTGTCCATTGGCAGAGGAATG
This sequence comes from Neotragus pygmaeus, assembly GCA_006410875.1. Lineage (NCBI taxonomy): Eukaryota > Metazoa > Chordata > Mammalia > Artiodactyla > Bovidae > Neotragus > Neotragus pygmaeus. The sequence goes on along the minus strand of SJYV01046437.1, from coordinate 24,095 downwards.
AATAAAGAAGATGGAGTACTACTGCTACAATATTATGACACTGCAGCAGAATACTGCTCAGCCATGAAAAAAGATTGAAATAATGCCATGTGCAGCAACATGGGTGGACCCAGTGACTGTCAGACTGGGTGAAGTGAGTCAGACAGAAAAAGACAGATACCATATGGTATTGCTTATGTGTGGAATCTAAACAAATGTACAAATGAACTTATCTATGGAACAGCAACAGAATCACAGACACATCGAACAGACTTGTGCTTACCAAGGAGGAGAGGGGTGAGGGACAGATGTACTGGGAGTTTGGGATTAGCAGATGTAAAATCTTATATACAGGATGGATAAACAAGGTCCTACTGTATAGCACAGGGAACTATATTCAGTATCCTACAATAACCCATATTGAAAAAGAGTATGGAAATGAATGTATACTAAGTCAACTATATTCCAGCAAAAATTATTTTTTAAAAAGAACGTATATATACATATGACTGAATCACTTTGCTGTACAATAGAAAGTAGCATTGTAAATCCACTATACTTCAATAAAGTATTTTTTAAAAAAGAGAATGTCTTATGAGTTCATTATTTTCAATCCAAAATTAGTCCATCAGAATGAGCCACAGCGAAGCGTTACAAGAATAGAGGACTGATTCATCCGAGAATTCAGCTGCTGAGAGATCTGTGCTGTCCCACCAGCACCAGTCAGCTTTATTTTTCCTGTTTTCTAAACAATATAATTTGATTACATTTCAAATACTAAGTTTCCTTATTCTATTTATTATGTAAATCACACATGCAAATTCACATGGATGACGATATGAAGATTTTTGTGTACAGATCGTCAGTCCAAGTTTGATGCATGAAACAGGGCACTCAAAGCCGGTGCACTGGAACAACCCTTGAGGGATGGGATAGGGGGAGATGGGAGAGGGGTTCAGGATGGGGAACACATGTACACCCATGGCTGAGTCATGTCAGTGTATGGCAAAAATCCACCACAATATTGTAAAGTAATTAGCTTCTAATTAAAATTAATAAATTAATTAAAAAAACCCACAACAATGGGCTGACTGACTAGAGTGTGACAGTGTGGCTTTGAGTCGATTTTCAGGTGACAGGAAGCTCTTGGCTGTGGTTTAGGTGCAGTGTTTATCTGAGAAAGACTGAGCATACTGAACTGAGTAGCAGATTCTGGCCACAGTATGACACAACCAATCAACATTCTCATCTACAAGTAGCCACTGAGTACCCACTAATCCACTGCAATATTCTTGTCTGGGAAATCCCATGGACAGAGGAGCCTGGCAGGCTACCGTCCATAGGGTCCAAAGAGTCAGGCATGACTGAGCACACACATGTAAGCCTCTTTGAATTCATTACTTAGCACCTACTCCATGCCAGCTTCCTGATGGGCAACAAGACCAACATCATGTAACACAGTCTCTGCCCTCCAGTGACTTCCATGATTGAAATTCAAGGTGGAAAGAGTTATTCAGGGTTAGGAGAGGCATCAAAACCCAGTGTTGAGGGAGGGCCAGGCAGGGGCTTCAGGGGGATGTTTCTGGACAAAGTCACAACCCGGCTGAACCCTGAAGGATTCAGGGAGGGGCCAGGAAGAAAGGAAGACAGGGGGAGCAGCAGGCGCAAAGGCCCAGAGAAGAGGGCAGGTGGCCGAGAAAAGAACCAGTGGTTGAGGGATCTAGACTTCCAGGGAGGATGGCAAACCATGAAGCTAGAGAGGCAACAGGGACCAGGCCTTGCAGGGCTAAGAAGTGTCATTTGAAAGGTTGTGAGACCCATGAAGGTTTTAAACTGGGAGGGATAATAATAGTTTCATCTTTTAGGAACATTAGTCTGACTGCTGATGGGAGACGAACTTAAGGGAAGTGGGAAGGGAGAACTCCCATTTATGAAGGGAGGACTTTGCTTCCTGGGTGCAGAGCCGGACTCCACATCTCAGCTTCTCGAACAGGAAGGCAGGGCATCAGGACTGGGTCACAGCCAACGGGCCGTGGGAAGAAGTAGGATTAAACATCCTCCTGTGTGACCCTGCACGCTCCCTGCCTCCATCCGCTAGCTTGGTAAATATGTGTTTTGGATCCTAGAGCCAGAGCCTCTGATTTAGTAGGCTCTGAATTTACATTTTTAACAAGTTAACGGGTGGTGCTGACCCTGCCAGGTCCAAGAGCTGCATTTTGGATCCTGAGGACCTAAGCAATGCTGGACTATGATGTACAGGAGGGCGGTGTCCTAGGTTCCTGAGTGTCCGTGTGGAGCAGTCTTTCGCCTCCTTGGAACTGCCTTGGAATGAGGGGATGTAGGAGATACTCTCTTCTCATGTGAAGTTGCTGAGATTTTGAGGTGGTCTGTTTCTGCAGTTAGCCTGCTAGCAGGAGTCCGGAGGCACCGGTCGAAGGGACACAGCAGACAAGGTGAAAATGTGTGTGGCTGCCAGCCCCGTGTCCATCTGGCAGAGCGATCGTTTCTGCCAGAACTGGAGGAAGGGCATGTGCGGTTTTGAGGCTCAGCTTCCCCTCCCTCCTGTGTTAGACTCACCTCAGCCTTCACCCCTCCCTTTCACAGTGGAGTTTACTTGGATCACTCATTCGGCTTCTCCTCCACTAGACCATGCGCTCTTAAGACGGCCAGGAGTTCTGCCTAATATCCTCACAGGATGTGAAGCTTCACATGAAAGAGGGTATGCAAAGAGGAATTAGTAGACATCTGGACGGTGCCCAGTGAATGTGGGAGGCTGGAGGCGGGCGCCATATTGTCTTCTCCCACAGTCCTTTGCATGAGCTTCTGCTTCCCAGCGACACTCACCACCCCCTCCCCAAGGCAGCTACCAACTCAGCGGAGACATCGCTTCCACCAGCATGGCTACTCAGACGAAACCCTGGCTAACTGCCCATCCTATGTCCCTTTACTTTCCTCATAATTTATTAAATATTTGTGTATATGTTTATCATTAATGCAGCAGGGCAATGGAGGCAACAATAGCACCCCCTGGTTTTCTAAGACACGGAACACCTGTGCGTGTCTGAAGTCCAAAGGGAAGGAACTAGTGGGCAGAAAGGTATGCACGATGCTGGGAAATTGGAAATAGTTGAAAAGACAAGGCGTTGTTTGACAAAATTAAAGGGAACATGATCCAGATATAATGTTAATGTTAATTTTTGAAAAGAAGAAAAAGTAGCTATTGTGCCAAGACAAAGAGAACGAGGAGGGGGCATGTGTTGGATCCAAGATATTTTTGGTGGGGAAGACAGAAGGTTGGGTGACTTCCCCTTCAGTGACCTTGACTTTCTCCACTAAGTGAAAGATAGAGCCATCTGTGAGGAGAAAGGATTTGGAGACAAAAAAAATAAAATAAAAAAATAACAAGGAAAGTTTAGAACAACTACTATAAGGAGTGTCCTTGGGTAATCAAAAAATTGACTTATTCACAGGAACTGTTAAACACAGCACATTAATAATATGATTTTTTTGCCAAGAAAAAAAGACCATGTAGGTTTACAGTATGAGAAGCCTTGGCATTGCTCTGTAATGAACACCTGAATTGATGATCTCACCGTTGTATTTCTTCTCCCCATAAGAACTAATTACAAGCATTTAATTTTTCCATGTCTGTCTCTTCTGTATACTCTTTCTCATATGGCTTCCCTTGACCATCTCATAACATCCACTTTTTAATAGTTTACCATCTCTGACTCATATTCTCTCTCCTTCAAGTGAAATTAACTGGTGAAGAGGCTGTATCACCTCTCTGGAGCTTCATGTTGGTTTGGCAAACATCTGTGGAGTACCACGAGGTGCCTGGAACTGTGAGCAGTGGCAGGGTAGTGACTACAAGTTAAACAGTGTGCCTGTTCCAGGGGGTCTCACAGAGTGTGCAAGACAAAGTCACAGATACATCATTTCAGCACCTTGTGGCTAGAGCTGTCTTGGAGGCACGGATCTTGCGATCTTCAGCAACTAGACAAATGACATTTATCAATCCTCCAAATATTTTATGAATGTCACGTGATGGGCACCTCTGGTAATACAGTGGGGAAAATAGGTAAGGTCTCTGTTATCTTTTGTTTTGAGGCAAATAAGAGTGTGGTGTCACAGAGATAAACAAAGGGGAGTTAGTTGCTTTGAGTGACTGGGGAAGGTCTCACCAAGGGGGGAGCTTCAAAATGAGACCTGAGTGAGGACTCACCCAAAGATGCAGGAAGAGTTGCTTCCCGCCAAGAGCACATTCAGCAAAATGACCCGAAGGTTCAGACATGCTTGGCCTGTTCCAGGAGCAGAGAGAAGGCCAATGTGGCTAGACAGTAGTGAGAAAGGGGGTGGGAAGTGGGTGCTGTTGGAGAGATTATCAGGGGCCGAGAGTCTATTTTAATGCAAGAATGCAGTACCTAAAGCGAGACTATCTTATTTTAGGAATCCAGAGTGGAAAAAGTTGGCTTAAAGCTCAACATTCAGAGAACTAAGATCATGGCATCCGGTCCCATCACTTCATGGGAAATAGATGAGGAAACAGTGGAAACAGTGTCAGACTTTACTTTTTGGGGCTCCAAAATCACTGCAGATGGTGACTGCAGCCATGAAATTAAAAGATGCTTACTCCTTGGAAGAAAAGTTATGACCAACCTAGATAGCATATTCAAAAGCAGAGACATTACTTTGCTGACTAAGGTCCATCTAGTCAAGGCTATAGTTTCTCCTGTGGTCATGTATGGATGTGAGAGTTGGACTGTGANGCAGCCATGAAATTAAAAGATGCTTACTCCTTGGAAGAAAAGTTATGATCAACCTAGATAGCACATTCAAAAGCAGAGACATATCTTTGCCAACTAAGGCCGTCTAGTCAAGGCTATGGTTTTTTTCTGTGGTCATGTATGGATGTGAGAGTTGGACTGTGAAGAAGGCTGAGCACTGAAGAATAGATGCTTTTGAACTGTGGTGTTGGAGGAGACTCTTGAGAGTCCCTTGGACTGCAAGGAGATCCAACCAGTCCATTCTGAAGGAGATCAGCCCTGAGATTTCTTTGGAAGGAATGATGCTAAGGCTGAAACTCCAGTACTTTGGCCACCTCTTGCGAAGAGTTGACTTATTGTAAAAGACTTTGATGCTTGGAGGGATTGGGGGCAGGAAGAGAAGGGGATGACAGAAGATGAGATGGCTGAATGACATCACTGACTTGATGGATGTGAATCTGAGTCAACTCCAGGAATTGGTGATGGACAGGGAGGCCTGGTGTGCTGGGATTCATGGGGTCACAAAGAGTCGGACACAACTGAGTGAATGAATTGAACTGAACTGAACTGCACCGCATGGAATATATTTTTTCATTTTCTCATTTTCAGTCTATATGTGTCTTCAGGTCTGAAGTGGATTTCTTGTAGACAGCACATATATGGGTATTGTTTTTGTATCCATTCAGCCAGTCTGTTTATCTTTTAGTTGGAGCATTTAATCCATTTACATTTAAAGTAATTGTTGAGATATATGTTTCTATTGCCATTTTAAAAATTGTTTGGGGTTGTTTTGTAGATCTTTTTTCTTCTCTTGTATTTCTTGACTATATAAGTCACTTTAACATTTTTTGTAAAGCTTATTTGGTGGTACTGAATTTTCTTAAGTTTTGCTTGTCTGAAAAGCTTCTTATTTCTCCATCAATTTTGAATGAGATCTTTGCCAGGTACAGTAATCTTGATTGTGGATTTTCCCCTTTCAGTACTTTGAATTTTTCCTGCCATTCCCTTGTGGCCTGTGGAGTTTCTGCTGAAAGAACTACTCTTGAGCATATGGGATTTCCCTTGTATGCTATTTGTTACTTCACCCTTGTTGCTTTTAATGTTCTTTCTTTGTGTTTAGGCTTTGTTAGTTTGATTAGTATGTGTCTTGGCCTGTTTTTCCTTGGGTTTATTTTGTATGGGACTCTTTGTGCCCCTTGGACTTGATTATTTCCTTTTCCATGTTGGGGAAATTTTCAACTATAATCTCTTCAAAAACTTTCTCATACCCTTTCTTTCTTTTTTTTTTTTTCTTTCTTCCTCTGGGACCCTTATAGTTTGAATTTGGTGCATTTGGTATGGTCCCAGAGGTGTTCTGAGACTGTCCTCAGCTCTTTTCATTCTTTTTACTTTATTCTGCTCTTCAGAAGTTATTTCCACCACTTTATCTTCCAGCTCACTGATTTGTTCTTCTGCTTCAGATATTCTGCTATTGGTTCCTTCTAGAGTATTTTAAACCTCAGTAATTGTGTTGTTTGTCTATGTATGTTTATTCTTTAATTTTCTAGGTCTTTTTAAATTGATTCTTGCATTTTCTCCATTTTGTTTTCAAGATTTTTGATCATCTTTACTATCATTATTCTGAATTCTTTTTTCAGGTAGTTTGCCTGTTTCCTCTTCATTTATTTGGACTTCTGTGTTTCTAGTTTGTTCCTTCATTTGTGTAGTATTTCTCTGCCTTTTCATTTTTTTTTAAAACTTATTGTATATGAAGTCTCCTTTTCCCAGGTTTCAAGGAAAGTTGGATTCTTTCCTTGAAGAAGGTTGAATTATTTCTTCCTTTGGTTTCTGCACTCCTAAGCTTGCTCCAGTGGTTTGTATAAGTGTCATGTAGGGTGATATTTGTGCTAAATTTTTCTTTGTTTGTTTTTCCTCTGATGGGCAAGGCTGAGTGAGGGGGTGATCCTGTCTGCTGATGATTGGATTTTTATTTTTGTTTTGTTTGTTGTTTAGATGAGGCATCCTGCACAGGGTGCTACTAGTGGTTGGGTGATGCAGTGTCTTGCATTCAAGTGGTTTCATTTGTGTGAGTTCTCACTATTTGGTACTCCCTAGGGTTAGTTCGGAGAAGGCAATGACAACCCACTCCAGTACTCTTGCCTGGAAAATTCCATGGACGGAGACGCCTGGTAGGCTGCAGTCCATGGGGTCGCTGAGAGTCAGAGACGACTGAAGCAATTTAGCAGCAGCAGCAGCAGCAGCAGCAGGCTTAGTTCTCTGGTAGTCTAGGGTCTTGGAGTCAATGCTGTGACTCCAAAGACTCAGGGCTTGATCTCTGTTCAGGAACAAAGGCTCCACAAATGATTTGTTATGGCATTAAGTGAGATTAAAACAAATATCAAAAAATGAGAAACCAAAGATGAACCCCAGGCAAATGGCAGTAACAAAATCAGGCAAATAATAATTAAAATAATGGAATATACACATATGCATATACACCCATGAGCAAAGTCAAAACAGCCCAACAAAAATAAAGTACAGTAGATTCACCTAGTGAACAAAGGAAATAAAAAATTATATTTACCAGTTAAAGACAAAACTAACTAAAGCACAAACTGGAAAACAAAACTAAAGCAAGGTGCCAAGGTGGGAATAAAGCAATGAAAACGAAACTAACAAATATATGAGAAGAAAGGAAAGAAAGAGTGGACATGCAAAGTTAAACAGAGGTAGATGAAGAAGATTTATATACATTGAAGATTAACCACGAGGGAGAAAGAACAGTAGGAAAGGCAAACAAAGGAATAAATGTAGAAAAATATAATAGGTTACAAAAATTAAAACTTAAAATTATAAAATGAGAAAAGAAAAAATAGAAAAACAAAACAAACAAAAAAAAACACCCCAAACTCTGAAGAACAGCAAAAGCCCAACACAGAGGCAGAGTCTTATAACAATAATAAGAGATGTAACTGAGAAAAGAAAAAAAAAATTCAAAAGTTTAATTGGATTTCTCAGTGCCAATGAAATTAACAACTATAACAGGGGCAGGGGAAAGGGAAAAAAAGAAAAGAACATCCAAAAGAATCTACAGAACAAGTCAAAATATAAGAATAATAAATATTTTTCTTGAGTCGCTTCTGTAAGAGTCCTTTCCCTCACTGGGAGTCATAGTCCACCTCACCTCCCTAGGATGCCCTCCAACACTGTGCTGATCTTTGGACCTGCTGTGGGAGCAGCTCAGATTTTAATCTGGTCCTACTCCTGTGTGTTCTTGCCTCCCATGTCCACAGCTATCAAAACTGGTGCATTTTCTCTTGTGGGAGCTCTCAATGGCCTTTTGTATAGTCCATAGACAGAGTTTGCCTAGTTGATTGTGTCGATTTAATTTGCAACTTGTACACCTGGTGGGAAGGTTTTGGGTCTTCTTCCTTAGCCACACTGCCCCCTGGGTTTCAACTGTGGTTTTATTTCCACCTCTACATGTGGGTCCTCCACTGGGATTTAGTTCCTGAGGCTGCCCTGGAGGGCTTGGGTTTGCCCCTGCGAGGGCCAGGCGTGGAGGTGGTGCAGCTGCTTGGGTCACAGGGGTTCTGGCAGCACCAGGTACTCAGGGCTTGATGGCTACGGCAGCAGGAAATACAGTGCTCTAGAAGGGGATGGCAACCAGTATTGGCAAATACGCTCCGATATTCTTGCCTGTAGAACCCCCCTCCCTGATAGAGAAGCCTGGCAGGCCACAGTCTATAGGATCACAAAGTCTGACATGACCAAAGCTACCCTGCATGCATAGATGCGAGAGTTTTTTGCCTGTGGCAGCTCTGCCCCAGTGAGAGTTGAGCGTGAAGGTGGTGCAGCTGCTTAGTTTGGGGGGGACCGTGGCGGTGCCAAGTGTGCAGGGACACGGACTGCCTCTGCCTCAGGAGTTATGTCCCTAGAAGAGTCTTTTTCCGAGCCTCTTGTAGCTGGCGACCAGAAGGCCTCTTTGGCCAGTCTTTCTCTGTAGCTCTGACTGTTCAGGCACTTAGAGGGCTCCCTTGCCTGGGGTCCTTCTCTGTTGTTCAGAATATCAGGCACATAGAGGGGCCCCCCTGGCTGGGGTCCTACTCTATATTTGGTGCGTCAGTCACTGAAAGACACACCCTGGCTGGGTCCTGCTCTGTTGTTCAGAACGTCAGGCATTTGATGACCAGCCTCTCTATTGCTCAGCTGCCCATGCTGGCCTGTGGGGGGAGAGAGGCTATGGTGACGGCTCCACCCCCCAGCGTGACTCAGCAGTATGGCCTTGCTTCCATGGCTGCTGGCTTTCCTCCACCAGCATTTCCCACCACGATCTCCTCCCTGACATCCCCTCAATCCGTCTCTCCACAGTCAACAGCAGCCCTCCCCCTGGGATTGCTTCGTAATCCCTAAACTCCAGCTCCCAGCCGCTGCACCTTCCAGGGGACCAGCGTTCCTGTCCAGGGTATGCATGGCTGTGGCAAGGACTGTCTGATTCTCACTCCTTTTAGGCTGCCACAGGTCAGCTGTTTCACTCTCGACCTTAAATGTTTCTCCTCTGACTCAGACAGTCGCCCCGCTGTGGGGATCAGACCCCTGCTTCAGTTCCCTTAACCGCCGAGGGCAGGTCCAGTCCTGCTAATACTCCTGGTTCCCCCGCTAGTTCCTTCGTCCTACCACGTTTTGCGTGGTTCTATATATTCTTTTCTACTGGTCAGGTACTCCTGTCCACTCTTAGCTGGTGTTCTGCATGCACTTCTGTGTCTGAAGTTGTATTCCTGATGTATCCATGGAGAGAGATGTATTCCACGTCCACCTATTCCTCCACCATCTTGTTCTCTCTGGAATACATTCTTAAATTAATGTGCTTATGTTATACATCATTTTAATCTTGATTTACACTTTTTGTTAATAACATTACTTTCTGTTTATCTTATATTTATTTTAGGCTACAGAAATGATGTTAGACAAAACACAAATTTGAGCGATTTTTAAAAATTCGCTGTCCATTGAGTTGGTGTTGCCATCTAACCGTTTCAGCCTCTGTCATCCCCTTCCCCTCCTGCCTTCAGTCCCAACATCAGGGTCTTTTCAAATGAGTCAGCTCTTCCCATAAAGTGGCCAAAGTATTGGAGTTTCAGCTTCAGCATCAGTCCTTCCAATGAACACCCTGGACCGATTTCCTTTAGGATGGACTGGTTGGATCTCCTTGCTGTCTAAGGGACTCTCAAGAGTCTTCTCCAACACCACAGTTCAAAAGCACTGATTCTTCTGCACTCAGCTTTCTTTATAGTCCAACTCTCACATTTGTACATGACTACTGGAAAAACCATAGCCTTGACTAGATGGACCTTTGTTTACAAAGTAATGTCTATGTTTTTTAATGCACTGTCTAGGTTGGTCATTGGAAGGACTGATGCTAAAGCTGAAACTCCAATACTTTGGCCACCTTATCTAAGAGCTAACTCATTGGAAAAGACTGTGATACTGGGAGGGATTGGGGGCAGGAGGAGAAGGGGATGACAGAGGATGAGATGGCTGGATGGCATCACCAACTTGATGGACATGAGTCTAAGTGAACTCCGGGAGTTGGTGATGGACAGGGAGGCCTGGCGTGCTGTGATTCATGAGGTTGCAAAGAGTCAGACATGACTGAGTGACTGAACTGAACTGAACTGAACTGAAGTTGGTCATAACTTCCTTCCAAGGAGTAAGCGTCTTTTAATTTCATGGCTGCAATCACCATCTACAGTGATTTTGGAGCCAAAAAAAAATAAAGTCAGCCACTGTTTCTGCTGTTTCCCCATCTATTTCCCATGAAGTGATGGGACCGGATTCCATGATCTTAGTTTTCTGAATGTTGAGCTTTAAGCCAACTTTTTCACTCTCTTCTCTCACTTTCATCAAGAGGCTCATTAGTTCCTCTTCGCTTTCTACCATAAGGGTGGTGTCATCTGCATATCTGAGGTTATTGATATTTCTCCCAGCAATCTTGATTCCAGCTTGTGCTTCCTTCAGCCCAGCATTTCTCATGATGTACTCTGCATATTAAATAAGCTGCTGCTGCTGCTCAGTCACTTCAGTCGTGTCAGAACCTGTGCAACCCCATAGATGGAAGCCCACCAGGCTCTGCCATCCCTAGGATTCTCCAGGCAAGTACACTGGAGTGGGTTGCCATTTCCTTTCCAATGCATGAAAGTGAAAAGTGAAAGTGAAGTCACTCAGTCGTGTCCAACTCTTCTCGACTCCAAGGACTGCAGCACACTAGGCTCCTCCGTCCATGGGATTTCAGGGTGACAATATACAGTCAATGGGCCTTAGACCAGCAGAGACAACTCACAATATCAACAATGCATTTGGCCCAGGAACTGCTAACAAACATACAGTGCAGTGGTGAATCAAGAAGTTTTGTAAAGGAGATGAGAACCTTGAAGTTCAAGTGTAGTACCCAGCCATTGGAAGTTGATGAAAACCAGTTGAGAGGATCATCAAACCTGATCCTTTTACAACTACATGAGAAGTTGCATAGTACTCAGTGCCAACCATTCCACAGTCATTCAGCAGTAGAAAGGCAAAGAAGCTCAATATGTGGGTGCCTCAAGAGCTGACTGAAGAATTTTTTAAAAAAATCATTTTGAAGTGTCATCTTCTCTTATTCTGTGCAACAAAAATTATCCATTTCCCAGCTGAATTTTGATGTGCCATGAAAAGTGGATTTATACAACAACCAGGGACAACCAGTTCAGTGTTTGGACTGAGAAGAAGCTCCCAAGCACTTCCCAAACCCAAACTTGCACCAAAAAAGTGTCACGGTCACTGTTCGGTCATCTGCTTCCCATCTGATACCCTACAGCTTTCTGAATCCTGGTGAAACCATTACATCTGAGAAGTATGCTCAGCAAATTGATGACATGAATTGAAAACTGCAATGCCTGCAGCTGGTATTGGTCAACAGAAAGGGCCCAATTCTTCACAACAATGCTTGACTGCGCATTGCACAACCAATGCTTCAAAAGGTGAGCAAACTGGGCTGAGAAGTTTTGCCTCATCCACCATATTCACATGACGACCAAGCATCTTTACAACTTTTTGCAGGGAAAGTGCTTCCCAAACCAGCAAGAGGCAGAAAACGCTTTCCAAGAGTTCATCAAATCCCAAGGCCCAGAATTTTTACACTACAGGAATACACAAACTTTTCTTATTGCCAAAATTGTGTTGATTGTAAAGGTTCCTATTTTGATTAAAAAGCTGTGTTGGAGACTAGTTATAAGGATTTAAAATTCATGGTCTGTAACCAAAATTACTTTTGTAACAACCTAATAACTGTGAGAGGACAATATTGATATTGAAGCAACAAATGGCAAGGAAGAAAAGAGTGTAAGCAGCAGTGCCATAGAGATTTAGAAGGAAGAAGCTCTCTGTGCAATGTGGCTTCACAGGTAGCCTAAATGGTAAAGAATCTGCCTGCAGTGGCAGAGACCAGGTCCCCTGGAGAAGGACATAGCAACCAACTTCAGTACTCTTGCCTGGAGAATCCCATAGACAGAAGAGCCTGGCAGGCTACACTCCATGGGGTTGCAAAGAGTCAGACACAACTGAGTGACTAACACACACACACACACACACACACAGCCCACTGTGCAGTGGAGTGATCTAAGGAAAGAAAGGGGGCCTAACCTTGCATTAACAAGCTTTATGTTTGAAATCAAGACATGAAGTGTGTAGACATATAAATTAGAAAGAAGACATAGGAAGTCTGCTAATAACTAACTTCTCAGTAAAGAGCAGATGAAAAACAGATGAGACTCTGACTAAAGTGGGACATGAACGCAGATGGGTGATCATGGGGCATCTTTGAAGTTGCTGGAGCTGGAGCAGATGAAATTTAATCATAATTAGAAGAGAGCAAATGTACAGGATGGATTAGTCATTAAAGATAAAAAGTAGGGAAAATGTATAATGAAACTTTGCATTGGAGAGGGTTTGAACCAAGAGACTGGCCAGAATAGGAGGATAGATAATATCAGGAGTCCTTGTGAAGTGATTATTATTGGGTCCTGGAAAAAGCAGGAATCCAAGACTGACTGCATGGAATATGGTAGGAATGGTAGAGAAACTAAATAAACTAGTCCAACGTCCTCACTTTACAATGATATAAGCTGTAGCTGAGAAAAGAAATATATGGAATCTTCCAGTCTCTTAGTAGGAAGGCCTCCTCAGAACCAGCCATAATCCCACTTGATATTCATGTTAAAGTCATAGAGGGCTTCAGGCTCAACCAGTGACCAATCTAGTTTTTATAAGATCTTGGATGTGGTAAGAAGAAGAGTATAAAATTGAAACAATTCCCTTTCTTTCAATATCTTTCACAGATAATTGCAGTGTTTTTTTATATTCTTCCACTATTGCTTAATTACTATGACAGTTCTTACCAAAATACTTCAACTTTTCTACATTTTTGTGTTCAGTTCAGTTCAGCTCAGTCCAATCGCTCAGTCATGTCTGAATCTTTGCGACCCCACGCATCCGAGCACACCAGGCCTCCCTGTCCATCACCAATTCCTGGAGTTCACTCAAACTCATGTCCATCGAGTTGGTGATGCCATCCAGCCATCTCATCCTCTGTTGTCCCCTTTTCCTCCTGCCCCCAATCCCTCCCAGCATCAGAGTCTTTTCCAATGAGTCAACACTTCGCATGAGGTGACCAAAGTACTGGAGTTTCAGCTTCAGCATCAGGCCTTCCAATGAACACCCAGGACTGATCTCCTTTAGAATGGACTGGTTGGATCTTCTTGCAGTCCAAGGGACTCTCAAGAGTCTTCTCCAACACAACAGGTCAAAAGCATTAATTCTTCGGTGCTCAGCTTTCTTCACAGTCTAACTCTCACATACATAGATGACCACTGGAAAAACCATAGGCTTGACTAGATGCACCTTTCTTGGCAAAGTAATGTTTCTGCTTTCCAATGTGCTGTCTAGGTTGGTCATGACTTTTCTTCTAAGGAGTAAGCATCTTTTAATTTCTTGGCTGCAGTAACCATCTGCAGTGATTTTGGAGCCCCCCAAAATAAATTCTGACACTGTTTCCACTGTTTCCCCATCTATTTCCCATGAAGTGATGGGACCAGATGCCATGATCTTCATTTTCTGAATGAAAAAAAGCTTTAAGCCAACTTTTTCATTCTCCACTTTGACTTTCATCAAGAGGCTTTTTTATTTCCTCTTCACTTTCTGCCATAAGGGTGGTGTCATCTGCATATCTGAGGTTATTGATATTTTTCCTGGAAATCTTGATTCCAGCTTGTGCTTCATCCACCCCAGCGTTTCTCATGATGTACTCTGCACAGAAGTTAAATAAGTAGGGTGACAATATACAGTCTTGATGTACTCCTTTTCCTATTTGGAACCAGTCTGTTGTTCCATATCCAGTTCTAACTGTTGCTTCCTGACCTGTGTACAGGTTTCTCAAGAGGCAGGTCAGTGGTCTGGTATTCCCATCTCTCAGAATTTTCCACAGTTTATTGTGATCCACACAGTCAAAGGCTTTGGNTTTTTTTTTTTTTTGGATCAACTGATTTTTTTTTTATATTATGATTCCATCTTATCTTCTTTGTTGGCTTATTAGATCCAACTCTTTTTTTTCCACTTGTTTAAAGCTGCTTTAGGGTTTATAGTTAACTTATCACATTGTTAACTTATCACAATCTATCTTTAAGTGATACTATGTCATCTCATGTTTAAGATAAATAATATACATCAAATTCCTCCTACTTAGTCTTGGTACTATTGGTGCATTTTAATATAATTTATTTGTCATAAATTCTATACTACATTATTATTTTTGTTTCAATAGATAATTATTGAAGTTTTAAATCATATGTAAACTATCTTGTATATTTATTTCTATTCTGGTGCTCTTCATTTATGTACATAGATCCATATTGTCAAGTGATATCATTTTCCTTTTGCCTGGAGAATTTCGTTTCATGTTTCTAGTGGTGTGTTTCTGATAGTGAATATATTTTCCAGGTTATGCATGGTTGAAAACTCTTTTTTTGCTTTTGAGTTTGAAGATATTTTCCTGGGGCATAGAATTTTAGGTTGATTTTTTTTTCCTTCTAATTGTTGACCACCATCTTTTTGCATTGTTTCTTATAAAGAAAATCTGCTATTTATTCCTCTGTACATAGACTGGTTCCAAATTGGGGAAGGGGTACATGAAGGCTATATATTGTTACCCTGCTTATTTAACTTCTATGCAGAGTACATCACGTGAAATGCTAGGCTGGATGAAGCACAAGCTGGAATCAAGATAGCCAGGAGAAATATCAATAGCCTCAGACATGCAGATGACACAACCCTTATGCCAGAAGGCAAAGAGGAATTGAGGAGCTTCTAGATGAAAATGAAAGAGAAGAGTGAAAAAGTTGGCTGAAAACTCAACATTCAAGAAATGAAGATCATGGTGTCTGGTCCCATCACTTCATGGCAAACAGATGGGAAAATAATGGAAACAGTGAGAGGCTTTATTTTCTTGGGCTCCAAAACCACCTCATGAGAGGAGTTGACTCATTGGAAAAGACTCTGATGTTGGGAGGGACTNGGAACTCTGCATTCAGATGCTTATATCTCTCCTTTTCTCCTTTGCTTTTTGCTTCTCTTCTTTTCACAGCTATTTGTAAGGCCTCCTCAGACAGCCATTTTGCTTTTTTGCATTTCTTTTCCGTGGGGATGGTCTTGATCCCTGTCTCCTGTACAATGTCATGAACCTCATTCCATAGTTCATCAGGCACTCTATCTATCAGATCTAGGCCCTTAAATCTATTTCTCACTTCCACTGTATAATCATAAAAGATTTGATTTAGGTCATATCTGAATGGTCTAGTGGTTTTCTCTAGTATTTTCAATTTAAGTCTGAATTTGGCAATAAGGAGTTCATGATCTGAGCTACAGTCAGCTTCTGGTCTTGTTTCTGTTGACTGTATAGAGCTTCTCCATCTTTGGCCACAAAGAATGTGATCAATCTGATTTTTGTGTTGACCATCTGGTGATGTCCATGTGTAGAGTCTTCTCTTGTGTTGTTGGAAGAGGGTGTTTGCTATGACCAGTGTGTTCTCTTGGAAAAACTCTATTAGCCTTTGCCCTGCTTCATTCCATACTCCAAGACCAAATTTGCCTGTTACTCCAGGTATTTCTTGACTTCCTACTTTTGCATTCCAGTCCCCTATAATGAAAAGGGCGTCTTTTTTAGGTGTTAATTTTGTAAAAGGTCTTGTAGGTCTTCATAGAACCATTCAACTTCAGCTTCTTAAGGGTTACTGATTGGGGCATATACTTGGATTACTGTGATATTGAATGGTTTGCCTTGGAAACGAACAGAGATCATTCATTTTTGAGATTGCATCCAAGTACTGCATTTCGGACTCTTGTTGACCATGATGGCTACTCCATTTCTTCTAAGGAAGACCATCTATAGTTTAGTTGGTATCATCTGAATATTTCCAGAGCAATCCTTTACAAAGTACAGAGGAATGTTTCTGAAAAATATGTAAGGATTCAAAGTGCATTTAGGCTCATCCACCTCATCAGAACTGACTCAAATATGTTCCTTTTTATAGCTGAGTAGTATTCCATTGTGTATTGTATATGTATCACAACTTCCTTATCCATTCATCTGTTTATGGACATCTAGATTGCTTCCATGGCCTAGCTATTGTAAGTAGTGTGGCAACCCAAAGCTGGAATTCTGTAACAACCTAGAGGGGTGGAATGGGGAGGGAGGTGGGAGTGGGGTTCAAAGGAGAGGAGATGTATGTATACCTATGGCCGATTCATGTTATTGTATGGCAGAAATCATCACAGAACTGTAAAGTAATTATCCTCTAATTAAAAATAAAAATTTAAAAAGTGCATTTAGTTGAGATATAAGATTAAGAACATGAAAGTAGGAAAATATTGAGCCATTTGGCTGGAAGTTAACAGTAGGGAATTTGTCTTCTTAGATGTGTTGTGTTTATGACAGAGTTAACTGAAAAAAAAAAAAACCCCACATCATTAATGGGGTTCTCAGATACAAAATAATAGAGCAGATACAAAAGAATAGCGCTGTGACCTCCCAAACACCTGCCATGGTGAAGAAGGTCAGATAAAGTCATGTGACCCTCAGTGTTCTAGAATTTCCTAAACACCCAGCAGGTGGGAGGTGAAAGATTCCATGCACTTCACTCCAAACACATACTTGTTTAAATTAACAAACATTTTTCGAACCTGGCAATCTGTAAGACATTTGGTGAAGTGCCCTGGAGGATCCTGTGATTCACTAGAAAAGCCATGAGAAATAAATATGTGCTTCCAGATTATGAAATAATTAATGGGCAAAGAGCAAAAAAGGCGAGTGACAGTGTGTCTTTGTGTGACTAGGCAACTTTGAAATTGCTGCTTTTACTTTAAACCAGTCATTCTCATAAGACTCTTAAAAGTGAATAAGAAGAAAAACATTTTACAGTCAGATATGCAATATCTTCTCAGTGTTAAAATGAAGCCATTTCTATGATATTTCATTAGCCTGCTTCATAAGAATGAAAGACTAGGATCTTTCTTAATAAACTTGGCTGCTTTATTAAGTAAGACTCCAGAATAGCTAAGGCTGTCCCCAGCAGAATCTTTCAGAGATGCATATAAACGAGGTGATCATATGAATAGATGCTTTTAAAATTGGATTTCTCTTCACCATCATATTTTACTTAATTTTTCATGGTTAATTTTCATTCTCTCTTGCTGTCTTTCTCTCACAAACACATACAGAGCAAAAAGGGTTTATGGTCTGTTAGCTTAGTCATGCAAAGAAAGATGGCAATGAGTGGTCTGGTTGGAAAAAGAAACTGCTGATGCCCTCAAATACAGAAAAGCAAAATATCTAAGTGGTGAAAATGTGGTGGGCAGGGTGCAAAAATTCTTAGAAATTTTTTGCAAGGTTTCAGGCAGCTATCTCTATATTCACAATGATATTTCTGTCTTGTCAGCATTTTTCCTGTATTTGTGTTGGACTTTATGACATATCTAAGAATAATAAATAATTTATAAGATGCAATAATGGCCTGGTACTTTTCTGGCAGATTAAAAAAAATTCTTTTCTAATAACTCATTTGATAAACTCTTGAGTTCCTTTCTCTAGAACATTTCACACAACAATGCTTTGTTTTAAGGGTTGTCTATCAATGAGCTGCAAAGCATTCATTATGCATTCAAAGCCTGCTTTTTGTCAATCCCTTTCTTGCCTCCTTTTATTTTTCCTGTTTAAGTGGCATTTTTCTGGGAGTAATCTGATTCTTTGGGATGTAAAATAAAATGATGCTAGGGAAAAAAATTAACTCTTTAGGCTCGTAGAGACAATTATAGTCTTTGATAGCAATGATTACATTTCAAAATACAATTCCACTGAATACATGCTCTTGATCATTTGCCTACTCAGATGCATGAACACACACACGCAAGGATTGGACTGCTCTGCTGTGAAAAAGGAAAAACAAACAGCATTTCCCACATATATTCCTAAGAAATAATAATGTCTTCTTGTTCTTTCAGAGATTTACTGAACATATATACTTAAGCAGCTGCTCTGGCCATTATCCGAAATTAATGCAGTGTGTGGTGTCTGTTCACTTTTATAAGCCTTAAGGATAATCTCAGAGCAGGCAACAGGGGATCAGAGAGGGTTCTCTATTCTTGATGATTTTCTGCCCTGCAGCTCAGCCTCCTGCCTGAGCTACCTCACACTGTCAGCACATCTAGTGCCAGGGCATGTCTTTCTAGAAGCAGAATTCTAGGTACACTTAGTGCTATGTATGTCTTGTCCTTTCCTGCACCTCTTTGTATCCAAGGATGTAATTTTTAAGCTGGCCAACTGTTGTTTGGTTATGGACCCATGATTTTATACACATCTGAAGTAACTAGGCCTTTTGTGAATGAGAAGCTTCAGGCAAAGGATGAATGAAAACAGAGGAACGGCAGGGATTATTAAGGGATGCAACTACGCCTAAAGATGGACATGAGTCCAGTGATACCAGGGCACTGGGAGGCCAGCAGATTCATATCTGAGAACAAAACCATGCAGGAAGAGCAGGGAACAGGTGGCCAGCGCTCTTTAAACAGTCACTTGGAGTTCTTCAGAGATCAGAATATCATCTAGTGAAAGCAAATGTTAGTTTCACTCCAGGAAGGCAAGCATGGAGAAAAACTCTATACTTCTCTGGGGAGATGGCAATGTCTTTTTCTCACATTTAACCATGTACTCTCTCATGGACACCTGTGACCCCTCTAGCCTGGATTTAGAAGTTTGGGCCTATATACTAGTTTTTCAATTCAAAGATGCTCTTTGTTCTAAGATGTGCTATTGATGAATAACTGCTTTTATCCCCAACACAGTCCAGTAGTAACCCAATGCAAGAAGTAATCAACATAATGTAAGAGGTATTCTGATTTCGGAAACATTATAATTTTAAAACGTGCTCTCTGCCATGTGTAAAACAGATAGCTAGTAGGAAGCTGCTACAGAGAGTAGGGAGCTCAGCTCAGTGCTCTGTGATGACCTAAAGAGGAGGAATTGTAAGAGAAAATCATAATAAATGTCTCTTAATATATATTTTTTTCTCCTCTCTCTTTGTCCCTTTCTCTTTATAAACAGTGACTCCATTTCTACTGTCAAACCCTAGACAAAGTTAATATGGTGAAGACCCATTAACATGTTACTACAGTGAGTTAGGAAGGAAGATGGCAGTGTTATGTTTCTGTGTTCAGGCCATCCCAAAGCTGACAGGTTCCCTTTCACATTCTCAGTATTTAAAATGATTTTTTTCCTGTAGCGTTTTAAAAAATTCTTTTCAATTTTAGTTATTCCTGTTTATTGTGAGTTCTGAAATCTTTCAAAAGCCATTTATTTATTCACCAAAAATTATAGGAGTTACAGAATTCTTTGACTAACTTCGCCAATAGTAATTTACATTTACTTGTTACAAATTTTAATTATGTAATTTATAGAAATTGGTATTGGATGATATAGTTTTTGTCACTTTTGGAGATATCTACAAAATAACAGTTGTCTGATTTTTAGTTCTTTTCAGAGCAGTTTAAGTAATCATTAAGGAACATCATAAGATTTCTGCTTCTTATGAACTTATTTGAAAAAAAGTGAAAGTGTTAGTCACTCAGTTGTGTCTAACTCTTTGTAACTCCGTGGACTGTAGCCTGCTAGGCTTCTCTGTCCATGGAATTTTCCAAGCAAGAATACTGGACTGGGTTGCTGTTTCCTTCTCCAAGAGATCTTCCCAACCCAAGGGTCAAACCCAGGTCTTGCACACTGCAGGTAGATTCTTTACCATCGAGACACCAGGAAAGCTCTTATAACATATTTGCTGTTCAGAAAAGTATACTTTACAATTTCCCTGCAATATTAAGATGCCATTTACAATAAATAGAAACCTGTGATGGAGAATATGGTATTTCATTAGAATTCAAAATATTAAAGTTTATCTATTGTTAGGAAAACAAGAAAGGCTTTGTTGAAAGGATGGGGATAAAAAGAAGAAATTGGGAACAATAAAAATGATATTCAGAGATATATGAAAAAACTACTAAAGGGAAGAAGGATGTCCTCACAGGTAAAGAATAGAAGCCTGATTAATTCGTGAGTGCATCCAGAAGTGGGCTGTTATTATGTTTAAGAATATAGTTGTAAATATAGTTGCAAGATTAAAAATGAATTTAGAAATTCAGCAAATTGGTCATTTGGTGACATGCTTTTTAGAATTCACTCTACTTTGTCTTCTAAATTCTGTTGTGAAAGAATTCTCCTCTTGCCTGTCTGTTATTTGTGAGGCATTTAAGCAGACACAGTGAAGTTGCTCCGTCTTGTCCGACTCTTTGCAACCCCATGGGACTACCATGCTCCTCTGTCCATGGGGTTTTCTAGGCAAGAGTACTGGAGTGGGTTGCCATTTGTTGAGAGAGGTGTACAGTGACCTCTGTAATAAACTGATAGGAAGGGAGATAAGAGGATCATTCCAGTAAATATCTACAGTGAAGTATAAAATATGGACAAGTCACGAGCGTGCAGGAAAATGTAATTTACATGCAGACCAGCACATAAAACATTATCCATCTTTCAGAAAAGTTTCTTGTTCTTCATCCCAGGTAGTACGCTTATCCAAAGTAACCACCATCCTGACTTGACATCACAGGCCAGCTCTGTCTTTATATGTATGTTTTGAACTGCATATGAATGAAAGTGTTCATATGAACTGTATAGTGTTAGCTTCTTTTGCTCAACATAGTGTTTGTGAGACTTGCTGCATGTGGTTATAATTCTTTTTTTTTTNGGTTGATTAAAAAAAAAAAAAAAAAAAAGCTTGAGAAATAAATGCTATGTTTTGGATATTTATCTCAGAAAGTCATTGCTTCAAGACTCACTAGGGAGGGAAGGGGATTGGGTAAGGAAAAGTTTCCTAGAGAAAGTGGCATTTTCCTCTGCCTCTTGAATGATGAGTAGGAGTTGTATACAACTTTTTCAACTTAATGGTTCAAATCATCTTTAAAAATTAATTGTTTCAAATTCTGGTGCATTACATGTTTCAGCCTGAACTTTCACTTATCACTGACTCTGTTCATAGTTTATACTTGTGTTGTTGGCACTGGGCTTTATTTTTATTATACTATCATATCATTAGACTAACTTTGAAACAGTGTTCTTTAAACTCAAATTTACTGAATACCTGGGTGCCTTACCACAGCGCTCTGGATAACTGCTATGTGACAAAATCCATATATGACTCCTGTTCTTCAAAAAACATTACCCTGATTAGGAATTTTGATTGTGAATTAAAAATGTAACTAAAGACACAAGATAACATCCTAATAAGAACTAGGAGACTTGGAGAAAACAGTAAATGCCCTAGAAAGGGAAGGAAAGGAGAGAAAAGTTTGTGTTTTCTGGAAAACAACGTCTCACAGGCTATCTTTTATCTAAAAAAAGAAAAGGGAAAAGGTAGAGAAGGATCAGAGCCTCCTAGAAGGGGATAGTGGAGGAGCCAAAGCACAAAGGAGGGGATTTTCAGTGGTTGGGGATGTCCGCTGACCATCTGGGTTCAAGATCTGTCTATGCTGAGAGGTTTATAATGAGAATTAAATAAAGATCAGCGCTTTGTATTGAGCACTTGCTTTTTTGGTCAGGAATAGCGCTAGGCCCTGGAGAAAGAAACATTACTGATATACTAATATACTAACGTCAAATCTGTTGGGAATGACTGCCCAGCCAATAGATAATATGATATCTTAGGAACTGATATTATCTTAGGTAGTATCAATATCTAAGGAATCAATATCTTAGTAAGAAAGAGGTAACCTATTGACAAAGAGGACCTTTTGAGGGTCTTGGATCGAGGAAGATGTTTGCAAAGCAACATTATTGAGAGCAGAGAAATGAATGCCAGATGTCAGGGAACAGCTAAAAGACTCATGCAAAATCCACTTGTAATGTTTATTTCTTTTCCTGTCCATTAAAATGTGAACATTAACATATAAATAAGACATTCTGTATATAGAATTATAACAAAATACAACTTTTAAGTTAAACAGCAAGCTTAATGGTCTGTTTTCAGCAGATAACTATTATTTATAAACTGACCTGAGTCAAGCTTACTCTTGGGGGATACATTTTCCATATTTTTGGCTGACATTTCTAGGTCCCTGAGCAGATCTTATTAGCTTGGTGATTTTAATCTCTGCCTTTTAAAAATGAAGATTTTGGGCTCAGAATTTCTTCAGTTGATTTATACTGTCCTTATCCTTTTCATCATTCTGCTGTCTCCCCCAGTGATATTAAAGAGTGATTATTGGGCTTGATCAACACCACAGGCTCCTTTTTGATATAACAGTTGAAGATACATAGGTTTTACTGATCAATTTAAAATTCCTTGTAAACTGTATTTATATGCTGAGCTCTTGAAACAGAATAAGCAAATTCTTAACCTTGAAAAGAGATGGATGCTTCTGTGTTTTCTGTCATTTTAGGCAATATTACTTCTAGTGTTTATTGGCCCAACTAAAGTTCATGCAGAACCTAAGAGGAAGCTCTGGAAATGGCATTATCTGTTATTTCCTCTGTCTTCTTTTCTGTGTTACATACTCCTAGTTTACAAATAAACTGACATTTATATTAATCAGCTCTCTAAAGCAAACATAGCTGAAGTAGGGCCAATATATCATCCCCAAATTGCTACCTAAGTTCTAATTCCACAATCTTTATTGCTGCTGAAGATAAATGGTTTAATGGAAAAAGGAAATTTGAAGTTTTCAGTGGTCTTATAACTGTGGGAAAGAAAACATTCTGCATTTTGAAATACATTCTAAAATAAAATTTTAAATTATTTTGATGAACCAATAAAAATTAGACTTTATAAAAATCCATATTTACCATTTTCCCCAAGAGGTTATTTTAGATTAATGCAACATTAATAAGTCTCAGTTTGCTCCTGGAAGGGTTCCAAAACTCCTTGCCCAAGTCTAAGAATGTAAGCAACTGTATAGCAATGACCAAAATACTTACTGCCAGAATCGGGATGAAATCCAAAGACTTAAATAGGCTTCTTTAAAAATAGCATTAAATTTGAATAGTTTTTCACAAGGTGGAATATCACAGCCATAAGATAAAAAAACCTTCTGACAGGGTCTGAGAAATGTAAGCTCATACCTACAGATCATAATGCAGGTAGGACATGCAGTAAAAGATCTTCAATCTTTTATAGCACTGAAACTGGGGACTGTCTAATGATGTTAAAGCAAGATGCTTAATGCTGTCCATCAGCCTCTGAAACATCTCCATAATTAAATTTCAAGGCTGTGCTCCATAGCTCACTGGAATAGATATCAGGGTTGAAAAGGTCTCATTGATATGAATGGCATAAGTCATCTAGATGCCCAGGGAGAGATGCCACCTTAAATATCATCCTTTGATTAACTCTGAAAGAAATACATCTACTAGAAATCAGTGAAGGGTTACCTGAAGGTCTATGGAGAAGTAGGTGGTGCCTTGGATGAAAAATTATAAAGAGTGAATCTCAAGATAGGGCAGCAGAGCAAAACAGAGATGGTGTTGTATACAAGTAAATACAACTTCTGGGGAGAAAAGAAAAAAAAATTGCCAGACTTTAGGAATGCACTGCCATTGCCACCAAGGTTTCCAAGCCTTCCTGTAAATTCTACAGGAGAAACTATGGTTTTATAAGAAAGTGAAAGAGTTCGTTACTCAGCTGTGTCCAACTCTTTGTGATCCTATGGACTGTAGCCCACCAGGCTCCTCTGTCCATGGAATTCTCCAGG
>SJYV01046432.1:0-15866 GCA_006410875.1 Neotragus pygmaeus | reverse complement strand
TAAAAATAGTATTAGGATGGGAATGTAAGTTGGCAAAGCTACTATGAACAACAGTCGATGTTAACAACGTTTTAATGATGTTAAAAAATGCTGATGTAGGCTTCCCTGGTGGTTGGTCTAGTGGTTAAGACTCTGCCTACCAATGCGGACCACACGGTTCAATCCCTGGTCCAGGAAGATCCCACAGACAGAGGGAGCAACTAAGAGCCAGAGCCACTGCTCTGCACCCAGAGACACTGCTCTGCACCCAGAGAAGCGAGAGAAGCCACAGCAGTGAAAAGCCATCGCACCTCAACGAGGAGTAGCCCCTGCTTGCTGCAACTACAGAAAGCCCCCATGCAGCAACCAAGACCAGGTGCCGCCATAAATAAATCAGTGATGGCGCATGGCTAGTTGGATGGCTTGACTGATTGGCTAAATACTCATTGTGTACCTGTTCCATGCAAGTGCAATATACAAGGGCCAAGATACGGGGGCAGCAGAAGGAAGAAAAGTCAAGTCTTCCATCATACCTTCTAACTGAGTTTCTTCATTACATTTATTATTACATTTGTTACATATATTATACTACATTCTTTCCATAAAAGACGCTATGCTGCTGCTGCTGCTGCTNTGAAACTCCAACACTTTGGCCACCTCATGAGAAGAGTTGACTATTGGAAAAAACCCTGATGCTGGGAAGGATTGGGGGCAGGAGGAGAAGGGGCCGACAGAGGATGAGATGGCTGGATGGCATCACTGATTCAATGGATGTGCGTCTGAGTGAACTCCGGGAGTTGGTGATGGACAGGGAGGCCTGGCATGCTGCGATTCATGGTGTCACAAAGAGTTGGACATAACTGAGTGACTGAACTAAACTGCTTCTGACCTGTGTGTGGTGATACCTCACTAGTTTTAATGTGCATTTCTCTAATAATGAGCTATTCTGAGCATCTTTTCATGTGTTTATTAGTCATTAATGGGTCTTCTTTGGAGAAATGTCTGTTTAGGTCCTCTGCCCACTTTTTGATTGAGTTGTTTCCCTGTATTGAGCTGAAGTAGCTGCTTGTATATTNTGTGCATTTCTCTAATAATGAGCTATTCTGAGCATCTTTTCATGTGTTTATTAGTCATTAATGGGTCTTCTTTGGAGAAATGTCTGTTTAGGTCCTCTGCCCACTTTTTGATTGAGTTGTTTCCCTGTATTGAGCTGAAGTAGCTGCTTGTATATTTGGGAGATTAATTCTTCGTCAGTTCTTTAGTTTGCTATTATTTTCTCCCATTCTGAAGGTTATTTTTTCCTCTTGTTTATAGTTTCCTTCGTTGTGCAAAAGCTTTTTAGTTTACTTAATGAACAGTAACTTTTAAATAAAATATTGCAAATATTCACAATACAGTGACAAAACCCATGTACCAACATCCAGAGTAAATGGTTGTTAATACGTTGCTATGTGTAATGGTTTTTTAAGTTATTAAAGATTAAGTTGCACACCTTTCCTTCCCATCCCCCTACCTGAGGTGATGCTCTCCCTGTATGGATGTTCCCTTTCCACTCACAGCTTTACACTGCAATGTCACCTGAGTGTTTTAGCCAGCTTTGCTGCCATACCCCAAAGATCAGGTACCTAAACAAGNGCTGTGTGTAATGGTTTTTTAAGTTATTAAAGATTAAGCTGCACACCTTTCCTTCCCATCCCCCTACCTGAGGTGATGCTCTCCCTGTATGGATGTTCCCTTTCCACCCACAGCTTTACACTGCAATGTCACCTGAGTGTTTTAGCCAGCTTTGCTGCCATACCCCAAAGACCGGGTACCTAAACAACAGAACTTTGCTTCTGGAGATGAAGGCTGAGATCCAGGAGCCAGCACAGTTGGTCTCTGGGAGGACCCACTTCCTGGCCTGCAGATGGCTTCCTTCTCATGTCACGTGGAGAGAGGAGGAGCTACCTAGATTTTTTTTAATAAAGGGCCCCAATCTTATCATGGAGGCCCCACTCTGACCTCATTCAAGCCCAGTTACTTCCCAAACCAGTCTCCTATTGGCTTTTCAAGCATCTTCTTGTGACACTGTTTTTTAAATTTGCTATATTATTGATTTGGGCATATTATGTATGCCAATCTGCTTATGTGAACAAACCTAGTTTTATGTCAATTGCAAGTAACTTCTACCACCTGTGACTTAACTTTACAATATTTTATTGTACAGAAGATAAATTTATTTTTAATTTTTATGTTGGCATGTTGTATTTTCATTTTTATTCAGGAAATTTTTCAAAAAAAATTTTATTGCACTGCATAGCATGAGGCTCTTAGTTCCCCAACCAGGGACAGAACATAAGCTCCCTGCAGTGGAAGCATGGAATTTTAATCACTAGATTACCAGGGGCGTCCCAGAAGATATATTTTAACTTAGAAAAGTTAACCCTTTATTTTTAACTGATTTCTCTTATTACTTTTAAAGGACATCCTACCCTACTCTCAGGATCAAAATGACTATATTGGCTTAAATTTTTGCTTTCTGGGTTTAGGTCTATAAACCTTCTGGAGATGTTATGCACGGGCATGAATGCAATCAATCAGAGACCTGACAGTGCAATCGTGCGGCTTCCCCAGGGCCTATAGTGAAGGGCGCATTCCTTTCCGGCTGTGACACCGGGACTTGAGTCTTCCAGCAGCCACCATCTTCATCACTCGGCAGGAGGTAACTCCACTGTCTATTCCGTGGGCACCACCGAGAGTGTGAGACCAGTCTGCCGGGAAGCCTCTGGTACAGGCTGGTTTCCTGCACTGCTTTGCAATCCTCCCACCCGTGGGTGGTGACCGCCTTGTGCTGTTACAGTGGGACTGGTTTGGAGATCCCACCTCCATCTGCTCTGGGGACAACCCGAGACTGTCCCGCTGGCAGCGTGAGTGTAGGAAGAGTTTCCCTGACCTTCTCCCCCTGCCTGTTTCTTGGACTTGAAGGTAACTCCTCTCTTTGGCCCTTCATGGGTTCTGCTGCAGGCCTTGCTGGGTCCCTTCCCATCCTGGACCCTGATATGAAAGAGACGAGGGTAGACGGTGTGGTGTCACTTCCTCCCTGAGGCCCCCCTGAGTTACACCCTGCGGACGGGCACCAGCACTGCCCCCACTGGTGGCCGCCTTCCCTCACCCTGGGTGCATCCTGGGCGCTGGGAGATGTCTCCTTTCCCTTTAAGTGGGGCTCCTGGAAGCAGGGCTGGACAGCAGCTGGGCTTCCCTGGGGCCCCAGCACAGAGCCTGGCAGCAGACACACCATCCACGTGGGAGGAACTGAAATGCAGTGAAGACACAAAGGGGACCCCAGATCCTCTGGCCTCACACACACACACACACACACACACACACACACTCGGGGACACAGGAATCAAACCCCCGCTAGGACTGGAATTTCCCTTCACCCTACTGTCTCAGCTCTGGGGCGTCATCTCTTTGCAGTCAGGAATCTGCTCTCCAAATAGCGAGGGAGGTTTATTCCAAGGGGAGGAAAGAAAGGGGCACTGATTATTTAAGTACAATACTTTTTCTTACAAACGGAATTAAAAGTGGTTCGCGGTGGTGCCGTGGGGTTTGGCCCCCAGGAGAAAGGTATGTTTAACGCTTGGACCACTAGGAGATTCCTTCAGGTGAAGACAAACACTGCTGCTGACTGCAGGTATCCAAGATGTTGAGCGTCTCCAGAGCTGCCCTCCAAACACCAGGATCTGAGTCCAGCTGTAGCTCCTGGAGAGCTGAGAGTGAGTGTACAAGGAGGATGAGGACCTCTGCAGCCAGGCCCTCGTCCTCCGCCCACCCTGGGTGGTGCCTGCTGATGAGAGCTGACTGCGGGGCGAGGGTGTCACGGGGCTTAGAACTTCATCCCCACCCCAGAGTGAATTCGGAAGATGGCAGGTGCAGTCGTGTCTCCACACGCATCTCCCATTCTTGGGGTCTTCTGTCATGTCAACAGGGACAGGAAGATGACCCCCAGGCCCCAGCTGCTACGGGGAGCAGGCAGAAAGCACAGGGAACCATCAGAGCTGTCTTCCTAGGAAGCCCCCCGCAGGTTCAGCCGCCTCTCTGTGCCCTGGCCACCCCTGCCGCCCACCCCAAATACAACCAGGGTCATTTGACTCTCCCCTCGGGTGGTTTCACTAAGCCCCCAAATGAGCAGAGTGGACTCATTCTGACTCACACTTGAAACTCCACTACTTACAATTCCGTAATGCTGGAAAATCCAGCTTTTTCAAGTAATGGGCAGACATCTGCTTCATAATGATTCCTAAAATGACAGTCAGAAATGTCTATCACATGAATATTAGTTCAGTGAGAGATCTGGTTTCTCCTGATGAGAGTTTCTGTTAAGGGTTTAGTTCAGGACGTCTAGTTCACCATCGGGCAGGGATGAAGCGCCATGGGACACACATGGGGAGCTTCTGCCCGAGCCTGACTCCCGACACCTGTCCCCACTCCAGACCTGGGTCTGACCAGATGGTCTTCAAGGTCCCTCCTGCATCAGGAGACCTGCCTGCTCACCTGCCAAGTCACATGCAGCGATTCTGATCCTTGACAAGCTGCTTTTAACATAGGTCATTGTCTCTAGCAAGAAGTTGTAGAGAACGGCCGGCTTTTTCTGAGTCTGCAAGAAACGAGTGACACCCAGTGTCCTGGAAGGGGAGGTCCAGCAGACCGGCTGCTCACAGGTGGCGGTCACCTGCTCACAGATGCCCATCGCCTGATGCGACAGGGTCTTCCCAGAGAGGGCAGGTGCTCATCTCAAATACACACAGCAGAGTAGCAGATGGGCAACTTAAGGACCTTCAGGTTTCTGTTACTCTTCTCCGGCCAGAGAGATCACACTCGCTCACAACCTGCACTGTCGAATAGGGTAGCCACTGGCCACACATGATCCCTGAGCACCTGAAACCTGGCTTGCTGTTGTTCAGTTGCTCAGTTGTGTCCGACTCCCTTGGATCCCATGGACCGCAGTGCACCAGGCTTCCCTGTCCTTCACTATCTCCCGGAGTTTGCTTAGACTTATGTCCATGGATTCAATGATGCCATCCAACATGGCTAGTCTGAATTAGGTGTAAAGTGCCTCCTGTATACTGAAGACATTATCCCAAAGAGGTAAACTATTACATTAATATTTGTCTATTGATTGCATGTTGAAATGGCCATGATTTGGAACTACTGGGTTAAATAAAATCTATGATTAAATTTGATTTCACCTCTTTTCACTTTTTTCAACAGAAATTTTAAAGATGGGTGTGTGGTTTGCATTCCCTTTCTGTCGGACAGAGCTGGTCTCAACACCTCATGTCTAGCAGAATCACAGGATGAAGCCCTGAGCCCCTGGGGCTGTCCCCTGCCTTGGCTTCCTCACCAGGACGGAGCACAGGGTCATTTGGAAACTGGTCATCTCCTTGGGGGCAGCGGCATCACTGTGGTCCGCGGAGCTCTCCAGCACCTTCCAGCCCCAGAAGTGCACACATTGGAACATGGTGGCCATGCAGGCCTGGAGGACACAGAACAGGACGGCAGGAGAGGCGTCAGGCGGCCCCGGGGGCCATGCGAGGGGCGGGGCTGGCAGCAGACACTCCATCAGTAAGCTAGGGGGCAGCCCCCAAAGGCCTCAGGGAGCCAAAGAAGGGTGGGCTGATGAGCCCCAGGGCGCTGCCTGGGACCCAAGCCCTCCCGGCCCGTGTGACACCTTGGGCATGTTTACTGAGAAGCCCCATGGGTGCAGATGCAGCCCCTGTGCCCCCTCAGCCATCAGCCAGCATTGGGTGCCCTCAGCAGCCTTGCTGGGACCTACCCCTCCAGGAGCTTGGGGTTTTGGGGCCTGGCTGCAGCCCCCCCAGATCCCCTCTCCACAGATCTCCCTCGCCCCATTCCCTGCAGTAACCAGGCCACTGGTCTCTGGCCTCTGCTGGGGTGGGGCCACAGGAAGGTACTGGAATGGACGGCAGGGAAGGAGCTTGGGGTGTCTGCTCCCCCAGGAGGAGGAGGGGCAACAGCCACCAAGGGGCCCCGGGCCATGCCGGCCTCTCCTCTCTGTGGCGCCTTCATTAAGGCCTCTTACCCCCTTTGGGGGTAGGCGGTCACTTTCTTCCCTGAAGCCCTGCCTCCAGGAGAGTTGCTGCTAAAACATGAAAGGACTGTGACCTTTTGATAGAAGGCAGTGAGGATAATGAAAGTGTTAACTGATTCCGTTGTATCCGACTCTTTGAGACTCTATGGACTGTAACCTGCCAGGCTCCTCTGTCCATGGGATTCTCCAGGCAAGAATTCTGGAAAGGGTAGCCATTCCCTTCTCCAGGGGATCTTTTCAATTCAGGGATTGAACATGGGTCTCCTGCATTGAAGGCAGGTTCTTTACTGTCTGAGCCACGTGGGAAGTCTTTGACTGTGTGGATCACGACAAACTGTGGAAAATTCTTAAAGAGATGGGAATACCAGACCATCTTACCTGTCTCCTGGGAAATCCGTATGCAGATCAAGAAGCAACAGAACCAGATATGGAACTATAGATTGGTTCAAAATTGAGAAGGGAGTGTGTAAAGGCTGTTTATTGTCACCTTGTTAAATAACTTATATGCAGAGTTACATCATGTGGAATGCTGGGATGGATGTATCACAAGCTGGAATCAAGATTGCTAGGAGAAATATCAATAACCTCAGATATGCAGATGATATCACTCTATTGGCAGAAAGTGAAGAGGAACTAAAGAGCTACTCAATGAGGGTAAAAGAGGAGAATGAAAAATCTGTCTTAAAAGTTAGCATTCAAAAAACTAAGATCATGGCATCTGTTCACATCACTTCATGGCAAATAGATGTGGGAAAAGTAGAAACAGTGCCCAGTTTTATTTTCTTGAGTTCCAAAATCACTGCAGACAATGACTGCAGTCTTGAAATTAAAAGATGCCTACTCCTTGGAAGAAAAGCTATGACAAATCTAAACAGCATATTAAAAAGCAGAGACAAATCGCTTTGCCAACAAAGGTCTGTATAATCAAAACTATGGTTTTTCCAGTGGTCTTGTATGAATGGGAAAGTTGGACCATAAAGAAGGCTAAGTGAAGAAGAATTGATGCTTTCAAAGTGTGGTCCTGGGGAAGACCCTTGAAAGTCCCTTGGACTGCACAGAGATCAAACCAGTCAATCCTAAAGGAGGAAACCAACCCTGAATATTCACTGGATAGACTGATGCAGAAGCTGAAGCTCCAATATTTTGGCCACCTGATGTGAAGACCAAATCATTGGAAAAGACTCTGATGCCAGGAAAGACTGAGGACAGGAGGAGAAGGGGGCGACAGAGGATGAGATAGTTGAATGACAGCATTGACTCAATGGATGTGAGTCTGAGAAAACTCCAGGAGACAGTGAAGGCTAGGAATGCCTGGCGTGCTGCAGTCTATGTGGTCACAGGATGGGACACCACATAGTGACTGAAAGACAGAAGAAAGGGTGGCTGGTGAAGGCATCTGGAGAAGAAGGAAAGTACGCCATGTTTCCTCTCACAGAGCGGAGGCTTCTCAATCAGCCAGGTTGTGGGCTGTCTTGACTGGTCCCTTTCTCAGCCTGGTGGGAGGAACCAGCAAATGGTGGCCTCTGGGGTCCCGGGAAGACTGAGTGAGGTGGGGGACACCCCAGCTAGCCAGGGGGCAGCCCTGAAGCACGTGTTCCTTGTGGGGACAGCGGGGCCTGGGCTTTGCGCACAGAGCCCAGGTGTGTCTCACCTGGGCGGCACCGGAGCAGGGGTCCTGGCAGTGTAGCATGAGGGGGACCCAGGCTTTCTTCACTTCCTGCTTGAAGAAATGCTTCTTGGAAATCCTGACCACCTGTGCCAGCTTCCCGAAGAGGATGAAGGCTTTTAAACGGAGCAGCTCACTCTCCTGCAGCCAGAACACACACGCTATTACTGAAATGTGGGAAGCAAGAAGCCCAACAAAACCCCAGCCGTTTGCCGGGGACCTTCTTAAACGCCTTGGTGCCTGCAAAGCCTTCTGGATCATTCCATCATGATGGAGTGTCTCCTGCAGGGCTCTGGGGACTGGGCAGTATTCTGGTGTTTGTGACCTTTTCTTGCCTAGACGGTGGCTGCGCTGGATCTGATCGCCTACCACCCCAACCTAGCAGAGTCCCCACACCACACATCACAGGTGTCCAAAGAGCATTTTTGGCTGTGAGGAATTAGTCAGGGGAGGAGGGTCCCATGGGCCCTAGAACAAGATTTTTGTTTTAAAACCAGCTCCCGTGATCAGCCAATTAACACGTCAGCAGGCAAGTGCGAACTGCGGCCCTTTTCATTCCAGGGCACCCCTCTCCTTTACGGGGTGAGCCTTCTACCGAGCAGCAGTGAGGACCCCCATGAGGGCCAGGGCTGAGTAAGGCACCAGTGTGGACTCACGTCGTCAAAGAAGGTTCTGCACTGCTCGGAGATGGCGTTGAAGGTGGACCCCAGGTCCCCTTCCCGTAGCTCGACCAAGACCTTGGCCAGGACCTCCAGGCCCTCAGAGGTCACGCTGGTGCTCACGCCCGGCACCCGCAGGGAACACAGGCACTTCTCCAGTAAGAGCTTCCGGTACTGCCTCACCTGGTGGGGCACGAGGATGTCAGCCCCCGCCTGGCTGCCCGGGACAAGCCAGCATGGGCTCCCACCCCTCACCCCTGCCTTGGCCCCCGCGGACCTTCCTTGGGGCGCCGAGGGCCATGTTGCCTAGGGCGCGCAGGGAGAGCACCCGCAGGACCTCGTCCTCCTGCTCTGCGCCCTTCTCCAACATCAACACTGCCCGCTTCAGCAGCTTCTCCTGGTGCAGGATCGGGTCACTCATGAACTGGAAAGGAGAACTGTTCACAGTAACCCCCGAGAGAGGCTCTCGTTCCTCAGCCTCAAAACGGGACAGGTGATGCGACTCGATGCCCAGAGCGGCGTCCCTGGGAACAGGAGAGGATGCGGAGCTCCCTCCCAGGATCGCCTCTGGGCTCCTCCGCCGCCAGCTGTGGGACCCTGGCAAGTCCCTGGACCCCTCGGAACCTCAGCTTCCTCACCTGTGAAAAGGGCAACAGCAGTACCTGCCTCAGGGGGTCGCTGTGAGGCTCTGATGCTGAAATATGTGGGGGAAATCCTAGCTGAGTGTTATCTAAAGGAACACACCTGTTCGTCATTTGTTCCTTCCGTTAACTTGATGGGAGCGGCCATGATGTGCAAGAGCCACGCCCACTGAGTCAGAGCAGAAATGCCCAAAATGCACGGATTCCACTCCCCTGGGCCTCCGAGGGTCACTTCTGGGCTTGCACCCAAAACGCTGGGCCCTCAGGACCACGTGGAGCCCTGTGGCATGCCTGGGTGCACGTGTGTTTTATAAACCTTGGTGGTGGTGGTTTAGTCGCAAAGTCATGTCTGACTCTTGCAACCCCATGGACTGTAGCCCGCCAGGCTCCTCTGTCCATGGGATTCTCCAGGCAAGAATACTGGAGTGGGTTGCCATGCCCTCCTGCAGGGGAGCTACCTGACCCAGGGATCGAACCCGGGTCTCCTGCAGTGCATGTGGATTCTTTACCGACTGAGCTACAAGGGAAGCCCCATTATAAACCTTAGAAAGTGAAGTTGCTCAGTCGTGTCCAACTCTTTGCAACCATGGACTGTAGCCTACCAGGCTCCTCCAGCCATGGGATTTTCCAAGCAAGAATACTGGGGTGGGTTACCATTTCCATCTCCAGGAGATCTCCCTGACCCAGAAGAAAACTAAATATCCAATGGGTGACCCCGGAATGGAAAACTGATTCTTCAGCCTTCTACAGAACAAGTCTGCCAGCCCCACCCTAGGGCGATGGTTGGTTCCAATGACACTCTGGGTGTCAGACAGCCATTAAGAGTTCCCCCAATAGTTTTCTGGACAATTCCCTCAGGGCCCCATAAGGAAGGGTAGCTGGGCATCAGTGGCTCTGACCCCCTTTTTGGGCCTTCCTGCCTGGCTCAGCCTGGCTTGCCTCTCAGAGCCCTCTGCCTGGCCTTCCCAGGAAAGCCCTCCTCTGACCCCGTGATGCCGGTGCTCACCACGTTATGCAGTGCTTGGCAGCTTGTGCTACAGAGCACAGGATGGGTCTCAACCCCTTTCCCCTCGGTGCCTGCCCTGAATCATGCGCTTGATGAATGAATGAATGGAGGAGGGCATGGGGGGCGTTCGCCTGTCCCTCCAACCCCGGACTCAGAGCCTGCGTGCCTGCCCTGAGATGAGCCCCCAGGACAGCCCGGGGGGGCAATCGCCCAGCACCCACCCCACATCCCTGCCGCCCCCCGCCCAGCCCCACACCCGCCCCCCAGCCCAGCTCTCGCTGTGGCCTCACTTNGTACAGTGGTGACATAGGTATAAGATGACTGTAATAGACACTCCTGTTCAAAAAAATATGGCGGGTATTATGCACATAGAAATCTCGGTCCATTGTGAAAGTTATGTGAGCACATTTTTCCATTCCTTGATTAGGACCCAGTCCTGCTTCCTCTGAGCTTTCTTCTGTAGCTGTTGGTTTAACCCTCTAAGTCGCTCTTCTTTTCACATAATAACTGGCCAATGATTGTAATTTGAATATCCATCTTAGCTTGCTTTATGCAGAAAAAAGTTTGGAATTTCATAATCAATCTTTGATTTTTTTTTTTTTTTACTGTTTCTGTTGATTTTAATTGAATTTGGTGGTGTTTATTCTAGGAAAATCCTTGTAAATTTTTGTGATTCTTACTCGATATTCATCTTACTTTTCCCCCTAAGGATTAGCTTTGGGATATATTATTCATTCTGTTTTTATTTTATAATTCATTAATTTATGCTTAAATTGTCATTAATCCCTTTGCTTTTCTGGGGATTATTTTTAGTTCTTTTTACTTTTCAACATAACTATTTTAGGCTATGTATTTTCCTCAGCTCAATGGTTTAGCTATATTCTGTATATTGTGTGTTTATATATACTCAGCAGTTTAGGTGTAAATTTCCTCTTTGCATCATGATTTGTATAAATTTTTAACTTTCTTCCTGAAATTTCCAGGACTTCTTTCTTGAAGTTCCAGAACTGGGACTTCTGGTTTTATATTTGTCAATTGTCAGCTCCCCAGAAGACCACCAGAAAACCTGATGATAAAGCAAAGTGAAGTTTATATGACCTACTGCAATAAAGAAGAACACCACTTTGTGATAACCTTTGTACTGAATAAAGAAGGGGAAAATCAGTGGAAGATTTGTATAGGGCTTTTAATTCTGGTTTTAAGTGGTTTAAGGTAGGAAATTTGTCGGAGTTGGGGAAGCTTCACAACATAATGGTTTAATATTGGGGATACAATGTGGTGAGAGTTATGAAGAGAATCTTGATAAATAAATTATTGATGGGTAAGCTGTTTGCTTGCATAAATATTCTGCTAAAATGATACAAAAGACATTTGCCCGGATCAGCTAATTATTTGCGAGGATAAATTAATTTGTAGGAATTTCCTTAAGTTAACTTGTAGACTTGTTTTTTGGTTTATATCTCTATTTCCCTGGTCAACAATTCTTCAGAACAGATAGTAGAGTCATGTCATGTGAACACTGTTCTCAGACTTGATAATTAAGACATATAGAAATAAGTGGTCTCAGGTTTTATTGTTGACATCTAATTTTGTAAACATTGTTTTCAGATAATATCACCTATGTTTTATCCATATTATTGGCATGTAACCTACCACTGTCTTTTTTATTTTTTTACTTACCTGACATTTTTTAGAAATGCCATTATTCTCTTACTTCAGGTTTTGTTGTATTTAGATAATTCTATAATCTTGTCTCTAAAGTATATCTTCTGATTCTGTTTATTTGCTCATTTGTTGACAGTCATTTAGTAAGTGATTACTAGGGTCATTTTACTACCAGCTGAAGTATGAACTTGTATCTCCAGTTAGACATTTCTATTCTAATTGGATTTTTTCCCCAAATTAATTTTTTTGTGTTAATAATACTACCACATCACCTAGGTCTGGACTGGTGGCTCAGCTGGTAAAGAATCTGCCTGCCATGCAGGAGACCACCTGCAATACAGGAGACCCAGGTTGGATCCCAGGGTTGGGAAGATCCCCTGGAGAAGGAAATGGCAACCCATTCCAGTATTCCTGCCTGGATAATCCTATGGACACAGGAGCCTGGTGGGTTACAGTCTATGGTGTCACAAGAGTCAGACATGGCTTTAGAGAGTAAACGATCACCACATCAGTTCAGTTCAGTTCAGTCGCTCAGTTGTGTCCCAGTCTTTGCAACCCCATGGACTGCGGTACACCAGATTTCCCTGTCCATCACCAACTCCTGGAACTTACTCAAACTAATGTCCATTGAGTCAGTGATGCCATCCAACCATCTTATCCTCTGTCGTCCCCTTCTTCTCTTGCCTTCAGTCATTCCGAGCATCAGGTCTTTTCAAATGAGTCCATTGTTCACATCAGGTGGACAAAATATTGGAGTTTCAGCTTTAGCATCAGTCCTTCCAATGANCCAACCATCTTATCCTCTGTCGTCCCCTTCTTCTCTTGCCTTCAGTCATTCCGAGCATCAGGTCTTTTCAAATGAGTCCATTGTTCACATCAGGTGGACAAAATATTGGAGTTTCAGCTTTAGCATCAGTCCTTCCAATGAATATTCAGAACTGTTTTCAGGATGTACTGGTTGGATCTCCTGGTTGACTCTCAAGAGTCTTCTCCAACAGCACAGTTCTAAAGCATCAATTTGGCACTCAGCTTTCTTTGTAGTCCAACTCTCATATCCATATATTACCCCTGGAAAAACCAAAGCTTTGACTAGATGGANTTTCTCATGCCCCTGAGCACCAGCTCCAACAGCCTCTGCCGGTAGTAGCCCTGGGGGCTCTGCACACACAGCCTGCAGGGACGGCACCACCGAAGGGGCTTCTCAGCTCCTGTCCAGCACAGCCGCTCTGCAGCAGGGCACGGGGGGGTGGGGCTCCCAGGTCAAGGGGTCACTGAAGTACGGCCCCTCCACCTCCTCTTTATAAAAAGTGAAAGTGCAAGTCGTGTCCAACTCAGCGACACCATGGACGGTAGCCTGCCCGGCTTCTTTGTCCAAGGAATTCTCCAGGCAAGAAGACAGCGGTAGGGAGCTGCTCCCTTCTCCAGGGGAATCTTCCCAACCCAGGGACTGAACCCAGGTCGGCTTTTTATGAAAAGGGGACCAGACTGAGGGTTTAGACTCAGGAAGGAACTCCCAGTCCTGCCGTCCTGGCCTAGCTCAGAAGCCTGGGCACACCCCACCCACCTGGGACCTCGCTTTCTTGCCTTGGAGCAGGAAGGGCTGGAAGAAAAGATTTCCTTTGCCCTGCACCCTCCTGCCACTCAGAGTGTGGGATGCGGGTCAACATGGCAATCTGCTTCCCCACCCCCCACCCCACACACACCCGGGAGTGAGGCATTTAGCCACCAGGCCCAGACCTTCCAGCCAGATGATGGAGCCCTGGGGAGCCAGGCACCCACCTGGCCAGCTGGCTGACTCCCTGCAGGAATGTCGAGCTGCTCTCCAGAAGCGTCCACACACCCTGCTCCTCCAGGGTGCAAAGCAGAGACTCACTGTTGAGTCTCCTGAACAGGAGCTGCATGGATCTGATCGTGACCCTGGAAGGTGGGGCCGCGTGAGGCTGAGGCTGCCCTACTGGGAACACCTGCCTTGCCTTCGATAAGCTCTTGGGTAAGCTCCGCACCCGGGCCCGTGAACGGGTGCCCAACACAGGTGGGGAGACTTGCTCAGGGCCCAAGAGCAGCTGTGGGAGACAGTGGGTCTGCAAACTCTGAAAACCACACAGGGCTGGACCCACATGAGGGAGGGTCGTAAGCTGAGCTTCCAGAAATTTTTCCTCCCCACCAGGAAGGGAAAATGAGGGCCTCTCAGTGGAGGTGACACTTGTAGTCCAGTGANGTTTCTTCAATTTAAGTCTGAATTTGGCAATAAGGAGTTCATGATCTGAGCCACAGTCAGCTCCTGGTCTTGTTTTTGGTGACTATATAGAGCTTCTCCATCTTTGGCTGCAAAGAATATAATATTGGCCATCTGGTGATGTCCATGTGTAGAGTCTTCTTTTGTGTTGTTGGAAAAGGGTGTTTGCTATGACCAGTGCTTTCTTTTGGCAAAACTCTATTAGCCCCTGCTCTGCTTCATTCTGTACTCCAAGGCCAAATTTGCCTGTTACTCCTGGCATTTCTTGACTTCCTACTTTTGCATTCCAGTCCCCTATAAGGAAATTGAAGTGAAGTGGCTCAGTCGTATCCGACTTCTGTGACCCCGTGGACTGTAGCCCACCAGCTTCCTTCATCCATGGGATTTTCCAGGCAAGAGTACTGGAGTGGGTTGCCATTTCCTTCTCCAGGGGATCTTCCTGACCCAGTGATTGAACCCGGGTCTTGCGCATTGTGGGCAGACGCTTTATCATCTGAGCCACTAGGGAATCAGGACATCTTTTTTGGGTGTTAGTTCTAAAAGGTCTTGTGGGTCTTTACAGAAGCATTCAGCTTCAGCTTCTTTAGCATTATTGGTCAGAGCATAGACTTGGATTACCGTGATATTGAATGGTATGCCTTGGCAATGAACAGAGATAATCTAAGAGTTTTAGCCATCTGTGTATAGATGAGCTGGGAGAATCCATAAAGGACGTTCTTCTCTATTCTCTGTGTATTCAAGAAACTGTTTCGGTTATTCAAAGAACTTGAGTGCCAAGCACCAAGGCCTAAAAATATCAGTCTCTTGAGAGATTAAGAGATGATATTGGTTGAAGTTACTACCCTGTGCTGTAGTTCCGAAGTGCTGGGACTCCTGCCGTTAGCTCTGTTAACGGCAAACGTGGGGGAAAGTTGGGAAGAAGGTAATATGTGAACGGACAGAATTTGAAACCTCTCTTCCTTAGTGTGCTTGGGAGAATATCCTTTACTAAAACTGCTGAGTACAGATAAAATACCTTGCTGCTCTTTAAATCACCCTAATTTTGAAAGCAATTAACTGCGCTTTGATAATTGAATTGATTTTTCCTTCCTCATTGAGGAGCACTGACACCGACTGGGGAACCAAAGGAAAATCTCTTGAATATCATCAAAAATGAGCTTTATCGAACAGCTTAGTGCATATTTCAGATACATTTAAAAAGTGAAATTATAAAACTAAATCCAAAAGTTACACATGGTCATGCGTGTTCCTACCTTATAAGACTGAGTTAAAAAGGAATGAATAATTCTTGACACTTTAAAAATAATTTTTGTTTTATATTGGAGTATAGTTGATTAATGATATTGTAAAGGTGAAAGTGTGAGAGGCCCCTGTAAGTTCATGATTACTTAAGAAAGTAGGTTTTCTTAACCACAGAACCAGGCAGGCTTGCTTAGCAACAAAACCATTTAACAGAAGCGTGAGAGCTGTCCCCA
This sequence comes from Neotragus pygmaeus, assembly GCA_006410875.1. NCBI lineage: Eukaryota > Metazoa > Chordata > Mammalia > Artiodactyla > Bovidae > Neotragus > Neotragus pygmaeus. Next base: position 448 of record SJYV01046432.1, on the reverse strand, counting down.
AACGATCGGACTATCAGAGACTGATGCCCACATCCTGCCCAGTGAGCTCAGTAAGTTAATGATTCCTAGGACATGCTCCTCTATGCACCCTAAAAAGAAAATACAAGGAAAAGGTGATGTTATACTAAGCCTGACATGATTGACCTATTTTAGTATATGTTACCTCCTTTTTGCTCATTTCCATTGCTCCATGACAGTTTCAGTTTGACCGTGTGGGAACAAGAAAACTCCCCCTCCCAACGTGGAGGAGGAATGGATCGTGGAAGCATAACGTCTGCTCAAGAAGGAGAAAGAAGGTGGTTGTCTCCCCCTTCCTACTTTTCCTTTGATTATAAAGCTGTATTCTTCCCTGGAATATCCCAGGAGGAGCCTGGTGGGCTGCAGTCCATGGGGTCACTGAGAGTTGGACACGACTGAGTGACTTCACTTTCACTTTTCACTTTCATGC
>SJYV01046425.1:13799-31522 GCA_006410875.1 Neotragus pygmaeus | reverse complement strand
GAGGATGAGATGATTGTATAGTACCACTGGCTCAATGGGCATGAGTTAGCAAACTCTGAGAGATAGTGAATGACAGATGAGCCTGGCGTGCTGCAGTTCACGGGGTCGCAAAGAGTGGGACAGGACTCAGCCACTGAGCATCAACAACTACCGGAATAGAAGCTCTGTGAACGTAGTCTCTCTCCCAGAACATCTCTAGAAACGTGATGCCTTTCCCATCTTTGCTAAGCACTTACGGCACGCCGAGGCTGTGACTTCTGCAGGTGGCGGGGCAACAGGAGAGCGAGCGTGAGTTTCTTTTTCCTTCACAGCTTCATGGAGGGCGTATCTGTTCTGTCTACAAAGTAGTCAACAAACGCTCTATAACAGGAGTGGAAAAGTGTGCTATCTGAGTCACACTGAGTGCTCTGGCCTGGGAGACACAGGTTGAAGGGCTCTTGAACTGTGTTCTACTAGCTGCAAAACGAGGGAGGCTTATGGAGGCTAAAGCTGCAAGATTACAGCCAGTTTCAGGAGCTGTTTATTGGAATTGTGACTGGCACTGGCAAGAAGTAAGAGTACTGGTCAAGTAAGATCGGTGGGAGTCTGGAATGGCTGCATGGTTATAAGCGGACACCTTCAGTCCTTAAGGCTGCAGCTGGCAGCCCCTGGAAGACACTTGCTGACGGTGGCCAGGAGTCTGATACCTTTCAGAAAATTCCCGGTCTCAGTGATGCAGGAAGTGTGTGAAGCCACACCCACAGAGGCCGCCCGCTGCATTCTGAAGGCCTGAAGCACTGTTACTCTAATTTATCAACGCGTCCTTGTCTCTCGCAGTTAAAGCTGATGTAAATGCACGTTTGGGCTTCCCAGGTGATTCGGTGGTAAAAAAATTTGCCTACCAATGCAAGAGACACGGGTTTGATCCCTGGGTTGGGAGGAGCCCCTGGAGAAGGAAATGGCACTACCCCACTATTCTTGCCTGGGAAATCCTGTGGGCAGAGGAGCCTGGTGGGGCTACGGTCTGTGGGGTCACAAAGAGTCAGACACGACTTAGCGACTAAACAACAGAAACCAACACGCTACCTGTCTGACAGGCCACAGGCAGACCATTCCAGTTATCGCAAAGTTCAAGCAAAATCACAGATGAGCCAGAGCGACCTCCCCAACCTCAACGTGTCGAAAGAAACGTGAGGAAAAGGAACAAGAGGAAAGACATGCGGGTTTGGATTCTAGTGACAGTGGCGACGTGGAGATCGAAAGGCAGGATGAAATGGGTTGAGACAAGAGGTCTGGAAGTAAGGCTGCAGACTGCGGGCGTGGCCCGGCACTTGGTGCTGATGTGGGAACAGCCTCTGACGCGGCGGCTGTGACAGCAGAGGCAGAGCTGCCTGTCTTCCTGGTGTAAGGTGTCAGGCTTTTGCCCCTCCACGTCCCCCCAAGAAACAGAGGTCATGTTGTCCTGTTACACTGCTGTTCGGTGAAGGATTGATTCCAGACACACATGGTCCTGTCTTCATGGAGATTTCCCATTGAGGAGTGGAGAATAGGGTAGGTGTTCACGGAGCATTCCCACACATCACCAGGAACTATTGGGGGGGGGTTCAACAGCGCGTGCAGCTGCAGGCGCCCCTCTAAGCTGCCGCAGAAAGAGAGCAGGCCCTGCCAGCTGGCTTTTGGGCTGGGCTGCACTGCACGTGGGGTCTTAGCTCGCCGACCAGGGATGGAGCCCAGGCCCCCGCAGGGGAAGCCCGAGATCTTAAACACCAAACTCTTAACATTTATACGCGGACTTCCTCAAGGAAGTGCGGGGAAGTCAAGAGTTTGCTTTTTGAACGGAGATTTAGAGGTTTGTCACCAGCTCAGGCTGCCATGAGAGAATCCCGGGCAGTGGGTGGCTTCAGCAGAGGTTGATTTTCTCAGTCTGGGGGCTGGAGGCCTAAGGTCAGAGCTGCCGCGTGGTGGCTCCCCTGAGAGCTCTCTTGCCGGCTCGCACACGGCCCTCCTGGCTGTGCCTTCAGGTGGCGGAGGGAGAGAGCAAGCTGTCTTGGATCTCCCCTTGCTGCTGTTCAGCTGCTCAGTCGTGTCTGACTCTCGGTGACCCCATGGCCTGGAGCTGCCAGCCTCCTCTGTCCTCCACTGTCTCCGGGAGCTCGCTCAAGCTCATGTCCACCGAGTCGGTGATGCCATCCAACCATCTCAGCCTCTGCCGCCCCCTCTCCTTTTGCTTTCAATCCTTCCCGGCATCAGAGTCTTTTCTACTGAGTCAGCTCTTTGCACCATGTGGCCAAAGTATTGGAGCTTCGGCATCAGTCCTTCCAGTGAACACTCAGGACTGATCTTCTTTAGGATGGACTGGTTGGATCTCCTCACAGTACAAGGGACTCTCAAGAGTCTTCTCTAACACCACAGCTTAAAAGCATCAATTCTTTGGTGCTCAGCCTTCTTTATGGTCCAAGCATCACATTGCATGTGTCTCCCCTTATAAAGGCACTAACCCCATCAGGAGGGTCCCACTTTCGGGACTTCCTCTGAAACCAGTTACCTCCCAAGATCCCTACCTCCAAAGAAGCACGCTGGAGGGTAGGGCTGTAGTATATGAATTCTGGGGGGACACAAGCATCCAGCTCCTATCAGGGCCGAAGGGAGAGTTTCCCAGAAGGAAGCCTGCTCTCCTCTGTCCTCACCGCTCCCCGCTGACTGTTCCTAAGGTCAGCTTCTCATCTCAGACCCAGAAATGACGGCGTGCGAGGTGCCAGCCTCCACCACGACCCCTGCCCCCTTGGTGGACGCGCCCATCTGTCCTCCCACCGGCGGCCCTGCCTCAGACACGTGCAGAGTATGCTTGAGTTCGTCGAGGCCATCCATACACAGTTTCACGTTGGGGCCAGACCTTTTTCCCACCCACCTCATTCTTCGTCTCGTTCAATGAAACCAGGGCACAGCTGACGGCCGGTCTGAGTGGGCGAGTGTCTGAACTTCTTGCCGAAACAGTGCCTTCTGTCCCAGCCCCTCTTCCTCCCTCTCAGCGTAAGTGGATGTCCTCACGGCTCCCTGGCTCCCTGGCCGACTTTGGAAACTGCAAAGGGATCTTTTCTGGTACCTTTGTTTTGTTTTGTTTCGGCCATGCTTCATAGCTGGATCTCAGTTCCCGACCAGTATCGAACCCGGGCCACAGCAGTCAGTCGCTAGGCCCCGGGGACTCCCTGGTACCTTTTTGAGAGATCAAGTCTTGGAAGAAAATAGCAGAATCTAAGCTGTTTTCCAGAAGAAGCTTACCCAGTTAAGAGCTCTTGGATTGACAACCTCTCGGTGAGACTGTGGCGTGACACAGGGACAGCTGTGGCAGCTGCGGAGAGTCGCGCTGAACAGGTGAGCATCAGGTGCTCAGAGCTGTGTGAGGCTTCCTTCCTGCTGCCACGCTACTAGGCGGACAGGCTTATTTTGAGATCAGAGTAACTTACAACCAGCTAATGATTTATGTATTCCCTCCCTTTCCCCAGAATATTCATGAAGTATCTGCTGGACTTAAGGTACAATGTATACAACTTGTTAAAGACTTTTGAAGAGCTTTTAGCCTTAACTAGGGAAAAATTAAAACAACTAACATTTGTCGAGTTCATTTGCTGAGTTCTTACCACATCTCGGACACTGAGCTTTTCAGTCTTCAGTTATTTAGTGCTCTTGACAATCCTCTGATACAGATTCTGCTTTCTGCCCCACATTCTTCAGGCAGGGGAATGAGCGTACGTAGGTTAAAGAAGATGCCTCTAAGTAGCAGAGTTCAGATTTAACCCCTGGAAGCCAGTCTTTAGATCTCTAAATCCTGCCTACCCAACCATGTGCAATACAGGCCTAGCTTATATAATTATTATTATTGTATGTCTTTTAAAAAGATACATTTATTTTATTTTTTGCTGCACCGAGTCTTTGTTGCAGTGCGTGGGCCTCTCATTGCAGGGTGTTCTCTGTTGCAGAGCAAGCTCTGGGGCGCTCGGGCGTCAGTAGTTGCAGCCCTCGGGCTCTGGAGCACAGGCTCAACAGTTGTGGCCACGGGCTTAGTTGGCCCGTGGCGTGTGGAAACTTCCTGGACTGGGGCTCGAACCTATGTCCCCTGCGTTGCAAGGAGGACTTTAAATCACCACCACCAGGGAAACCTGGGCCTGGTTTATTTTAGATGCACACACAGGCACCCACACGTACACTAATCTGCAACATGAGCTAGTGCAGACCGTCCCCTTTCCTTTTTTCCTGCAAGGAGACTGTCAGTTTGTGCTTCATCCGTGTCTCAGTGCCCCTGGGCGAAGATTCAGGCGCTGCTGCTGTTGATTTTGTTCCCAAGGAACGTTTGCAATATCTGGAGACGTTTTGGGATGTTACAACTGGGGAAACGGCATCCCCTGGGATCCAGTGGGTGGAGGCCACCATGCTGCTCAACAGCCTCTGGTGCACAGGACAGAGCCCACGGAGAGCTCCTGGCCCCAGAGGCAGCGAGGCTAGAAACCCGCCCTGGCCTGAGGTTTAGCACAGAGCAGCTGCCCAGCACACACTTCGTTGTGTGGATTTCAAGTCGCATCCAAGACCCAGCAACATTGCATCCAAGACCCTCCACCAATGTTGCTATTCAGTCGCTCAGTCATGTCTGACTCTTCACCACTCTGTAGACTGCGGCACGCAGGGCTCCCTTGTCCTTTACTATCTCTCAGAGTTCCATTGAGACGCTTTTAATATTGAACCATCTCATCCTCTGACACCCTCTTCCCCTCTTGCCCTAATCTCTCTCAGCATCAGGGTCTTTTCCGATGAGTCAGCTCTTCATATCAGGTGGCCACAGTATTGGAGCTTTAGCCTCAGTCCTTCCAATGAATATTCGGGACTGATTTCCTTTAGGATGGACTGATTGGATCTCCTTGCAGTCCAAGGGACTCTCAAGAGTCTTCTCCAACACCACAGTTCAAAAGCATCAATTCTTCAGAGCTCAGCCTTCTTTATGGTCCAGCTCTCATATCCGTACACGACTACTGGAAAAACAGTAGCTTTGACTGTATGGACCTTTGTGGGCAAAGTGATGTCTCTGCTTTCTAACATGCCATCTAGGTTGGTCATAACTTTCCTTCTTTTGTCTTTTAATTTCATGGCTGCAGTCACCGTCTGCAGTGATTGTGGAGCCAAGAAAATAAAATCTATCACTGCTTCCACTGTTTTCCCTTCTATTTGCCATGAAGTGATGGGATCAGATGCCATGATCTTAGTTATTTAATATTGAGTTTTAAGCCAACTTTTTCACTCTCCTCTTTCACCTTGATCAAGAGGCTCTTTAGCAGTTCCTAAAAGACAAAGTTCCACTTTTCTTTCAGAACCCAGTTTAAGCATCATCTCTTCCTGGAAGCCCTTCTGACACCCTCAGACAGCTTTTCTTTCCTTATTATTATTTTTTAATTCTTGTAAAATATTGACTGATTTTATTCAGTTCAGTTCAGTTCAGTCGCTCAGTTGTGTCTGACTCTTTGCGACCCCATGAATCGCAGCACGCCAGGCCTCCCTGTCCATCGCCAACTCCTGGAGTTCACTCAGACTCACGTCCATGAAGTCAGTGATGCCATCCAGCCATCTCATCCTCTGTTGTCCCCTTTTCCTCCTGCCCCCAATCCCTCCCAGCATCAGTCTTTTCCAATGAGTCAATACTTCGCATGAGGTGGCTAAAGTACCGGAGTTTCAGCTTTAGCATCATTCCTTCCAAGGAACACCCAGGGCTGATCTCCTTCAGAATGGACCTCTGGTTCTGATTCTGGGAAGAGCCCATGGCTGTGGTGGTAAGGGTTGCTTTTTTTCTGATCTGAAATACAGATGGAATAGTCTAGAAGGTTACTTTGCATGATTTCCTGTCATCAGGACTTTTTGCTAATCTTTTGGAGGANGACTGGTTGGATCTCCTTGCAGTCCAAGGGACTCTCAAGAGTCTTCTCCAACACTGCAGTTCAAAAGCATCAATTCTTCGGCGCTCAGGTTTCTTCACAGTCGAACTCTCACATCCATACATGACCACAGGAAAAACCATAGCCTTGACTAGACGGACCTTAGTTGGAAAGTAATGTCTCCACTTTTGAATATGTTATCTATGTTGGTCATAACTTTTCTTCCAAGGTGTAAGCATCTTTTAATTTCATGGCTTCAGTCACCATCCTCAGTGATTTTGCAGCCCAACTTTCTCATCCACTAAGGTCAAGAATCTGCCTACAATGTGGGAGGCCTGGGTTCGATCCCTGGGTTGGGAAAATCCCCTGGAGGAGGCTGTGGCAACCTACTCCAATATTCTTGCCTGGAGAATCCCATGGACAGAGGAGCCTCATGAGCTACAGTCTATGGGATCGCAGAGAGTCGGACACGGCTGAGTGACTAAGCACAGCACTTGGCTGTTCAGTGGATCTTGAAGCTGAAGCTCCAATACTTTGGCCACTTGATGTGAAGAACCAACTCATTGGCAAAGACCCCGATGCTAGGAAATGTTGAAGGCAGGAGAAGCAGGGGGTGAGAGAGGATGAGATGGTTGGATGGCATAATTGACTGAATGGACATGAGTTTGAGCAAGCTCCGGGAGTTGGTGAAGGACAGGGAGGCCTGGTGTGCTGCAGTCCACAGGGTCAAAAAGGGTCACGTACAACTGAGCAAATGAAAAGCATCAACAAGCCTAAGGATGCCATATCTGGGCCAAAATATGTTTATTAAAAAGCTATATGACACGTCTGAAAGTAAAGTAAAATTATCTGTGGGTTTTCCATGGCTCTGTAGGTAGCAGGATCAGGGTGGGATTTAAATGTTAAGTTTTCAACCATAAGCAATTATGCAGCTTTTAATTAAATACAAACCCTCTATCCAGTTGCTAAATCTCAGGAGGTGATTTCTGTGTTCTTTAGTTCTCAGCAGGGCATTAAAATTTTTTTTTAAAGTCAGGTTTATTGAGGTAAAATTTACACACAGCAAAATTCACCCTTGTAAAATACATAGTTTTATTTATTTTGACAAATATATGCAGTGGTTCAAGTGTAGGGAAAAAACCCTTAAACACACACAGTTAATGTTTTATTTTTTAATATGTATTTTAGTCTTCTGTAAGAAACATGCGTTAACTAGTATTTTCTGTCTGATCTATTGAGGTGTAATTTACAGGCAGTAAAACTGACCCTTTGCAATGGTAAGAGTTTTGAAAGGTAGATGGTATTGTGTGGGCTTCCCTGGTGGCTCAGACGATCAAGAGTCCATGTGTACTGCAGAGGACCCGGGTTCGATCCCTGAGTCGGGAAGATCCCCTGGAGGAGGGCATGGTAACCCATGCCAGTATTCTTGCCTGGAGAATCCCACACACAGAGGAGCCTGGCGGGCTACGGTTCATGAGGTCGCAGAGTTAGGAACGACCAGCGGCTAACACTTTTTCGCCATGGGGTCCTGTAGTCACCACCACAGTCCTGATAAAGAACATTTCCATCACCTCTAAACGTCCCCCGTGTCTGTCTGTCATCAGCCCTCTCCCTCCCCACGCCACCAGCGCTGGCCTTTCCTGGTGAGATTTTGGCCCCTGTCCTTTTGCTTTGCCCAGACTGTCCTATGAGTGGGATCGTACAGTTGTCAGTGAGTTCTGTGCCTGACTGCTTTGGTTTCACATCACACTTTCGGGATTCATCCCTGTTGTTGAATGTGTCAGCAGCTTGCTCCTTCCATTGCCTTTCACTCTGCTGTGTGGGAGGATTGGCGCACAGGGTTCACGTGGACATCCGTGTTTCCCAGAGTGAATTCTAGCAGCACGATTGCCGGGTCCTGTGCTAAGCGTGTGTCTGACCTTTGCACACAGGGGTTCACGTGGACATCCATGTTTTCCACAGTGAATTCCAGGAGCAGGATTGCCGGGTCCTGTGCTCAGCGTGTGTCTGACCTTTGCACACAGGGGTTCACGTGGACATCCATGTTTTCCAGAGTGCATTCTAGCAGCACGATTATCGGGTCCTGTGCTAAGTGTGTGTCTGACCTGGCGGGAAACTTCAAAGCTGTTTTCCAAGGTGCTGGTGCTGCTGTATTTTGCCTTCCCCCGAGCAATGCACGGCGGGACCGCTTGCCTTGTCTTCTTGACACTTAAATTCTCAAAAAAAAAAAATTGCTATTTGTTTTTGGCTGTGCTGGGCCTTTGTGGCTGCTCCGGCTTTCCCCTAGTTGGGGTGTGTGGGCTTCCCCCGGGGAGGCTTCTGTAGAGCCCAGGGGCTTGGCGAGTCGCAGCAGCAGGATTTCGGCGCTGGGGCTCCGGGCTCCAGGGCGCTTATGGCTGCGGTGCGGGCTGAGCTGCTCGATGGCCTGCGGGATCTTCGCGGATCAGGGGTTGAACCCACGGCTCCTGCAGTGGCAGGCGGATTCTTTAAGTACTGATCTCACGGGGAAGCCCTGAACGGTCAGTTTTCTAAAGCCGTCTTACTCGGCGCCTTGTGGTATGGAGCACTCTTTCACTCTGCCTTTCTCTGATGGCGGACGATGCTGAGTGTTTCTGTGCTTGTTTGCCGTCCGTGTCTCCGCATGGTAGAGGTCGTGAGGGGGGTGTGAGCCACGTGGATGGTGGGCTGGACCAGGGCGCTGGGGGCTGCTCACCCGGCCTGGGGCAAGCTGCGCCCTCGGCTCTTCCTGCCCGGGGGCGGGGCCACCGGGGGAGAGGGACCAGCCGCTGGCTGCAGGGACTCTGCACAGTCAGCTTGGGGGGTGCTGGCGGAGCGCGTGGGCCTCTGCTAATGACTCCTGCAGAGCCCGATTCAGGCCTCCGCGCGAGTCCTTTTCTTTGTTTGAACCATCAGCTGCACCCCAGATCCGCGGCCTCTCCCTTTGGCCTCTACTTGCCCTTCTGTGTTTTCTGGTTTCTCCTATTCTTTCATTCTCTTAATGATCTTTCAAAGGCAGATGTTTTTTTACTTCCAATGAAGTCTACTTTGTTTTATTTTTTATGATGTGTGTTTCTTGTGGCCTCTGTAAGAATGATCGCCAGCCACGAGGTCCTAAGGATGTTTCTAGGTTCTACCCTAAAGTCTTGTGATTTTGGACCTTGCACTAAGGACTGCGGTGCACTCTAAGTTTTGTATGTTGAGGGAAGTGTCAGTCAGGTCTCCTTTTCTGGAGCATAACAACCGTCTGTTGAAAAGATGATCTTTTCTTCGTTGAATTACCTTGTGCAGTTGTCAAAAATCAAATGACTGAAATGTATGTGGTTTATTTCTGTATTCTCTGGTCTGTTCATAGCAGTCTTTTACTTTATTTTTTCGAGCAAACACTTACATGTGCAAACCCCTCTTCTAGTATTCATTACAAGTTGCGTGGTAGGTGCGTTCAAGAGTTCTGTGTTATTGACAAGGAAACCAAGACACAGAGCTTAAGCAGATTTCCCAAGGCCACGCAGCCGGTCCCTGAAGATGCCTGGCTTGCCTTTTCTTTCGTCATTGTCAATCACGCGAGTATAATCACCACTTTGGTTGTCTGTGCACTCTTTGGGGAGTAGAGATGGGGTCTTTTATTCTTATTTATTTACTTTCATGATAACGTAGCAGAGCCTCACAACACAATCGCACACCCTGTCCTGTTTATACATACATATAATTAACTTATTTATTCTGACCGTGCTGGGTCATTGCTGCTCTTCAGCTGTGGTGAGCGGTGCACGGAGCCGCTCTCTGGCTGTGGTTCAGGGCTTCTTACTGCAGCGGCTTCCCTGGGTGCAGACCGTGGACTCTACAGCGCTGGGGCCTCACAGTTACGACTCCCAGGCCCGGGCTCAGCTGTGGGCTTGTTGCTCCTCAGCCTGTGGGATCCGCCTGGACCAGGGACGGAGCCTGTGTTGCCTGAGCCCCAGATAGTGTCTTTTAATTTTGTAGCTGAGCCTCGACACGTCTTGTGAAGTTGTACAAATTCCGGAATGAGCGACTGAAGGGCTGAAGGAGCACAGAGTGGAGACGGCCCCGGAGCTTGACCTGAAGGCTCTTTGGGCCACTGCCTCTGGCGTCATCCCCAAAGAAAACTGCCAGACGCCCAGTCAGAAAGCTAGCTCAGACTCAGTGAAAAACGGACACCACCGTGCCCGGGGAGGCTTGTCACCCACACGCCGGGTTCACACCGTGATCAGCTTTTCTGGGCTGCTCAGAGGCTGCTGTTAGCAGGTCCTAGTCTCACCAGAGGTCTAAGCCAGAGAGGTGACAATTGCCCACATCTCGAGTGGGAATTAAGTCACGGAGGAGAGAGGTGAATTGCAAAGTGTTCAAAGAGGTCCAAGCTGGAACAGGAGGAGTGGGCAGAATTGTGAGGATCCCCGTTGGCCTTGTCTTGGGGGAGAATGGAGGCTTAGGAGTGGGCGAGGAAGATTACGCCTCGGCTAACAGGGGTGTGTGGAGGGAGAGTGAGGCTCCAGCAGCCAAAGGCGGCCTCTCTTGTGTCCTTTTGTGAGTAAGACACAGGCGTGCGTGCTTGTGGCTAAAACTGTCAACAGAAAAGGAGAGTGGGAATTACAAAGGAAAAGTCCTCCTGATGTCCCCGTCACCCCGAGGGGAATTGCTAGCATCTTCCTTGTTTGACTCTGGAGGGTTTTCTGGGCGCACACGGTGGTCTGTCCTTTGCGTCCAAGACCAGGCATTTCTGTCGCTGTTCTGTCCTCACCCCAGAGTGCCACCTCACTTTCGAGTCTTCCCAGAGTCTCTTTCAGACAGCGCAGTTTCCCCGTGTCTTGTTTTGAATAACAGAGAGCTCTTTTTTGTTCACCTTGGCTGCGGATCACCATCACCTTGGAGCTTGGCTCTGCTTTTCAGAGATGATGAGGATGCGCAGGCCGCACCCTGAGAATTCCATTCGGTCCGAGACCTGGGCGTTGGCGGGGCCCCCACGTGATGCTGCTGTGCAGTCGAAGTCAAGTAGAAGTGGTTTTCAAGCCTGTTGTAGCAGATCATTTCCTTTTCTTTGGCTGTAGCTGGCCAGGCCCTTGTCTCACCTAACTGGCCCTTTGGCGTGGGGATAAGGGAGTGGTATTCTGTCATGGTCCCTGGCCCTGTGGCGTGGGGATAAGGGAGTGGTATTTTGTCACTGGTCCCCAGGAGCAGCTGTGTGGCGCTGCCTGCCCTCAGAAACGTTCGCAGGCGGTGCAGTACAGCGTGCCTGCAGAGGGGCCCCGGCATCCTCGGGGTGTACACGAGAGTGTGTGTGTGTGCGCACGTGCGTGAGCCCTGTAGTGTCTCACTCTCTGAGACCTCGTGGCCTATAGCCCACCAGACTCCTCTGTCCATGGGATTTTCCAGGCAAGCATTCTGTAGTGGGCTGGCATTTCCTCCTCCTGGGGATCTTCCTGACCCAGGGGTCAAACCCAAGGCCTTGTGTCTCCTGCATCGGCAGGTGAACTCTATCATTAGTGCCACCATAATCGGTATAAAAGGAGGCAAAGACATTGAACAAAGCTTCGTCACTATTCTCAGCAGGAGCTCACAATTATAATTAATGACTGCTGTAACAAGCCATTTAAAGATTGCTTTAATAGTCCAAACAGCAAGTTGTGACTCCGTGGTACTCAAGCAGGTTAAAAGAGAAAAGTAATCTCATTAATGGTCTCAGGTGCTGATGGCTCCAGATTCCTTCTCAATGAATAGTGTCCCTCATGTGGATAAAAGTGAGGGTCGTCTGCGCTGGGTCATTACTTTCAAGCAGCGTCTCAACTTGAATGTACACAGAAAGCGCAGGGGATTTTATTTTATTTATCTATTTGTCCTTTTCATTTTTTAAATTATGAAAGTATGCTAACACTTTTACAAGAAGACTTGAATATACAGAACACAGTTACATACAGTTCCACTATATATCACAGTTATTTTTTAAATAGATAAATTAAGATTTTTAGCTGATGTTTCAACATCAATCTTTAAGAATTAATAGAATGAATAGACAGAAAAGTAGAAAGAAATGGTAGACCTGAGAAGCATTATGAACCAATTCAACATAATTAAAATGTACACAATTTTCACACAACAGTAGGATGCAAATGCTGTTCAAGGATTGTAAACCAGGAAACACTAAAGGTGTTGAAATCATACGGTTTGTTCTCTTATCACTGTGGAATTCTGTTAGAAACCAATATCAAAAGATATTTGAAAATAACCCACATATTTTCAAGTGCGATGTGACATTTGCCAAGAGAGATCTTTCACTTAGCCACTGAAAGCCTCAATAAAGTTATAAGACTGAAAAAAAAAAACCCACAGAGAGTGATTGCAGAGAAGAAAGCATTTAAATGAGAAATTAATATCCAAGATACTTTAAAAAGCTGTCTGAGGATTTGATAAAAAATGATGTTCCTGATTAAGTGGGTCTGGGGTGGAGCCTGAGAATCTGCATTTCTAGGAAGCCCCTGGGGGATTCCGGAGTGGGTCCTGGGATGACAGTTTGAGTAGCAAGTTGTCGCTCACTCAAAACATGGCCCCAATGTGAGAAGAGTTTGAGCAGAGTTGTGCAATCAGAAAGTGGAAAATACTTCAAGTTGACTTTATTATTTTATATAGATGAACTCAGATGGGTATGTAGCTAACATCATAAATGAATAGATACTGGATCATTCAACTAAATACCAAGTTTATGTTCTGGCCCCAAAGCTTTTTTGTTTATTTTTTAGCTCTTCACTAGGAATGGAGTTTTGCTTTACTTGGTGTGTGCGGGGTGGACTTGTCACATCCTGGCACAGAGACCAGCATCTGCAGACCCAGATGATTCTCTGTCCGTGCTGAGCAGCTGACATCAGGCCGTAAGCAGTCAGTAACTGAGAGCGTCTGGGCTGGTTGGCAGCTGCCTTCATCCGAATAAATGGGGATGACAAGAATACTCACCTCACGGGATTGTTATGCAGATAGAAGAGGACGTGTGTGTGTAAAGCATATCGCATGATGCCTGCTTCCTTGAAGTCTCTGGAGCTTTGCTTCTTTCACTATTGTGTTATCCGAACAATTCAGGAGGGTGTGGGCTGTTTAGAAGCATGGTTGGTCACTTTTTGAACAAAATGGCTAAAAACTGTGTTTCTTTATTAACTCATTTAATCACAACCAGTACTTTTTGAGGCAAATAATATTATTATCCGTATGTTACAGAAATGAAGCTGATTCATAAAGAGATTAAGCCTCTTGCCCAAAGTCCTGTGGGAGTAAGTGGCGAGCTGGGCTTTGAAGCCAGTCTAGCTGCAGAACTTGAAGTTGGTGGCACTTATATCTCACAGTCTACCCTGCAACTTGCTTGATTTTACTTAATAATATATCTTGTATGTCTTCACATTAGCACATAGAGATTATCTCATTCTATTTTTCAGCTATATTGTTTAATGTACCAGAATATACTTCTCTGGTCTCCTATGGATGGACATTTAAGTTGCTTACAGTGGTCTGCAATTACAGATAATTTTACAATGGCATCTTTGAATATATGCATGGTAGGTTATCTTTGGGAACTTATATAAGTGTATCTGAAGGATAAATTCTCAGCAGTAAATGTGTTCATTCAGCAGTGTGTGGCTGTACATTTCTGCTAGACATTCACCTCTGCCCTCACCTATAGAAATGAAATCCACTTATACATTTAACATGCAGCAACAATGTAATAGTGGAGAGCAATTTTTAAAGGACATATATACATTTAAAATGCTATTTGTTTATTATTAGGCTGCCCCAGGTCTTAGCTGTGGTATGTGGGATCTAGTTCTCCAACCAGGGATTGAACCTCTGCATCAGGAGCCCGTAGTCTTAGCCACTGGGCCACCAGGCAAGTCCTTTCAAGGCCATTTTAAAGGCTGCTCCGGCCTTGACTCACATGATATTTCAAAATGACAGATCATTGTTTTTCCTCTCAACTTCTTCTCTTTCATATTTCAGTATGAAAGTCAAAAACCCAACAATCCTATTCCGATTAAAAATGCCAAATACATCAGTAGATTTTTTAGAGACATTGCCTTAATTATCAGGATGTAGTAGTGATGTCAGCTGGGAACTGGATCCAGGCTGTTGGCATCTCCGTATGTGTTCCCTCATCATGGGGGAAATGAGAATATTTTCAATGTCCTTCTGGAGCACAGAGGTTTGAAGAGTCTTGGGAAAGTGACAGCTTTCCATTTCTGTAACATCTGAGACACAACCTCCCCAAAAGGGGCTCAGAGCCCTAGCCTCAGGGTTAGATGATTGGAATGGCGACATGTAAGTCAAGGTCCAAACTGACGCCCCCTCAACCCCAGCTGCCTTCTCTTCTCCTTGCCTTCCCCCCAGGACAACGTCTGTGCTCGGCAGATGAGGGATAAACAACACGCTTCTCTCCCATTCACACTGTGGAAAGATTTCTCCTCTCTTTTCTTCTTTCCAAGGTGTCATATTACATTTTGTTGAAAACACTTATTTTCCCTGCCTTGACATAATTGAGCATTGGACAGTTCATGCAAATAATAAATCCCCCTAACTTTACATACTTCTGACCTGAAATAATAAACCTATAATAATGATGGTAGAGCTGAATACATCACTCAGAGGGGCAGTCAGCAGGGAAGTTTAGCCAACGACGCTTTGCCAACAGAATGTCTTTCTTAGAAACGCCACAAGAATAATTTTGGGGAAAATAAAAAGGCATAATCTGTGAAATGCTAAATGTAAACTGTACCACATGACCTAATTAAGAGGACTGCTGTGGAGGCTATTTCTGAAATATTCAGTAAAATGAGCCTCATTATGGCAGTTTAGGGGAAGGAGGCCTGTTTGATTTTGGAGGTGCAAAGTACAGGTCATCTAATAGTAAAAGCGCTTCCCAGGAGGCATAGTGGTAAACAATCCGCCTGCCAGTGCAGGAGACACAAAAGATTTGGGTTCAGTCCGTGGGTCGTGAAGATCACCTGGAGGAGAAAATGGCAACCCACTCCAGTATCCTTGCCTGGAAAATCCCGTGATGGGCTACAGCCCATGGGCTCAGGAAGAGCGGGAGTCGATTTAGCAAGTGGACAACAACAAACAAATGGTAAGAAGGAAGATAAAGCCTGCTGAAGGGGTAGAGCCAGATGGAGACTGTGTGTGTGTGTGGGGATGTGTGCGCGTGTGCGTGTCTGTGCGTGTGTGCGTGTGTGTGTGTGCACGTTCACGCGTGATATTTCAACAGAAACCAGAATGAAATCGGGGAGAAAAGTCTGAGGTTTCCTGGGGGAAGACCTGTGGGATGGGGCGAAGGTCCTGAAGTAGAATGGGCTTGAGACGTTCAGGAGTAACAGAGAGGCCAGTTGGACTAAAGCAGAGTTTTTAAGAAGCAAAGCTGTCAGAGTCTAGAGCAGAGGGGTAGCTTGCAACAAGACTGTGTCCTCTGGGCCTTAAAGGAAGTGGATTTTATTCCTAGAAGGATAAGAAGCCTGTAGAGGGTTTTGAGTGCTTATTGGCTTTATCTGGTTCATGTTTTTATTTTTTTAATTTACTTGTTGGGCTGCGTTGGGGCTTCGCTGTAGCGCGTGCTTTGCTGGGTCAGGAAGGATCTTCCCCTGCAGTGCTTGCACTGTCTAGCTGTGGCACGCTGGCTCAGGAGTTGTGCTGTGTGGACTTACTTGCTCAGCAGCCTATGGTATCTTAGTTCTCCCACCAGGGATTGAACCCAAGCCCCCGGGATTGCTAGGTGGATTCTTAACCACTGGCTCAGCAGGGAAGTCCCTGATGTGCCAGGAACTGCCACGGGAGATCCCACCCATGACAAGGTCATGTGGAAGAGAACTGTTAAGCAAGGCTTCAGGACTCAATGGGCTCCCTAGGCTTTCTCGAGCATCTACCCCAAAACCAGAATCTGTCTGTTTTACTGTTTCATGACATTCACCAACTCCTCTGACATCAACAGGGGGTTAACCCTGACCACCTTTCTCTGGAAAAAATCAACTTAGGGCTATAGCTAATAAGTCTCCTGGACATGAGAGGAATATTTCAAATCAACCCTCCTCTGTTAGCATTCTAGCTTGCTTGGCAGGTGTATCCAGACACTTACAGCTATGCATACANTGAAGAGCACTCTATCACATCCAACAATTATCTAAATTGAAGTTGTCCATCCTGCCTTTTAAATTCTTCTCCAGATAATGAACCTTTTCAACCAATAGGGTGCTTGATGTTAATCACACAGAGAAATGCAAACTTGATCTATTCACCTTCAAATAGAGCCTAAAAGGTACAGGAATTGCATTTACCTTCCAAGCCCTAATCTTGATCATTTCTTTAGGGAAACTTCTTCAGCTGCCTGTCTTCAAGAGACTTTTAAAGCTCTCAAGCGATTGCTAAGTGATCCTAGAAATACATTTGCCTGTAGCTAGAGATTTTTGATAAGTTGCCTATAATTTATCACTGTATTACAGAATGCCTGGAGAAAGCCTTCTATATTATGCTGAAGCCTTCAGCTTTCACAGCTGATATGTAAACAGATTCCCAAACTAGAGGTGCCCATTTGTAATGGCTAAACACTGACCCTAGAAATATCATCACTGTATGTTCAATCGTTCCCAAAGACATGGCAGCTCTAAATATCACACATGCATGCATGCTAAGTCGCTTCAGTTGTGTCTGACTCTTTGGGACCCCATGGACTATATAGCCCGCCACATTCCTCTGTCCATGGGGATTCTTCAGGCAAGAGTACTGAAGTAGGCTGCCATGCCCTCCTCTAAGGGATCTTCCTCACCCAGGGACTGAACTCATGTCTCTTATGTCTCCTGTATTGGCAGGAGGGTTCTTTACTGCTAGCGCCACCTGGGAAGCTCTATCATACAGGGAAGTGTCTTCACCTGCAGGCCCATGTCTTCTCCAGACTCAAGCAGCCATGGAAAGAGGTAAACAGAGGCAGAAGCCAAGAACTCAGTCTCTGGAGTTAGGCCAGCCTGGGTGTGACCCCTCTCCCCCAGCTCCACCTCTTACTAGCTGGGTAGCCTATGCACATCGCTTTATTTCGTTCATTGATTCAACAATGAATGAGCACTTGCTGAGCACTTAATAAATGACAGTGAGTGCTGTAGGTACTGAGACAATGGAATGAAGAAAACTATCTCAGGGAGCTGGAGTTTCCATTTGCAAAACAGAAATAACTGGAGCACCTAGTTCACGAGGCTGGTTAGGGATAATAAGTCAGCCTGGGGCTGGCTCAGACTTACTCTANGCTGTAGGTACTGAGACAATGGAATGAAGAAAACTATCTCAGGGAGCTGGAGTTTCCATTTGCAAAACAGAAATAACTGGAGCACCTAGTTCACGAGGCTGGTTAGGGATAATAAGTCAGCCTGGGGCTGGCTCAGACTTACTCTATTTAAAAAACAATAAAACAGTCTTTAACCTTGATTCTAGACTTTTAAAACATTCAGGATTGTTTGCTTATATTTTGAGCCACTGCAAACCCTGCTTTTCATAAACTTTTTGAGGGATTTCCCTTAATGGGGAATGTAGGAGAAAGAGTTTCTAGAGCCTTGAGGCAGGAATTCCCTGGTGGTCCAGTGGTTAGAACTTCATGCTTTCACTGCCCAGGATCTGAGTTTGATCCCTGGCCAGGGAACTAATATTGGTGAAGAAAATAGTCAATTAAATCTCCATCTATGCTGCTGCTGCTAAGTCGCTTCAGTCGTGTCCGACTCTGTGCGACCCCACAGACGGCAGCCCATTGGGCTCCGCCATCCCTGGGATTCTCCAGGCAAGAACACTGGAGTGGATTGCCATTTCGTT
>SJYV01046425.1:0-11358 GCA_006410875.1 Neotragus pygmaeus | reverse complement strand
GCTGAGGAAGAACAGGAGGGCGGGGCGGGGGTCAGGATGGGGGACACGTGCATCCGTGGCTGATTCACGTCCATGTACTGCAGAAACTACCACGATACTGTAAAGTATTTAGCTTCCATTAAAGTAAATAAATAAATTTTAAAAACCTAAAAATAGATTTGCCATATGATCCAGCAATCCCCCTCCTGGGCGTATATCTGGACAAAACTGTAGGTAAAAAAGATACATGCACCCAAGCATTCACAGCAGCACTGTTTACAATAGCCAAGACATGGAAGGAACCTAAATGGATGAAGCTGTGGTATATATAATACACAACGGAATACTACCCAACCATAAGAAAGATTACATCATGCCATTTGTGGCAACATGGATTGACCTAGAGGTGATCACACTAAGGGAAGTGAGTCAGAGAAAGGCAAAGACCACATGACATCCCTTACCTGTGGAATCGGAAATATAAAAAGGAACTTATTTACAAACCAGAAACACACTCACAGACACAGAAGACAAACTTGCGGTTACCAAAGGCGATTCGGGGGCAGGGAGGGAGGATAGAGCAGGAGCCTGGCAGCGGATGACACGCACAGCTGTGTCTACGGCAGCACCCAGGTCCTGCTGTGTGCAGCGCAGGGGACGATGCCCAGCACCCTGCGCCCTCAGCCGCTCTCGCGAGCCCGGCCCGCAGGCCCCTCTGCCCACGGGACTCTCTGTGAGCCCCCCGACCGCAGCCCGCAGGCCCCTCTGCCCACGGGACTCTCTGTGAGCCCCCCCGACCACAGCCCGCAGGCCCCTCTGCCCACGGGACTCTCTGTGAGCCCCCCGACCGCAGCCTGCAGGCCCCTCTGCCCACGGGACTCTCCAGGCAAGAACACTGGAGTGGGCTGCCATCCGCTCCTCCAGGGGATCGTCCCAAACCAGGGATTGAACCCAAGTCTCCTGCTTTGCAGGCAGATTCTTTACTGTCTGAGCCACCTGGGAAATGATTCAGTTATATTTCTATTCTTTTTATAAATAGCAGGTACATTTATATGAAGATAAATAGCAGGTATATTTATATTAAGTTACATGTATTCTTTTTCATATTCTTTTCCATTATAGGCTATTACTATGGTATCTTATAGTAATATATATGAAAAAGAATATATATAATCTATATATAAAAGAACACATATGTACCATATGTAGGTACATCCGTGTGTATGTACATATATAAAGGTAAGTGAATCACTCTGCTGTACAGCAGAAGCTAAAGAAACACTGTGAATCAGCCACACATCGGGACATAAATGCATAAACAAAAGTCCCGTGCTGAGGGTGAGACCTGTTTCTGTAACTCAGTCAAGGCTTGCAAAGAGAAACGCCCTGTCTCTCCTGGTGTGAATTTCCCTTGATCTTCTGTAGAATTTACAGTGTATTACTCTTGGAAAAAAGGCAGAGTCTTGCTTGGGAGGAGACTCATGCAGGGCTGTCGCTCGTGGCGTAGGATTCCCTGACCTCGAGGCTCGTGAATCTAGGCAGCGGCCTCAGTGAGCCTCCGGTGTGCTGATAAATACACACAACACCTGCAGCCCACGGGGGTCTCCTTCCCTGAGTGGGAGACCAAGCCGTGCGTCTCCCCCTGTGTTCATCCCCAACTGCAGGAGGTGTGTCAGCAGGCCGTCAGTTCATTCACACCTCCCCTTCTTTCCAGCTCCTCCCTCAAGCTTGCAATCTCAGCTACTGCTGTCACCCAAGCTGATTTTCAGGGCAGGACTGGAGGCACTGGTATGTGATGGATGGGCATCTTGATTTTGGCCGACATGTTTCTGAACAGGAAATAGTGCCCATCCATTTGAGGATGTCAAGAGTTTCCTCTCCCGAGAGCAGCCCCTTTTGCCTTAGTGTATGGTCCTGTTGACAGCTGAGTTAGATTTTCTGCTCTGCAGGTGCCAGAGAAAGAAATAGAAACACAATTATATTGGATCCTATAACTTTTGCCTGCCTTGAGGAGATTTAGCTGCTCATGCCCAAGATTGGATCTTTGATATAGTAACTTTTGCAGGTTAGCCGACAATGTCTTCCTTTTTATTTATCCTTTTATTTTCTGCAGAAGTCTCTCAATTCTTTCAAGAACTCTGCAAAGTTTGGGATTTTATTCTGCTTGCAAGCCAACCACTTAGTCTTCCCAGCTTCTTAGATGCTGGCACAACACAGGAGACTGCTGGGTGAGAGACGGAGAGCTCTCATTATAGAACCGCAGGAGCAAGCGTCACGCTCCCATCAAAGCTGCTTCCCCAAGTTCCACAGGAGCGACGGGGAGCCCGCCAGGTAGAACCCGCTGCCTCAGGAGGGTTCCCTCGCAGCTCAGGAAGCCCCAGCTGAGCGAACCCCATCTTGTGTAGGGGCTGCCAGCACAACTGTCTGGCTTCCCCAGAGGCTCAGTGGGTAAAGAATGCCTCAGTGGGTAAAGACACAGGAGGCCTGCGTTCCACCCCTGGATCAGGAAGGTCCCCTGGGGAAGGAAATGGCAACCCACTCCTGTATTTTTGCCTGAAAAATCTCACGGACAGAGGAGTCTGGCGGGCTACAGTCCAAAGGGGTGGAAAAGACTCGGACACAACCAGGAACACACAGCAAACCTGCCTGGAGAGATTCTTTGCTGCGTTGGTCAGAAAGCACCTCCTGCCCCTGCCTGAGGGAGCTACAGCCTCCACCTTCCAAGCCCATTTGCTGCACAAACATTCTTGAAAAGATAGTCTGGCACAGAAGCTTCTCACATGCAGTCAAGTGAGAAAACCCACAGTTATAAGAAATAAGTCCGCAAGACTTGTTTGCTACTAATACAAAGCATACCTCCATCTCAAATGTGGAATACTGACATTTAAAACATTTATTTATTTTTANACCTTAATGCCGCATGACCCATTATACATTTCTTTGCTTATTATTTTAATTCAATGAATATAGAGGCTAGCTTTTGCTTTGTCTCTAATATCTAGAACATTTGGTAAATGTTTGCTGAATGACAGTTCTAGAGACACAAGTGAGCATACTGCACACACATTTCAGAGGGACTGAAGCCTTCCAGGCAGATCCTTCAGGAAAGAGAATGTCCACCTTTCTGAGCAGATCCTTGGGCACTCAGGCTCTCCATGAAGTACTCACGTTGCAGTTTGTTACACGTGTCCGCTGGTGTTGATTTTCTCTGAGCAGGGAAATCCCATCTGTGCCGAGCTGTTACCCATCACGAGGAGTCCATGAGGGAGGCCAGCCTGTGCAAGAAGCTCCGCAACATCGAGGTGCTGCAGGAGGAGCCCAGTTCTGAGCTACCTGTGTCATACTGCAAATTTTGAATGAAACATTTAAGCCATTTTCTTTGGATCAAATGTTGAACAGCATGACATTTTGCCTGTAGAGTACAATCTGGGGTAACATTCTATCCTTTTATTTAATGTCCCTTCAATTAAAATACCAATTAAAGTATGATTTATTTCAAATAAATGTCCTTCTTGTTTTTAATTACAGTTTGCTGTATCAGTGTACTCCTATTGAAAACAAAATTATTAAAAAGATTACTTGAAGTTGAAGCATTAGTTACTCAGTCGTGTCCAACTCTTTTTGACCCCATGGACTGTAACCTGCCAGGCTCCTCTGTCCATGTGATTTCTCAGGTAACTGTTCTCTTCTCCAGGGGATCTTCCCGACCCGGGGACTGAACCCAGGCCTCCCGCACGGCAGGCGGGTTCTTTACTGTCTGAGCCACAGGGAAGCCCCCCCCATTTGTCTTATACGTTGTGAAGTAAGACCAGGCCCCATAGTTTCTTCCAGTTTGAGAGGAGCTGCAAGGAAAGAAAATAATGGGATATTTTATTTCTGAAAAGTGAAGGTCCGTCCAGAATATGAATTGCTCTCTCACTTTTGGGAACTGCTGCTTTATTTTTATAAAAGAAAAAAAGTTTCCTGAAGAGATGAACAGAAAGCCTCACTTTCCTGTCTCTACACTTAAGACTTACCTCCATGCCATTTTTTGTGTTGAATATTGTGATGAGATGATTCTTCCAGGCTGATGAGTGTAGCGTGTAAGAAGCGCCAGTTCACTCAAATATCTTTTGAATTTTATTCATCTAACTATGGTTCTCTTTTGCTTTTAAAAATTTCTTTCTTTTAACGGCTCTAAATTAATCTCAGTAGTCATTTTTATTTGATGATCTATCATGCATATTGACACAGTCATTTTTCCAAAAGTCAGATTTCCAGAGTTCAGGAAACTTTAAAAAACCTCAAGCTTATTCTACCAACATCTTGTATGTTTTGGAAGGATTAATTGATAACCTCATGTGATAGTTTGAGGCTCTGATGAAAGACCCCCTTTTTTTTTTTCCTGTCCTAAAAACCATCCACAAATTCCAAAAACTTGCAGCAGTTTTTGTCTCCTTGATATTTTATTTCTCTCTATGGAAGTTTAGGGAAAAGAGAAAAAAATCTTTGGAACGATACATTGTAATTTTCTTTTCAAGCTGGTTGGTACTCATGCAATACCTGGCCCTTGACGGTAGTATCTGCTAGACTTACACCTGCTCTGAAGCTCGTGTGTACCTACAGGACCCCAAGCAGTGCAAACCACAAACAAGATGTCAGGCAAGCACTTGGGGCTCCTTGTCTCTTGAAAATACATCATGTAAGTGGTTCAGAGCCTGGAGGGCGCCCTCGCCAAGCCTCAGTTTTGCTTGTGTGCCTTTTTGTTCATTGAACAATCTAACAGAGAGCCCATAGTTATGATAAGCCTGAGAACCAACCATGTCAACTGGAGACCAGATAACTTAGATTTTCATCCTCATTAGGTTCCTGTTGTGCTGAAAAGTAACAGGCAGATATTCCTGTTTTGATACAGTTCTAATGGCTTTCTTGAGATGGTTCTCCCTCTCTTCCTCTGTCCTGCTCTCTCAAAAGAAAAGTTTGAAGATTTCAGAGTCGCTTTCCTTAGGGCTTTTAAAGAGCAATCAGCATTTTGTAGATAGACTCATTTGTGCTGGGTTAGATTCCACATGTAAGTGACATCATATGATGTTTGTCTTTCTGACTTACTTCACTGAGTAGGACAGTCTCTAGTTGTATCCCTGTTGTTGCAAATGGCATCATTTCATTCTTTTTTGTGACTGGGTAATAATATTCCACTGTAGATATATACTACATCTTCATCCATTTGTCTGTCAATGGACATTTACGCTATTGTACAGCTGAGACTGGCACAATGTTGCTGATTAACTATTGTTAATTTATTCTTAATAAATGAATAATATAATTAGTAATAATTATTAGTTATTGTTATTCAGTTGCGAAGTTGTGTCCGACTCTTTGTGACCCGATGGACTGCAGCATGCCGGGCTTCTGTGTCCTTCACTGTCTCCTGGAGTTTGTTCAAATTCATGTCCATTGAGTCGGGGATGCTATCTAACCATCCATTCTCTGGCGTCCCCTTCTTCTCCCACCTTCAGTCTTTCCCAGCATCAGGGTCTTTTCCAGTGAGTCAGCCCTTAGCATCAGGTGGCCAAA
Organism: Neotragus pygmaeus; assembly: GCA_006410875.1. NCBI lineage: Eukaryota > Metazoa > Chordata > Mammalia > Artiodactyla > Bovidae > Neotragus > Neotragus pygmaeus. The sequence goes on along the minus strand of SJYV01046425.1, from coordinate 5,823 downwards.
GTATTGGAGCCACAGCTTCAGCTTCAGTCCTTTCAGTGAACATTTAGGGTTGATCTCCTTTAGAATGGACTGCTTTGATCTCCTTGCAGTCCAAGGGACTCTCAAGAGTCTTCTCCAGCACCATAATTCGAAAGCATCAGTTCTTTGGCACTTAGCCTTCTTTATGGTCCAGTTCTCACATCTGTATATGACTACTGGAAAAATTAGCTATACTTTAAAAAAGTAAAATGGAATAAAAGGGCCATGACTTTGATTTTTTTAAAGGTATTACTTCTTGCTTTGTTCGATTATTGAGCAGAGAACTGTAAAATGGCTCCTAACAAGGGTGTAGGGGATTAGATGAGCAATCTCCCGCAGCAATAGTCAAAAGCATCTTGCTTACACTAAGGTGATGATGTCGTGTTTGTGAGCTCACATCCTGTCTCCCTGGGCAAGTGGCCAGTCCCCCGGGAAGAAATAGACCCCAAACAGCAATACCACCTTTCTGTGCTGTGTCTGGGAGTCCTGCCAGTTTATGGTGGTTAATAGGACCAATCAATCTGAAAGGAAATCAACCCTGAATACTTACTGGAAGGACTGATGCTGAAGCTCCAATACTTTGGCCACTTGATGCGAAGAGCCGACTCATTGGAAAAGACCCTGATGCTGGGAAAGACTGAAAGCAAAAGGAGATGGGGGCAGCAGAGAATGGGATGGTTAGACAGCATCCCCGACTCAGCGGCCATGAACTTGAGCAAACTCTGAGAGGTAGTGGGGGACAGAGGAGCCTGGAAGGCTGCAGTCCATGGGGTCACAGAGCCAGACACGACCTAGAGACGGAACAGCAATGTGAGGACCAGGGCCACAGCTTCTCTTTGGCGCATAAGCTGGATGGAGAGAGAACACCACCAGAAAAGACAGTTCTGCGGTTCTGAGTCATTTTTCTGATTGATCTAATTTACCTTGAAGGTTAATGTATTCTAAACTAATTCTGAGATTAATAACCACTTAAAGACACGGGAGAGACATTTCACTCTCTGCGAGCACTGAGTCATAACCTCGTTCATTGCCTCTCCAATGACTTTGGGAGTTATCTGATGAGACTTAAAGGGAGATTTGATGGCAGGATATGGAGAATGACAGGTGCAATGCATAAAGGGCTTTAGAACTTATTCCTGTTAATAATAAAAACAAGCTTGTAATTTGATTTTCAGTAATAGGATCTTTGGAAGCAAATATTTATTTTCAGGGTGGAAATCATTTTTATTTATCAAATGAGATAATTGAATATGCTGTTATGCAAAAAGGGAAAGATTGCTTTTAGGATAAAAAGTGACACACAGGTTTTTATTTCACCTCATTTCATTTATTTAGTCCAAACCAGCAGCCCATCGCTGAGAGATCCCTGCGTGTGGGCATCTTAAATACAGGTTCATCAAGAGTGTTTTCTCTCTTCGTTTTCCCTCAGTTGGAACATAGTATTTACCAATCTCGTATGGTTCACATCATTTGGGCATCATTAAAGTTGAGGTATTTCTTGCTGTTGTGTGTTTGCTGAGTCCTGTCTGACTCTTTGCAATCTCATGGACTGTATCCTGCCAGGCTCCTCTGTCCATGGGATTTCCCAGGCAAAGACACTGAAGTGACTTGCCATTTCCTCCTCCAGGGGATATTTCTGACCCAGAGATCAAACCCATGTCTCCTGCATTGGCAGGCAGAATTCTTTACCACTGAGCCACCAGGGAAGCCCCCCAACCCAATAAATGGCAAGGTCCTGTCAACAAAGCTTTCTTTTCTACCCAAGGCAGGCAGAAAAGGGGACGACAGAGGAGGTGGTTGGATGGCACCGCAGACTCCATGGAGATGAGTCTGAGCAAGCTCTAGGGGATGGTGAAGGACAGGGAAGCCTCATATGCTGCAGTCCACGGGGTTGCAAGAGTCAGACGTGCCTGAGAGACTGGACACAGCTCCTTCTGGTATTTCCCCTCCGCTTTTCTTTACCTTCTTTTTTCGTCATTGATCTCCTTTTCCATTGATCTAACTCAACTTGCAATTCCCAAGATTAAAGTGAATGCTGATATGTAGTCAGTGAGATTATATTGAAGGGGAAGAAGTGACAGGGAAGCGCTGTTAGGATTTATAGTTATCAGAGCGAATGGGATAAAAACTAGCCCTTCCCTCACCGCCTCTTCGAGCTGTGATCCGCAGCTGCTTAAGAGAACAGAGTTGAATTTAGGCTTTTGGACAAGTCCCCTTCCTCTTCTCCTCCTCATCATCCCTAGTTCAGCATACAAGCCCCCTTCCTCTTCTCCTCATCATCCCTAGTTCAGCATACATGAGAGATTTCCTAAACTGTTCCTCTTTTGCTACTTAGAGCTCTTCCATGAAGGAGGCGACTTTATTGTCTCCCATTTTACAAAAAAGAAAGCCTTCATTTTCTGTTTCCCTGCAAATGTGTCTAAGTGAGAACGAGAGTTGCCATATGCCCTCCTAGTCTTTCCTCAACCCAAACAAGTGAGTTCTTCAAGGAAATCATGAGATGAAGGATAATCCTTTGTTTTATTTCCCGTCTGGAAGCTGCTCAGACAGTAAACTTTTAGTTTTGTGTCTCCACCCAAATAGGGTCATGAAGGATGTGGAGAAAACTCATAGACTAAGCGAGGCCTGGTCATGCACTCTTGTGTGATGCTATAAAGATGTGGGAGTTTCTCTTAAGCCCCTTGGGCAGGAAGGAAGCCCGGCTGGCTCTTTCTCACTGGTGTTTCTCCCCAGCGGCCGCCAACTGGACAATGCAGCTGTGGGAAGTGATAGATAGAATGCATGTCATGGATGGACGCCACAGAACCTTGGGAAACTCCCTGTGACCCATGGAAAGTGGCATTTAGATGGTGCCAGGCAGAAAGTACTGAGGGCCAGTAAGACATCAGAGAGGCAGCATCACTCCTGAGGGAGGGGGGAGCCCAGCTCAGTAGTGAGACGCGTCCCAGCCCAACCCCAGAGAGTGACAGCCAGGGAGTGCAGACAGGGCCACGCGCCCTTCTCCTACTCCTGGCCGCTCCATCCCCAAGTCCGGCACGCCCTAGGGGAGGTGAACTTGGAATTGGTATGAGATTGAGACTTTAAGTAGTACGGGACGAAGTCTTAGCAGCCGAAGTAGCCAAGAATTTTTGAATGTGCACAAAGCTGTTAAGAGATTTAGAAAGAGGGTTTCAACTACTCAGAGAAAAGGAGTGATTGTGGGAAAAACAGTTTCCTGTCTACACCGCCTTAAAGAGTCGACTCTATCATACGCTGCAAATTGCTGTATACATGTCAAGATCAGTTACCGCTCAACAACAGTGATGTCATTTATTGGCTGTCAGCTGTTGCTTTAACACAATACATAAAATAACATATATGTAAAGTATATTTGAATTCTGAAGCACGATGATGAAACAGACAGCCGGACCTTACCACCCACCTTAGGAGGTCAAGTGTTGCCGTCACCATCAGAGTCCTTGTATGTCCCTCTTGGGGCTTCCATAGCGGCCCAGATGGTAAAGAATCTGCCTGCAATGCAACAAACCCGGGTTCGAGCCCTGGGTGGGGAAGATCCACTAGAGGGAATGGCTGATCACTCCAATATTCTTGTTTGGAGAATCCCATCTGCAGAGGAGCCTGGTGGGCTACAGTCCATGGGGTCGCAAAGAGTCAAATATGACTGAGCAACTAACACTTCACTTTCATTTTCTTTATGTCTCTCTTTGATCTCATCTCCTCTGCTTAGTTTATTTACCCTTCTGAATTTTTTGCTTATTATTTCCTTGATTTAGAGGAAAAAGTAGCNTCGCAAAGAGTCAAATATGACTGAGCAACTAACACTTCACTTTCATTTTCTTTATGTCTCTCTTTGATCTCATCTCCTCTGCTTAGTTTATTTACCCTTCTGAATTTTTTGCTTATTATTTCCTTGATTTAGAGGAAAAAGTAGCTCTCCTATGTCAGGTTGCTGAGGGCAAGGGATGCAGTTGACATCTCTGTCTGTGGAAGTCAAAGCTGCCTTGCTGGAATGTAAGATGCATCCCACCTAGAACATGAGATGTCATTTGCCTGATTCTCTCTTTAATCTCTAGTTTGTTGCCTGGCCCCCGGAGTATCCAACGCACCTCCACATGTGGGATGCAGAGATTTGTGATGACTGCTGTGACTGATTGCCTTTACGGAACATATGCTCTGGGCCAGGCTCTGTTTATCTTTTTCTCTTTTTCTACAATATCCTTTAAAACAGTTTGTATTAATACTGCTGTACATATGAAGAAACCAAAGGAAGTATGGTCATTTAATAAAGCTACACTCGGCCAGTTAATGGCTGGACCAGACTGGAAGCCAGCTCTTTCAGGTGGCCAAACTTGCCCTCTTTTCACGGTGCCAACTNTTGTTTCATCTCCTTGAATCTTTGCTGACTTGAAGTATATGTGTAATTAGTAATTATTAATATATAACACATAACAGTGTATCATGTTAGTGATATGACATGATAGGAGTTCCTGAGCCAAAACCATCTGACAAAACTGTGTGTTTTCTTAACTCTCAGAGACTGCACAGAGCAATATGTGCTTGCCGTTCCAAGTTGCTGAGCTTGGGGGCAATCTGTTACACAGTGAGAGATACTTTACTAGGGGAGCCTGGTGGGCTGCCGTCTATGGGGTCACACAGAGTCGGACACGACTGAAGTGACTTAGCAGCAGCAGCAGCAGCAGCCATGAAAACCCTGCTTTGGCCTCTGACATTCCTAGCCTCTCTGCTCTCTTTTTTCTTTTCTTACCATCTCTTTCTCTCCCATTCTTTCTTGTTCTATAGCCCTTGGCATTCATTTCTTCATTACTTGTGTTTATTGTCTATCTCTCTCCTTCTAAAATGTAAGTTTCACAAAGATCGAGGTTTTGATTTGTGTTGTTAAGTATTATAGCTTCAGTGCCTGCTAAAGAGGGACTTGGTGAATGTCTATTGGAAGAGTAAATGGACACAAGAGGCTTGCAATTGTCTTGCTTAATTATGGTTTAGAGAAGAGTTTCATATTCAGGCTTTTGGCTTTGTTTCATTTAGTTTTGGTCCCAACTCAGATCTGCCCTAGACTTGGAACATTTTAGAAGTTTAGGTTCAGAGAGCTAAAACATAAGATTCCTCCTGTTTGAGGGAATTTTTTAAAAATATCTTTCAAAATCTGATTCTTTTTTCTAGGTGGTTATAAATTTTGGTAAATTTGCCTGCTGGGGAAAGAGGGATGAAACAAATGGCCTTCTGTTTAAATGACTTTCACTTGAGTTTAATTTCATTTGTGCATCGCTTCAGTATGAGGTTGATTTAGGATTCTTTTGATAAGAAGCAATGCTGAAGAAATGGTAGCAATTGCCGTGGGCTGTATGTGTGTATGGGGGGTGGGGGGCACCCAAGGATTCGGTCTTTCTCTTTTTTTCTTATTAATCAATAAGACAGCTTTTCGTCTTGTCTGCCTTTCTAAAGAGGTGCTGAATTTCTGTTTCTCCCTCTTGGACACACTGAGTGTGCTCCAGCTGTCCTGTCCACCCTGACATGTGTAGTTTGCAATTCCTGGGATTCCATTCAGTTCAGTCACTCAGCCGTGTCCTACTCTTTGTGACCTCATGGCCTGCAGCACACCAGGCCTCCCTGTCCATCACCAACTCCCAGAGTTTATTCAAACCCATGTCCATTGAGTCGGTGATGCCATCCAGCCATCTCATCCTCTGTCATCCCTTCCCCTCCTGCCCTCAATCCTTCCCAGCATCAGGGTCTTTTCAAATGAATCAGCTCTTCGCATCAGGTGACCAAAGTATTGGAGTTTCA
>SJYV01046422.1:0-11083 GCA_006410875.1 Neotragus pygmaeus | reverse complement strand
TCATTCTTTCTGGAGTTATTTCTCCACTGATCTCCAGAAGCATATTGGGCACCTACTGACCTGGGGAGTGCCTCTTTCAGGATTGTATCATTTTGCCTTTTCATACTGTTCATGGGGTTCTCAAGGCAAGAATACTTAAGGAGTTTGCCATTCTCTTCTCCAGGTGACCACAGCAGATCCTCCCTTTTGAAAAAGGAGGGAATGAAGCACACAGTGGTCAGTGGTCCTTAAAAATCCTGAAATCCAACTGTGCACATGTTGACCTTGATTAGGATTAGTCTGTGTCCTGGGAATGACTCTCCACATTCCTCTATCCTAACCTGAGGATTCTTTTTCCCATCCTCCGGTCATTCTTCCTTATTCATAAGACAAGCAATATTTTCAGGTGGGTAGTTTTCTCGATCTCATTACTCTGTATAAAAGGTTGGGGATCCTAATATCTATTTCCATTTTTATTGTCTCTTTCCCTCAACCTTAGCAAAAAGTAATACAATTCCTTTAAAAAAAAAGGTATTTTTTGTTTCTGTTCATAAAATTAATTTCATTAAAGTCAAACTCACATTTCTTTCTTCATTGTGGGCTACCTGTGAGGATGATGTTTCNCATTTTTATTGTCTCTTTCCCTCAACCTTAGCAAAAAGTAATACAATTCCTTTAAAAAAAAAGGTATTTTTTGTTTCTGTTCATAAAATTAATTTCATTAAAGTCAAACTCACATTTCTTTCTTCATTGTGGGCTACCTGTGAGGATGATGTTTCTTTTTTAAAAATATAAATTTATTTTAATTGGAGGTTAATTACTTTACAATATTGTATTGGTTTTGCCATACATCAACATGAATCTGCCACAGGTGTACACGTGTTCCCATCCTGATCCCCCTTCCCTCCTCCCTCCCTGTGCCATCCCTCTGGGTCGTCTCAGTGCACCAGCCCCAAACATCCAGTATCATTCATCTAACCTGGACTAGCGATTTATTTCATATATGATATTATACATGTTTCAGTGCCATTCTCCCAAATCATCCCACCCACTTCCTCTCCCTCTCCCACAGAGTCCAAAAGACTGTTTCTATTAAGATTTTTTTTAATTCATTAATTTAGAGGATTTATGCACTTCAGATTTAATTGGCATAGACTTTGATGTTTCTAAATTATAACAAAGAGTCTTACAGATATATTCTTCAGATCTTTACCTTCAGATGATAGTCTCCTAAAACACCTTGAATTTGATCTTTTTTTCTGAAGCCATTAATTACTGTGAGAAACTTTGCTGGAAGAGTTTGGGGATGGGATGAGAAACAAAGTTTTTTTTTTTTCCCCAATCCCAGTGAGTTCTACTTTCTCTAGAGTTTCTCTAAATTCTTCTCAAAAACTTAACTTTTATGTTTTACCATAGATTTTCACTTTCTATAATCTTCCTACCAGTTTACCAAAGGAAGTTCCATGAACTCACAAAGTGTTTTTTACAGTTGCTGAGCTATGGGCCATCCAACTTTTCAACAAAATATATACATATCCCCTTTTTACCAGAGTATGAAAGTAATTTCCTCTCTGTCCTTCAAATACTTACCAAGAGTTGCCACAAGCCTGTTCCACCTTTCAATGACAGATTTCTTAAGCCTTTACAGAATCTACTGTTTCAAACTCAATGCCACATTTTTAAAGTTTTTGTTACATTACCGTGCCTTTGACACTAAGTTCTGATCTTTTTTTTTTTCCCTGCATAGTCAATTACTGAGAACTTTTGCTGTTAAAATAGCAACACTTACTTATTTTGCACATAAATGTACAGTTTTGGCAGGGCTCCATGGGGACAGCTGGTATCTACTCTTTGTGAGGTCACCTTGGGTGGCTTAACTAGGATTGAAAGATCCATTCATACAATTGTTCATCTATGTGACTGGTTAGTTTATGCTGACTGTTGACTGTGTGCTTATCTAAGGTTGTTGACTGGGAGCCTTGGTTTGTTATCATGTGGATTCTCCAAGTGCCACTTGGGCTTCCTCAGAACATGGTGGCTAGGATACAAAAATGTATGTTTCATAAGACAGTAGGAAGTTATTTTGTAGGAAGTAGGAAGCTACAGTAGGAAGCTTCAGAGTCTAGAGCTCAGAGTTTATAAACCATTGTAACTTCACTTTTGCTGCAATATGCTTATCAAAGTCATCATTCAGCCTATGTAGTTTCAGGAGAAAGAGGCAATGCAGCATATCTCCGGTAAGAACTATTAAAAAAAAAGTGGCTATTTTTAATCTTTTGTATGTTTAGAGAAAGATAAAGCCTATTGATCAATCTTCTCAGCAAAGCATTTCCTAAAGATCTAGCCATGGTCACAATCTCTGGCACAACTGAAGGAGAAGCCAAGTTCTATTCATTAAGTTCTTACTGAATACCTTTAAATTTCCTACTATTCCATCCCTGTAGCTTCTCTGATATAACTTATACCAGAGTAGGTTACATGAACCTCTCAAAAAAACTTCCATGGATATCCAGTGCTTGCCTCACTTATAGTCCATGAGTTTGGGTTCATTGACAGAGGGAATAAATATGCAATCTTAAGTTAAGGGGAAGTTCTTCTAAAGGATAAGTCTCAGCTAAAATCTAAAACATGCACTATCACATTTTACTCCACAATCCACACATTGTTTTTTAATTAATTTATTTAAATTGGAGGCTAATTGCTTTACAATATTGTGGTGGGTTTTGCCATACATTGACATGAATCAGCCCTGGGTATACATGTGTCCCCCAATCCTGAACTCCCTTTCCACCTCGCTCTCCACCTCATCCCTCTGGGTTGTTCCAGAGTACTGGCTTTGAGTGCCCTGCTTCATGCATCAAACTTGCACTTGGTCATCTGTTTTACATGTGGTGATATGCATGCTTCAATGTTATTCTCTTAAATCTCCCCACCTCCACCTTCTCTCTCATAGTCCAAAAGTCTGTTCTCTATATTTGTGTCTTTTTTGCTGTCTTGCATATAGGGTCATCATTACCACTTTTCTAAATTCCATATATATGCCTTAATATACTGTATTGGTGTTTCTCTTTCTGACTTAATTCACTCTGCATAATAAGCTCCAGTTTCATCCACCTCATTAGAACTGACTCAAATGCATTATTTTTTATAGATGAATAATATTCCATTATGTATATGTACTACAACTTCCTTATACATTCGTCTGTTGATGGACATCTAGGTTGCTCTATTTTCTTTTCATTAAATAAATATTTATCATGCTCACATTATATTCCAGGAAAAAAGTTTCCCACGTGTCCAAAAGACTTATATTGCCTCTGCTACTCTAATATTTTGTCCTGTATTCTTTGTAACTTTCTTCCTCTCTTCTAGATTTCAGAAATGAGAATGTGAAAAGGATCTTTTTCTCAAAACTGAGAAAAAATTAGTCATGAGGTAGGGAAACTTAAGAAGGTAGTTCCATTATGTCTGTTTTAACAAATATGACCAAGAAAACCTCTACCTCTCTAAGTCCCCAGAGAATTTCTAGGGGAAAACTGACCTCCATGGTATATTAGAAAAGGTCTTTTCTATGACTAATTAATTTTCCTAGTGTATTACCATAGTTCTACTTACTAATTGGGGAAGGTATGACAAGAACTGGGCACAGTGTGGTAATTAGATCCCTAGGAGGATGGAGATCTCAATAACAACCGAAGTTCTGAAGTCATGGTTAATGTAAAAAGGAAAGACAACTGGTGATACGTATTGAGGAAATAGCTGAACTTCCCATGAATAAGGTAACATGACATTTTTTTTTTCTGTGAAACAATGTATACTTTATACTGGTTCAAAGAGTTTGTAGAAAGTGAAAGAAAAACTTTGGGGCATTATGACAGGGAGGGTAATTTTGGCACATAATACCCAGAAATCATAGATGTTTTGGGGATATGTCTGAGAATGAAGACACCTGCATATCACTGGGTAATAAACTCTGATTCAAAGGAATGTGAAATTTTTTTTTAAATTTTTTAGAAAGTTTTATTAAGAAGAACAGTGACAATCTAGTCATTTACATGTACAACAAATACAAAAATTGTTGGTGTTTCTTTGGAGTCAGTGATATTTTTCCCCACTTATTAATAGTGGAAAATAGAAAGGTGATCAAATGATAGAAAGGGTAGCTGAATGGAAGAAAATATAGGGATGCAGTATTAAAAAGAAAGAAAACAAAAATTTAAGCAGACTATTAACTATATGAAAAACACAGAAAGTATTTTTACTTAGGAGGCAATGGCTTTGCAAAGGGGATCAAGGTAATGTCAAGAGTACTAACTGAAATCACTACTAATTTATTTATGGACCGTTTCATTTTTTTGCTCATTAAGCCCTTATATTCCATGTATTTAATTTATTTGAACATTGAACTCTGATTTTTTTGGTTTGTTTTGGTTTCACTTTTAATTTTATATTGTAGTATCATTGATTAACAATGTTGTGTTAGCTTCAGGTGAATAGCAAAGTGATTCAGTTATACACATACATATATCTCCTTTTTTTTCAAATTCTTTTCCCATTTAGGTTATTACAGAGTAGTAAACATAGTTCTCTGTGCTATACAGTAGGTCATTTTTCATTGGGCTCTGTTTTGAGGATACATAGGGGAAAGATGTCGTCTTTATTCTCGAGTCTGTCAAATCTATCAGAGAAAAAATCAGGAAAAAATAATTTGGATATAACATGCTGAGTATTTTGTTGAGGACACATGAGGCAATCTTTAAATATATAAGATACAATAAACCCTTCTTAGACAGATTAGAGAAATTTCAATATCTACTGACTTTTAAAAAGTATAAATAATGAGTGGATCACAGATGAAGGCAAAAGGAAATTGAAGTCTGAGATCTCCCTCTCTCTCTCTCTCAGCATGACATCTTGAAATATGATGGCATATATGGAAAACTGTAAGTATGTCAGTGCAATTCCAGTGTGTTGTATATTTAAAGGATAAGGTTATAAATGTAGATATGAAGGAGAATTGTTTATCTTTTTAACCAAAGTAAGGGTATTAACTTTATCTTACAGATGTCAAAGAGTGATTGAGCAAGGTAATAAGAGATCAATTTACTTTTTCCACTTTTGAAGACAGCTTAGCTACCCATTTTCATTTTCTTTCCCCCTCCTTTCATCTTTACAAAAGCTGTTTTGTTTTTTTTTTTGGGGGGGGAGAGCTATAATATCTTCCTTTCCAAGATTACAACACTATCTTCTATTGGCCAACTATTTTATGCAGAATCTTAAAGCAGGTTAGTTAGTTAGTGTTAGTCGCTCAGTCGTACCTGACTCTTTGTGACCCCATGGACCGCAGCCCTCTGTCCATGAGATTTTCCAGGCAAGGATACTGGAGTGGGTTACCATTTCCTTCTTCAGGGGATCTTCCCAACCCAGGAATCAAACCCGGGTCTCCTGCACTGCAGGCAGATTCTTTACCAACTGACCTACAAGGGAAGCAGGTTAAGTATATCCAAATTTTTCCATAATAAGTTATTCTCAAACTTCAATTCCCACATAGGTCCCCAGGATGAGTTTGAAAAAGTAGATGACATATTGCAGAGGTTGGCAGGGGAGTGTCATGGAATAGCCATTGAGTAATGTGGTGTGTCTTTCTTCTCAGAAACTCCATCTTGCTTTGTATAACTAGACACTGTTCTTTCTGAGGAAGATCCTATGAAAGAAAAAATACTCAAAGCAAAGAAACCAGGAAATTGAAAATGTAGAGATGGTATCTTAGGAAGAATAATAGAAGTCTTTTTTCTGGTCGAAAGCACAGTGTGTATTTCTTATAAAGTTTACAGATAAGGCAATTCAATGATAATGCCTATTAAAAAAAAAGATAACAAAAGAAGATCTAAAGCTTTTGATTTTAATCCTATTTCAAATTTTTGCTAAATATTTGTCTATGCAGAAGATTAAATCATAATAGAAATAGTGTTATTCTTAAAAAACTTTGAAGTGAAAATCGCCCAGTCATGTCCAATTCTTTGTGAACCTTTGAATTATACAGTCCATGGAATTCTCCAGGCCAGAATACTGGAGTGGGTAGACTTTCCCTTTTCCAGGGGATCTTCCCAAGCCAGGGATAGAACCCAGGTGTCCCACATTGCGGGTGGATTCTTTACGAGCTGAGCCACGAGGGAAGCCCTTAAAAGACTTTAAAGCCATCAATAAAGTGCTTTTAAAATTAAAATGGGAAAGTTTGGTTGAAGAGAAAATGGAGAAAATCACTTGCTAATTAGAAAAGAAAATGAGACAACAACAATTTTTAATGTATGTTTTGTGTCTGCATTTAGATAACTGTTAGAATTTTTAACCAAAATTTTTGAAGCAGAAGGTTAATATTGTATGATAAATTAACATCAGCGGAACAAGTATAGAAAATGTATCAAAATAAATGCTATCTATCTTTTGAGTTTTGAAAAAATTTAGAAAAGAAACTGAAATCATTGGTCATTTGTTGTTTTAACAAATTTCAAGTAACTGGTATATACTAGACACCATGTTAAGTGTTGAGATGCATTTTCTGTCGCAGGCAAGTTATTATATTTGGAGATAAACATGAATATGTAATACTAGTGGCAAAGGAAGTAAGATTCTAGTGATTGCTAAGGAAATACAGAGAAAGCTATAAAACATGGTTAGGAAGTTGGAGGAAGGATCAATTAACTTGTGTTATTTTAGATGGGAATTTAAGGAAGTTCCTCAAAAGAAAAGTAGGAAAATGATAAATATAAAACATGGACTATTTCCAGATGTAGGGTATGATATAAAAAATGACATGACTCTTTAAATTTTCTCAATGCCTAAATGCATTTTCTCAATGATAAGGTCAAGGAATATGTGGTGGAAGTTATGAGTGGAAAGATATGTTTGAGAAAATATGAAACAAAAAATACAGTTGCTTTAACTTTATTGATAATTGTGAATTATTGAGCTTATTAATAGGATAGAATTTGTCCTATTGAAAGAAAACTATTGTGGAAGCTGGCTTAGAGTGGGACCAGGTGGAATCCTGGGAGCCCATTCATAAAGCTCTGGGTAATAGTTCAGGTAAGAGCTGATTTCTGGCAGAGGAAAAGAAATGGATCCTAGAAGTATTGCAGATCAAAACAAATTGGAGGATGAGAATTTTCAAGTGTTTAATTATTCCTCAGAAATTTACAACATGGATGACTAGGAAGATTTTGAAAAGTTTTGTTAGCATAGAGAATCCAGGTAAAGGAACAAGTTTAGGTGTGAAGTGGGAGAGGATAAGAATGTTTTAATTAAAAAATATATAATCTAGTACCAACAATAAGAATTGTATCAGAAGCCTTAGGGAATGTATCTGAGCCTCCCTGCTTAAAAATTTAGAGACAGAACTGGGAACAAATAGATTGTTGGGTTTCCAAGTCAAGTATATCAAGGATAAGATATATGACCAAGTGGGCAACTGATGAATATTGAAGCAAAACTTAATTATTCTAGCCACTCATTTTCTATAAGAGGAAATCAAGCCTAATGTCCTATAAGAGTAAGTAGCAAAATTATAAAACTAGTTCCAAGACAGCATCTGTAGTTCTAATTCAAATTAATTTTAATGAAAACTGCATGAAAATGGGGTATGTGATTAGCAATGAAAGGAAACTCTATTCTAAGGACAAGCAACACAAAACAGTTCAATAGATATTGCCCTAGATGAGGAATGTATTGGAAGCAAATGGGAGGTAGATTTTCAGATATTGGGCTATTGTTTATAGAATACATGTATTAATATGAATGAAACTATGATCACTTGAAATAATAATTATTATACATAAAGAATATTTCAGAATTAAATTATATATATATATATATATATATAAAGACCTAAACAGAAACTATATATGTTTGCAAGTTGGGACTATGTAACTCTTCGAAGCCTGAATAATAGGCTTTATTTGAGCAAGCATCTGTATCTTATATGTAAACACGTGTCCCCAGATTCACTGCTAAAATCATTAGCAGACAGTTATCACTGTGGGTGCATTTTAATTTAGTATAATATTTGGCTACTTTACAATCCTCTCGTTTCTCTTTTATACCCAGAATGGCTACTTTTTGAAGGGTAAGTCTCCTTGATTTCTCACCTCCTGTGGTCTATTGACTGATCATATTGACTTTATTCTGTAGGATCAACTCTCCATGGCTAATTCCTCCTGTGTTACTGAGTTCCTCTTGCTGGGTTTCTCCAGTCTTGGGGAATTGCAGCTTGTCCTCTTTGTGATTTTTCTCTGCCTCTATTTGATCATCTTGAGTGGGAACATCACCATCATCTCAGTCATCTGCTTGGATCACAGACTCCACACACCCATGTACTTCTTTTTATGTGTCCTTTCTACCTCTGAGATCTTCTACACAATTGTCATCCTGCCCAAGATGCTTATCAATCTGCTCTCTCTGTTCAGGACACTGTCCTTTGTGAGTTGTGCTTCACAGATGTACTTCTTTCTTGGTTTTGCTGTCACCAATTGCCTGCTTCTAGGAGTGATGGGCTATGATCGCTATGCTGCCATCTGTCAGCCTTTGCACTACCCCATTCTCATGAGCTGGAGGGTATGTGGAAAACTAATATCAACTTGCATTGTTAGTGGTTTCCTAATATCTCTGTTGGGAACAACTTTGGTCTTTAGCCTCCCTTTCTGTGGCTCCAACAAGATCAACCATTACTTTTGTGATATTTCACCAGTCATTCATCTTGCCTATGCTGGAAATGGCATAAACGAACTCATCATCTTTATCTGTGGAGTCTTAGTACTTATTGTGCCCTTGATCTTCATCTGCATCTCTTATGGATTTATTGTCTCTACTATCTTGAAGATACCATCAGTTGAAGGCAAGCGAAAAACATTCTCCACCTGTGCCTCTCATCTCATTGTGGTCATCATCCACTATGGCTGTGCTTCTTTTGTCTACCTGAGACCCTCAGTCAAACATATTAATACATCAGGCAAAGACAGGCTGGTGACAGTGACCTATACCATCATCACCCCACTGTTGAACCCTATGGTATACAGCCTCAGGAACAAAGATGTACAGCTGGCCATTCGGAAAATGATTGTAAAGAAGGGGTTTTCTACTAAGACTTTATAATTAAAACACTTTTCAAACAGTACACACCCATTTGGGACAAATGTATCACTAACTGTTTAAGTCATAAAAGTTTCTAATCTATTTATCTGTATAACTGCATAGCCTTGGATGAGTTGTTTGATATTGTGGGGCCTTAATGGTTTTTTTTTTTTTTTAATGTAAAGCGGTCTTGGTACATGCTTATCTCAAGGTTATTGCAAAGATTAAGGGAGATAAGAAAGTGTCTGTCACTAAAACATAACTTTCCTACTCTTCTTTTCCCAGATTTATGGTTCTCAAAACTGTCTTAACAACCATTATCTCTTACCCTATGTTTGGCTTGTTTGCCAAAAATCTTTGTGGTCTTTTTCATTAAAGATTGTGCCCAGTTTATAATGAGGTGCTTGGGCCAGAAGGCACTTTGGATCTAGGAATGTGACATGATGTGGTAAATTGTTACTGTACTAGTAATTAGAAGATTTTAGGTTGACACTGGTTAGGTCATGACTTTCATATAGCTATAGTTGTTCTCTGAATCTAAAAACATAAAAAATAGCGATAATAAGATTTTCTTTTATTTTTACCTCACTAAGCTTTTTATTTCTTTTTTGCATCTAATGGATAAAATTTTTTAAAAGCATAGGTAATATGTAAAGCTGCACAGAATATAAGTCTCTATTAACATATTAAACAAGACTTTATACATTTCTCCAAGGACCTTTTATTTCCTCGACTTTCAAGAAATGGTGTTTCTCAATGCCTTTTTTGATCACTCCTTTGAACCACTACTTATGCAATTATAAGATATGCCATATAATTGAACAAGAAATAATAACCAACCAATCCTGCCTCAGGCTGAAAAGATGTCTCTGTGGTCTTTTACACTGAATTTATTAAGAAGTTTCAAATTTGCCATCTGAATGTATAAGACAGTGAACACCTTGGGTATTTACCTCATCCTACCTCTCACCTGTCCAGAAATCCCTATCATGAACATCTCCAGGGAAACCAGCGTGCCCTGAATGGGTATCACAGAATGTACATCCCTATTGTTTTCAGCTCTCATTGCCATTTCCCCACAATTAACCTGACGTTTGTCTCTTTGTGATTTTTGTATTTTCTGTCTCTTGCATTACACAGTAGTGTTAATCTTCGTTAACAGATGTTTTCTTTGGAGGTAATGATGCTGAGGCTAAAACTCCAGTACTTTGCCCACCTCATGCGAAGAGTTGACTCATTGGAAAAGACTCTGATGCTGGGAGGGATTGGGGGCAGGAGGAGAAGGGGATGACAGTGGGTGAGATGGCTGGATGGCATCACTGACTCAATGGACGCGGGTCTGAGTGATCTCCAGGAGTTGGTGACAGACAGGGAGGTCTGGCGTGCTGTGATTCATGCGGTCGCA
Source organism: Neotragus pygmaeus (assembly GCA_006410875.1). Taxonomy (NCBI): domain Eukaryota; kingdom Metazoa; phylum Chordata; class Mammalia; order Artiodactyla; family Bovidae; genus Neotragus; species Neotragus pygmaeus. The sequence goes on along the minus strand of SJYV01046422.1, from coordinate 573 downwards.
AAGATTCGGACACGACTGAGAGACTGAACTGAACTCAGCTCCTTGTGTACAGTCCTCACTACATGCTGTTACTTACCAATATTATTTTAAAGCTTAATGAATAAAACTGAAGATCACATTTCATGTATGACCTCTATTTACAGGGTAAAATGTAACTGTATTTTCTCTATTAATTTTATTTAGATTGTTAAATCAAAGAGTAAAAATTGGCAATAAGTTATCATATTTTTAATTTACTACCTCTATTTCCATTTTTGTTTTCCAGATTTCAGTTTTTGGATTAATGCTTTTTGTATTATGTTCATTCTTACTAGTTAAATAATTAAGGCATTTTCAGTTACTATATTACAACATTGGCCAATTTATTCTGTGGTTTTGTTCTTCCTCAGTTTGAAATTGTCATTTATTACCCAAATTTTTTTTAGAATGGAATATTTACTTATTATAGGTAATTCCTTGCTGATATTTAAAGTCTTCTGTTAATTATTGATATTATTTTTATTTTTTTAATTTACAATACTGTATTGGTTTTGCCATACATTGACATGAATCTGCCACAGGTGTACATGAGTT
>SJYV01046420.1:0-14335 GCA_006410875.1 Neotragus pygmaeus | reverse complement strand
AGGAAAGGGGTGACTTCCTCGGAAACACCGCAGTGGACAAGGGCCTCATCTCGCCTGGAGGGGAGAATCTTTTGGTTTTTCTCGAGTTGTGGCAGGTTGCTATCAAGTTATGACAGGAAACTCTGGGACCCGCCTCTGTTGACTCAGGAAAGGACAGTATCCATGCCAGTTGTGAGGGGGCTCTTGGGATTCCTGTGCTGTCACGGCCGGCTGCTAAGTCCTCGTCTGGAGCCTGAGGTTTCCTCTCCAGTGCTGACATGGATCATGTTGTTGCTCCAGAGGCTCCACAGGGGACTCAGGCCTCATCTCGAGTGGAGACTTGCACATCCGCTTTCCTCCCAAGCTGTAGCAACAAGGTCAGCCTTCCAGTCGAGTTGACACAGGGATCCTTGGCTTTCCCTCGAGGCTTTCCCACAGGGCTGAAACAGGTGCCACCATGGTGTGTGTCCCTATTCGGCGGGACAGTCGAGGCAATGCAGGGAAATCATGTTCCTCTGGAGTGGACTGAGACTTTTAGGGGTCTTTTGGAATGATGGCATGTCCCCTGGAGTTCCTCTCAAAGTTCCTGTTGACAGCACCTCTTGAGATGTAACAGGAACGCCAGGAATCCTTCCCCGATGAAACAGGGAAAGAATTCTCATCTCGAGTGGAGGAGGGGGAACTGGTCTCTTCTTGAGTGGTGCCAAAACCCTCAGTGTTCCTCTAGAGAAGAAAGGGTATTTTGGTGTATTTCTTGAGTTGCTGTCATGGTGTGAAGGACCCCTTTGAGGTTCAAGAGGGAAAGGTTGACATCCCCAGTGACTCGGGAGAGAACGAGGGCCTCATCTTGCCTGGAGGGGAGAACCTCCTGGTTTTTCTCGAGTTGGGGCAGGTTCCACTCAAGTTAAGATGGTGACCTCTGGGACCCGCCCCTGTGACCTCAGGAAAGGCCAGTCTCCACCCGAGTTGTGAGGGGATTCTTGGGATTCCTGTGCAGTCGTGGCCGGCATCTAAGTCCTCGTCTGGAGCCTAGGGTTTCCTCTGCAGTGCTGAAAGGATCATGTTGTTTCTCTGGAGGCTCTGCAAGGGACTCAGGCCTCGTCTCGAGTGGAGATTTGAACATCCGCTTTACTCCCAAGCTGTAGCAGCAAGGTCAGCCTTCCAGTCGAGTTGACACCTGGGTCTGTGTCTTTCCCTCGAGGTGTTCCCACAGGGCTGAAACAGGTGCCACCATGGGGTGAGTCCCTACTCGGGGTGACAGTCGAGGCAATGCAGGGAAATCAGGTTCCTCTGGAGTGGACTGAGACATTTGTGGCTCTTTTGGAATGGTGGTACATCCCCTGGAGTTCCTCTCGAAGTTCCTGTTGAGAGCGCCTCCTCTTGAGATGTAACGGGAATGCTGGCAATCCTTCCCTGACGAAACAGGGAGAGAACCCTCATATTTAGGTGAGGAGGGGAAAATGGGGCTCCTCTGGGGTGGTGGCAGAACCCTCAGTGTTCCTCTAGAGTGGAGAAGGGAATGTCGGTGTATTTCTTGAGTCGGTGTAAGGGAGTGAAGGTCCACGTCGAGGTTCAAGAGGGAAAGGGTGACTTCCCCTGAGACTCGGCGAAGACGAAGGCCTCATCTCTCCTGGAGGGGAGAACTTCCTCGTTTTTCTTGAGTTGTAGCAGGTTCCTCTCGAGTTAGGATGGGGACCTCTGGGACCCGCCCCTGTAGCCTCAAGAAAGGCCCATCTCTATGTAAGTCGCAAGGGACCTCTGGGGATTTCTATGCAGTTAGGCCCGGCTCCTAGGTCCTTGACTGGAGCAGAGGCTAGAATCTGAGGTTTCCTCTCCAGTGCTGACATGGATCACCGGGTTCCTCTGGAGGCTCCACAGGGGAGTCAGACCTCATCTCGAGTGGAGACATGCACGTCCGCTCTCTGCCCAAGCCATAGGAGCAGGATTAGGCTTCCCCTTGAGTTGACACAGGGGTCTGTGGCTTTCCCTAGAGGCTTTCTTACATGGCCAAAACACGTGCCACTGTGGTGTGAGTCAATACCCGGGGTGACATTCGAGGCAGTCAAGGAGATCAGGATCTTCTGGAGTTGACTGAGACATTTTTGGTTCTTTTGAAATGGTGGCATGACCCCTGGAGTTCCTCATGACTTTCATGTTGAGAGTGACTTCTCTAGAGACGTGAAGGGAATGTCAGGAATCCTTCCCCTACAAAGCAGGAAAGGAACCCTCATCTCGAGTGGAGGGGAGTTAAACGGGGTTCATCTTGAAATGTGGCTGGACCCTCGGTGTTCCTCTAGAGTGGAGAAGGGTATTTCAGTGTACTTTTTGAATCGCTGCAACGGGGTGAAGGACCCCTTCGAGGTTCAAGAGGGAAGGGTTTACTTCCCCCGAGATGCCGTAGCTGACAAGGGCCTCATCTAGCCTGGAGGGGAGAACCTCCTGGTTTTTCTCAAGTTGTGGCAGGTTCCTCTCAAGTTACGACTGGGGCTTCAGGTTCCCACCCCTGTGGCCTCAGGAAAGACCAGTCTCTATGCGAGTTGCGAGGGGCCTATTGGGATTCTTGTGCAGTCGGGGCCAGCTCATAAGTCCTCACCTGGAGCAGAGGCCGGAACCTGAGATTTCCTCTCCAGTGCTCACATGGATCGCAGGGTTCCTCTGGAGGCTCCACAGGGGAGTCAGGCCTCGTCTCAAATGGAGATGTGCAAGGTCACTTTCCTCCGTTACCATAGCAGCAGGGACAGGCTTCCCGTTGAGTTGACAAAGGGGTCTCTGGCTTTCCCTCGAGGTTTTCCAACATGGCTGAAACACATGCCACTGTGGTGTGAGTCCATACTCAGGGTGACAGATGAGGCATTGCAGGGAAATTAGGTTCCTCTGGAGCGGACTGAGACATATATGGGTCTTTTGGAATGGTGGCACGACCCAAGGAGTTCCTCTCGACTTTTCTTTGGAGATGATATCCTGTTGAGACACGACGGGAAGGCCGGGAATCCTTCCCCTACGAAGCTGGAAAAGCTCCCTCATCTCGATTGGAGGAGGGAAAATTGGGCTCCTCATGAACTGTGGTGGGACCCTCGGTGTTCCTCTAGGGTGGAGTAGGGTATATCGGGGTACTTCTTTAGTTGCTGCAAGGGTGTGAAGGACCTCTTTGAGGTTCAAGAGGGAAGGAGTGACTTCCCCTGAGACGTCGCATCTGACAAGGGCTTCATCTCGCCTTAAGGGGAGAACCTCCTGGTTTTTCTCGAGCTGGGGCAGGTTTCTATCGAGTTATGACAGGGGCTTCAGGTTCCCGCCCTTGTGGCCTCAGGAAAGATCAGTCTCCCCACGAGTTGTGAGAGGCCTCTCGGGATTCCTGAGAAGTCGGGGCTGGCTCCTATGTCCTCGCCAGAAACAGAGGCTGGAACCTGAGGTTTCCTCCCCAGTGCTGACATGGATCTTGGGGTCTTGGGGTTCATCTGGAGGCTCCACAGGGGAGTCAGACCTCATCTCGAGGGGAGACATGCAAGTCCGCTCTCCACCCAAGCCATAGCAGCAGGGCCAGGCTTCCCGTTGAGCTGACACAGGGGTCTGTGGCTTTCCCTCGAGGTTTTCCCACATGGCTGTAACACGTGACACTGTGGTGTGAGTCCATACTCGGGCTGACAGACGAGGCATTGCAGGGAAATCAGGTTCCTCTGGAGTGGACTGAGACATTTAGCAGTCTTTTGGAATGGTGGCATGACCCCAGGACTTCCTCTCGACTTGGCCATGGAGAGCGCTTCCACTTGAAATGGGACAGGTATGTCGGGAATCCTTCCCCAAAGAAGCAGGGAAAGATTTCTCATCTCGAGCGGAGGAGGGGGAAACTGGGCTCCTCTTGAGCGGTGGTGGGTCCCTCGGTGTTCCTCTCACGTGGAGAAGGCTATGTGGGGGTACTTCTTGAGTCCCTGCACGGGTGTCAAGGACCTCTTCGAGGTTCAAGAGGGAAGGATTGACTTCCCAGGAAACACTGCAATGGACAATGGGCTCATTTTGCCTGGATGGGAGAACTTCCTGGTATTTTCCGAGTTGTGGCATGTTATTCTCTTCTTACAAAAGGGAACTCTGGGACCCGCCTCTGTGGACTCAGGAAAGGCCAGTATCCACGCCAGTTATGAGGGAGCTCTTGGGATTCCTGTGCAGTCAGGGCCGGTACCTAAGTCCTCGTCTGGAACCTGAGTTTTCCTCTCCAGTGCTGACATGGATCATGTTGTTTCTCTGGAGGCTCCACAGGGGAATCAGGCTTATTCTCAATTAGACACTTGCACATCCACTTTCCTCCCACGCTGTAGCAGAGAGGTCAGCCTTCCAGTCGAGCTGATGCAGGGGTCTGTGGCTTTCCCTCGAGACTTTACCACAGGGCTGAAACAGCTGCCACCGTGGGGTGAGTCCCTACTCGGGGTGACAGTCGAGGCAATGCTTTGAAATCAGGTTCCTGTGGAGTGGACTGAGATATTTAGGGGTCTTTTGGAATGGTGGCACGTCCCCTGGAGTTCCTCTCGGAGTTCCTCTCAAATTTCCTCTTGAGAGCGCCTCCTCTTGAGATGTGACGGGAATGCCGGGAATCCTTCCCTGATGAAACAGGTAAAGAATCCTCGAGTGGAGGAGGGGGAAACTGGTCTCCTCTTGAGTGGTGCTGAAACCCTCGGTGTTCCTCTAGAGAGGAGAAGGGGATGTCGGGGTATTTCTTGAGTTGCTGCATGGGTGTGAAGGACCCCTTCGAGGTTCAAGAGGGAAAGGGAGACTTCCCCCTAGACTCGGAGGAGAACAAGGGCCTCATCTCGGCTAGAGGGGAGAACCACCTGGTTTTTCTCTAGTTGCAGCAGGCAGGGTCCTCGCGAGATATGACAGGTACCTCAGGAACCAGCCCTTGTGGCCTAAGTAATGACCAGGCTCCACTGCAGTTGTGAGGGGCCTCTCAGGATTCCTGCACAGTCGGGCCCGGCTCCTGAATCCTTGCCTGGAGCAGAGTCCAGAACCTGAAGTTTCCTCTCCAGTGTAGATATGGATTGTTGGGGTCCTCTGTAGGTTCCACAGGGGAGTCAGGCCTCGTCTCGTTTGGAGACGTGAATGTCCACTTTCCTCCTGAGCTTTAGCAGCAGGGTCAGACTTCCCGTAGAGTTGAGACAGGGATCTGTGACTTTCCCTCAAGGCTTTCCCACAGGGCTGATACAGGTACCACCGTGGTGTGAGACCATTCTTGGGGTGACAGTCATGGCAGTCCAGGGAAATCAGGTTCCTCTGGAGTGAACTGAGACATTTGTGAGTCTTTTGGAATGGTGGCACGACACCTGTATTTCCTCGTGACATTCATGTTGAGAGTGCCTCCTCTTGAGATGGGACGGGAAGGTCAGGAATCCTTCCCTTACAAAGCAGGAAAGGAACCCTCATCTCGAGAGTTCGACAGTGAAACGGGGCTCCTCTTGAGTTGTGGCTGGACCTTCGGTGTTCCTCTAGAGTCAAGAAGGGTATTCTGGTGTACTTTTTGATTTGGTATAAGGGTGTGAAGGACCCCTTTGAGGTTCAAGAGGGAAGGAGTGACTTCCCCTGAGAAACTGCAGCTTACAAGGACCTCATCTCTCTTGGAGAGGAGAACCTCCTGGTTTTACTCGAGTTACAGCAGGTTCCTCTCGAGTAACAATGGGGGCTTCCAGGTTCCCGCCCCTGTGGCCTCAGGAAAGTCCAGGCTCCACACGAGGTGCGAGGGACCTCTAGGTATTCCTGTGCAGTTAGGGCTGCCTCTTAAGTTCTCGCTTGGAGCAGAGGCTGGAACCTGAGTTTTCCTCTCCGGTGCTGACAAGGATCCTGTTGTTCCTCTGGAGGCTCCACAAGGGAGTCAGGCCTCATCTCGACTGGAGACTTGCACATCTGCTTTCCTCCCCAACTGTAGCAGTAGGGTCAGGCTTCCCATCGAATTGACACAGGGTTCTGTGGCTTTCACTCGAGGCTTTCCCACAGGAGTGAAACACATGCAACCTTAGTAACAGTCTACACTCGAGGTGACAGTTGAGGCAGTGCAGGGAATTCAGGTTCCTCTGGAGTGAACTGAGACATTTCAGGAACTTTTACAATGCTGGCACAAGACCTGGAGTTACTCTCGAATTTCCTGTGGAGAGCACCTCCTTTGAGATGCGACGGGAAGACTGGAATCATTGCCCAACAAAGCAGGGAAAGAACCCTCATATCGAGTGGAGGAGGGGGAAATGGGTCTCCTCTTGAGTGGTGGCGGAACCTTAAGTGTTCCTCTCGAATGGAGAAGGGCATGTTGGGATATTTCTTGAGTCCCTGCAAGGGTGTGAAGGACTCCTTCGAGGTTCAAAAGTGAAAGGTTGAATTCGCCGGAGACTCGGCAGGGGACGAGGGCCTCATGACTCACCTGGAGGGGAGAAACTCCTGGTTTTTCTTGATTTGTGGCAGGTTCCTCTTGAGTTAAGACAGGGACCTCTGGGACCCGCCCCTGTGGCCTCAAGAAAGCCAGTCTCCACGCAAGTAGTGACAGGCCTCTCGGGATTCCTGCTCACTCCGGGCCGGCTACTAAGTTCTCGTCTGAGGCCGAAGCCAGAACCTGAAGTTTCCTCTCCAGTGCTGATATGGATCATGGGATTCCTCTGGAGGCTCCACAGGGGAGTCAGGCCTTGTTTCAAATGGAGACGTGCACGTCCGCTTTCATCCCGAGATTTAGCAGCAGGATCAGGCTTCCCGTCGAGTTGACACAGGGATCTGTGGCATTCCCTCGAGACTTTCCCACAGAGCTGAAACACGTGCCACTGTGGTGTGAGTCCATATTCGGGGTGACGGTTGGGGTAGTTCAGGGAAATCAGGTTCCTCTGGAGTGGACTGAACCATTTGAAGGTCTTTTGGAATGCTGGCACGACTCCTGGAGTTTTTTGAGTCATTCCTGTTAAGAGCGCCTCCTCTTGAGATGCAATGGGATCACTGGGAAACCTTCCCCAACAATGCAGGAAATGGAACCCTCATCTCGATCAGAGGAAGGGGAAACGGGACTCCTCTTGAGTTGTGACGGGACCCTCTGTGTTCCTCTCGAGTGGAGAAGGGTATGTTGGGTACTTCTTGAGTCACTGCAAGTTGTTAAGGACCCCTTCGTGGTTCAAGAGGGAAGGGGTCAGTTCCCCCGAGACACCGCAGTGGAAAAGGGCCTCATCTCACCTGGAGGGGAGAACCTCCTGTTATTTCTTGTGTTGCAGCAGGTTCCTCTCGAGTTATGATGAGGACCTCAGAGACCCTCCCCTGTGGCCTCAGGAAAAGACAGTCTTCAAGTGAGTAGAAAGGGGCCTCCCGGGATTCCTGCACAGTAGGAGCCGGCTTCTCAGTCCTTGTCTGCAGCTGAGGCCAGAACCTAAGGTTTCCTCTCCAGTGCTGACTTGGATCATGGGGTCCCTCTGGAGGCTCCACAGGGGAGTCAGGCCTCATCTCGAGTGGAGACGTGCACATCTGCTTTCCTCCCAAGCTGTAGCAGCAGGGTCAGGCTTCCCATTGAGTTGACACAGCAGTCTGTGGCTTTCCTTCGAGGCTTTCCCACAGGGATGAAACAGGTACCACCATGGGGTGAGTCCCTACTCGGGGTGACAGTCGAGGCAATGCAGGGAAATCAGGTTCTCTGGAGTGGACTGAGACATTTAGGGGTCTTTTGGAATAGTGGCACATCCCCTGGAGTTCCTCTCGACTTTCCTGTTGAAAGCGCCTCCTCTTGAGATGCAACGGGATTGCCAGGAATCGTTCCCCGATGAAGCCAGGAAAGAACACTCATCTCGATCGGAGGAGGTGGGAAAGGGGCTCCTTTTGAGTAGTGGCGGGATCATCAGTGCTCCTCTCGAGTGGAGAAGGTTATGTTGGGGTATTTCTTGAGTCTCTGTAGGGAGTGAAGGACCCTTTCGAGGTTCAAGAGGGAGGGGTGACTTCCCCTGAGATTCGGCAGCAGTTGAGAGCCTAATCTCGCCTGAAGGGGAGAACCTCCTGGTTTTTCTCAAGTTGTGGCAGTTTCCTCTCGAGTTAAGATGGGGACCTCTGGGACCCGCCCCTGTGGCCTGAGGAATGGCCAATCTCCACACGAGATGCAAGGGGCCTCTCGGGATTCCTGAGCAGTTGGGACTGGCTCCTAAGTCCTCATCTGGTGCCGAGGCTGGAACCTGAGTTTTCCTCTCCAGTGCTAACATAGATTGTTGGGTTTCTCTGGTGGCTATACAGCAGAGTCAGACCTTGTCTCGAGTGGAGACATGCACGTCCCCTTTCATCCCGAGCCATAGCAGCAGGGTCAGGCTTCCCGTCCAGTTGACACAGGGGTCTGTGGCTTTACCTCGAGGCTTTCCCACATGGCTGAAACACGTGCCACTGTGGTGAGTCCATACTCGGTGTGACAGACGAGGCATTGCATGGAAATCAGGTTCCTCTGGAGTGATCTGAGACATTTGGGGGTCTTTTGGAATGGTGGCACGACCCCTGAAGTTCCTCTCTACTTTGCCATGGAGAGTGTCTCCTCTTGAGATGTGATGGGAAGGCCAGGAATCCTTTCCCGATGAAGCAGGGAAAGAACCCTCATCTTGAACGGAGGAGGGGGAAATGGGCTCCTCTTGAGCTGTGGGGGGACCCTCGCTGTTCCTCTCAAGTGGAGAAGGGTATGTTGGGGGTACTTCTTGAGTCTCTGCAAGGGTGTGAAGGACCCCTTCGAGGTTCAAGAGGAAAGGGGTGACTTCCCCCAAGACACCGCAATGGACAAGGGACTTATCTCGCCTGGAGGGGAGAACCTCCTGTTTTTTCTCGAATTGCGGGTAGGTTCCTCTCGCGTTACGACAGAGAACTCTGGGACACACCCCTGTGGCCTCAGGAACGATCATTCTCCAAGCGAATTGTGATTCCTGCTCAGTCGCGGCCGGCTCCTAAGTCATCATCTGGAGCCTGAGGTTTCCTCTTCATTGCTGCCATGGATCTTGTTGTTCCTCTGGAAGCTCCAAAGGGGTGTCAGGCCTCATCTCGTGTGAAGACTTGCACATCAGCTTTCCCCTCAAGCTGTAGCAGCAATATCAGCTTTCCAATCGAGTTGACACAGGCGTCTGTGGCTTTCCCTCAAGGCTTTCCCACAGGGCTGTCACACGTTCTACTGTGGTGTGAGCCAATACTTGGGGTGACATGCGAGGCAGTGCAGGGAAACCAGGTTACTCTGGAGTGGACTGACACAATTGTGGGTCTTTTGGAATGGTGGAACGACCCCTGGAGTTCCTCTCGACTTTCCTGTTGATAGTGCCACCTCTTGAGATGCGACTGTAGCACAGGGAATCCTTCCCTGATGAAGCAGGGAAATGAACCCTCATCTCTAGCAGAGGAGGGGAAAATGGGGCTCCTCTTGATATGTGGTGGGACCCTCGGTGTTCCTCTGGAGTGGAGACGGTTATGTCGGGCAAATTCTTGATTTTCTGCAAGGGTGTGAAAGACTCTTTTGAGGTTCAAGAGGGATAGTGTGATTTCCTTCAAATGCTGCAGCAGAAAAGGGGCTTATCTCGTTGAAAGTGAGAACCTCCCGATTTTTCTCGAGTTGTGGCAGGTTCCCCTCGAGTTACGATGGGGACGTCAGGGACTTGCTCGTGTGGCATCAGGAAAGGACAGTCTCCATGCACGTTGCAAAGGGTCTCTCAGGTTTCCTCTCCAGTTGGTGAAGGGTCCTAAGTCCTCATCTGGAGCCGAGGCCAGAACTTGAGTTTTCCTCACCAGGTCTGACATGGATCTTGGAGTTCCTGTGGAGTCTCCACAGGGGAGACTGATCTCGTCTCGAGTGGAGACATGCACGTCCGGTTTCCTCCCGAGGTGTAGCAGCAGTGTCAGGCTTCCCGTCGAGTTTACAAAGGGATCTGTTGCTTTCACTTGAGTCTTTCCTACAGGGCTGTCACACATGCCACCATAGTGTTAGTTGATACTCGGGTTTACAGTCGAGGCATTGCAGGGAAATCTTGTTCCTCTAGAGTGGACTGAGACATTTGGGTGCTTTAGAATGGTGGATCGACCCCTGGAGTTCCTCTCGACTTTCCTGTTGAGAGCACACCCTCTTGAAATGTGACGGGAATGCTGGGAATCCTTTCACCAAGAAGCAGGGAAAGGAACCCTCATCTCGAGCGGAGGAGTGGGGAACGGGGCTCCTCTTGAGCTTGCCTGGAACCTCGGTGTTCCTCTCGAGTGGAGACGTGTATGTCGGAGAACTTCTTGAGTTGAGGCAGTTGTGTGAAGGACCCTTTCGAGGTTCAAGAGGGAAGGTGTGATTTTCCTCGAGACACCACAGCAGAAAAGAGCCTCATCTCGCCTGGAGGCGAGAACCTCCTGATTTTTCTCGAGTTGCTGCAGTTTCCCCTCAATTTAAGATGGGGACGTCAGGGACCTGCTTGTGTGGCCTCAGGAAAGGCCAGTCTCCATGCAAGTTGTGAGGGGTCTCTCAGGATTTCACTCCAGTCAGTGCAGGTTCCTAACTCCTCGTCTGGCACTGAGGCTGGAACCTGAGATTTCCATTTCAGTGCTTACATGGATCTTGGGGTTCCTCTGCAGTCTCCACAGGGGAATCATNGGGGAGCTCACATGTCTGAAACAACATCCCAGAACAATACCCCACTGTGTGCAGCAAATGGTAGGCAGGATATGGCAGAGGCCTTGCTACCAGGGGCAGAGGGAAGTTACCAACCATACGGGATGTCAGGTTGTTACCAGGGAAACCAGCAGAGGAGTATGCACTTCACCACCCCTTTAACAAACTATCAGATAGAGTGGAGATGGTTGTGATCAAAGATTAGAACAGTCACTAGCTAGGGCCAGCGTGTAGACATTTCCTGACTAGGCTCAATGATTTAGAGGGAAGGTCAGCCATGTGAGTAGGTGTAGGTGAAGCAGGAACTGGTCAGCAGAGGATGCACAGAGAGCAACAGAACAGCCATCTTGAGTGACTGATCATACACCATCTAACAGATATGTTACAATCAAAGAACTTCAGTTTAGCAACCAAGACAGAATTTTCAAGGTAGCCCACTCAACTTCCTTCTTTCCCTCCTCACACATTTATCATTTCTTGAGCACTACAAAGACAATATACATTTCAAAGCATAAATTCTTAAAATTCCATTTTCTCTCTTCTACTTCTCTTATATATTTCATATCCTCCCTACCTTGTATTTCTCTTCCAAAATTCCTCCCAACACCTTGCCCCTGCTTTCCCCCAAATCTGCATCTCTAAAGCCTAAAGAATGCCTCTAAAAATTACAGAGACTGCATTGGAGAGCAAGGAAAACGAGAGAACTGAGCGGAGGAAACGGAAAAACCAGATTCCTCTTTTAGAGGAAATGGAAATGCTGGGAAATGGGGAAAAAATTATATGCAAATAATTTTTGTCCTACCAAAAACACAAGTGCAGTGTTTAAATGTGTATCCAAGCACTTTCCGGTCCTTTCTTTCTGATTTGCTGATGGGCAGGAATGACAGCTGTGGGGGTGCATTCTAAGAACAATGAAGTCATCAGGTGAGATTTCCTGCTGTGGGGAAGAGCTCTCTAGTGGTCGCTGTTACAGGGAACCGATGCTGAGGAAACAGACAAAAATATTAGTGATCTAGGAAAGGGGTCTCCCAAATTCCTGAGTTCACCGTGCTCCCAACCATGCTCTCTGGAACACTAGATCACATTTAGATATTTAGAGAGGGGAAGGGAGGAGAAAGAGAAAGAAACCATAAACAGTTAAATAATTTTCCTTATTGTAGGATCACTTAGATACTTGAATATTAATTATATGTCTCTAGGAGGAAGAGACCATGAAATACAGCTTAATGTTTCTTTAATTTATGTGATCACAGAACACTTCTCTTTCTAGAACCCCTACTTTTTACAACATAATTTGGGGAGAGGGAATATATTTGTGTCTTTGTTTTCATTTTTATAGATGTTTTGTAGTGCCACACATTTTATTTAGTAACAGTAGATAGAGTGTACAATAGGACACAAGGTATTACTTTACATTTAAGATACTGTAAAACATTAAATATGTTCAAATTTGAATTTAATGTTTAAATTTAGAAAAATTAATTTTTTCTAAACACTCCTTTAAGTTGATGGAAAAATAATACATGCTCACCATAGAAGATTTGGAGAGTACAGGTAATTACCAAGAAGATACTGAAAATCATATCAAGGTGAGACTAAAATTCCATAATATTGTTATCATCCAGAGATAATTCTCTTAACATACTGCTGATCTTTTCCCTGTATGTGTATGTGTATATAAGCATGTGAAAGTATACACATAGCTTTTCAGAAAAATTAGGGTCACCTTGTGTGAAACTGTTTTTCTATTTATGATGTTTTGACTGTGCTATTAAAATTTTGCAAAACTTCATCTTAAATGGTTGTTCTTTCAGTTGTATGACTAGACCAATTTAACTGTTTCCATATCACTGAACATCTAGGTTATTTCTAATTTTTCACTATTATAAATAACACCATGATGAGCACCTTATATATAAATCTTTATTTTCTTCTCTGCTTATTTTCTCAAGATAGATACCAAAAAGTATAACTGCTCTATTACAGAGGAAGAACTACTTAATGATTTTGATTAAGATTACCAAGTTGCTTTTCACAGGGACTATTTCAACTCAGTATCATCAACAATATATAAAATAGCCTGTCTCACAGGATATCAGTAAGCATTTTTATAGCACTGAAATTTAAATTTTAGTTACTTATTAAATAGGAAATACTGTGAATTTTACAAAATTTAAAATGTTACAAAGTTTAACATTTCTTTAAACACAGTGAAATTTCTCTCCCACCCCATCCTCCAGGCAAGTCCTTCCCAGAGGCGATTGATGCGTCTTGTGAACAGGACTTTGTACTTCTCTCTCAAAATCTTGCTTATTTCAGTTAACAATATTGCAGGGATCTCACTTTGTGTTAGGACATAAAGGATGCTTGCATCTATGTTAACAGTTGCTTTACTTTTCATTGTATAAAATGTACTACATTTTTTAAAAAAACAATTCTCTATTGACAGGCATATGTGCTAATACCAAAAAAAAAAAAAGTATGATTTCACATGTGTTCAAAAACAACCAGGCCAGGACTTCCTTGGTGGTGAAGTGGATGGGAATTCGTCTGCCCATGCAGGGAACACATGTTCAATACCCAGCCCAGGAAGAGTCCACATGCCCACGGGTTTAGAGCAACTAAGCCCAAGCACCGTGAGGACTAAGTTTGCATTCTAGAGTCCGAGAGCCACAACTACTGATGCCCACACACCCAAGAGCCTCACACCAGAACTACTGAAGCCCTTGTGCCCAGAGCTCGTGCTGTGCATCAAAGGAAGCTACTGCAATAAGAAGCCCCTGCAAAGAAGAGAAACCCCCATTCACCACAACCAGAGAGCCTGCACACAGCAATGAAGACTCGGTACAACCAAAAAATAAATTAAATAAATAATTTTAAGAAACTAGGCCATGTATCTAGAAGTAGAATTCTTGCTTTAAAAACTGCAGTTAATAACTTTGCTGCATTTAAATAAAATGTTTTCTGGAGACTGTGTTATTTATATTTAAAAGAACAGTAGCAGGGGCTTCCCTGGGGGTCCAGTGGCTAAGACTTCTCACTCCCAATGCAGGAGGCCCAGGTTTGATCCCTGGCCAGGGAACTAGATCCCACATAGGGCAACTAAGAGTTCACATGCCACAACTAAGACATGGCACAGCCAAATTAAAAGAAAAAAAACATCATGGCACAGCCTGTTTGCCTCCACTCTTACCTGGTAGTGTGTTGGTAAATGATTAACAGACTTTCATGGAAGGAAAAAACTCGATTTGTAGCATATGCCAATTTCCATGATATAAACAGTATTTTCGTCATGGCTGATTTTAAGCTGTCAACATGAATGTCAACATGAATAGAAGGAGTTGGGAAGAGACATCCATTATAAGCTCTTACATTGTCCTCACCCACACAGCATGTTAGCAAACATTTCAATCTTCATCATCTGATGGTGAAAATTAATATTGTGCATAACATTGAGTATACTTTTATGTATTTAAGAATATTTCTTTTTCTAGGAGCTATTTGTCTTTTATTTTTCTATTGGGTTAGGGTCCTTTTTTTATTTGTAGAAGCACTTTGTATATAATGACTATCAGTTTCTTGTATGGTAGGAGTAGCAAATATTTTCCTTGATCTACGTACAGTTATTTCTGCTTTATTGATTATGCCAAAGGCTTTGACTGTGTGGATCACAATAAACTGTGGAAAATTCTGAAAGAGATGGGAATACCAGACCACCTGTCCTGCCTCTTGAGAAACCTGTATGCAGGTCAGGAG
>SJYV01046418.1:0-11225 GCA_006410875.1 Neotragus pygmaeus | reverse complement strand
GCTTACTCCTTGGAAGGAAAGTTATGACCAACCTAGATAGCACATTCAAAAGCAGAGACATTACTTTGCCAACTAAGGTTCATCTAGTCTATGGTTTTTCCTGTGGTCATGTATGGATGGGAGAGTTGGACTGTGAAAAAAGCTGAGCACCGAAGAATTGATGCTTTTAAACTGTGGTGTTGAAGAAGACTCTTGAGAGTCCCTTGGACTGCAAGGAGATCCAACCAGTCCATTTTGAAGGAGATCAACCCTGTGATTTCTTTGGAAGGAATGATGCTAAAACTGAAACTCCAGTACTTTGGCTACCTCATGCGAAGAGTTGACTCATTGGAAAAAACTGATGCTGGGAGGGATTGGGGGCATGAGGAGAAGGGGACGACCAATGATGAGATGGCTGGATGGCATCACGGACTCCATGATCATGAGTCTGAGTGAACTCCGGGAGATGGTGATGAACAGGGAGGCCTGGCATGCTGTGATTCATGGTGTTGCAGAGTTGTACACGACTGAGCGGCTGAACTGTACTGAACTGAATACTCAGTCGTAGAAAAGATGAAATGATGCCAAGGGCAGCAACATGGATGAACCTAGAGATTATCATACTTAATAAAGTCAGACACAGAAAGACAAATATCACGTGATATCACTTGTGCAATCGTAAAACAAAAAAGAACTTATTTACAAACAGAAATAAACTTGTAGAAAATAAACATGATTATCAAAGCAGGGAGTGAGAAGAGAGATAAATTATGGGTTTGGGATAAATTATGGATAAATAAATAGGACCTACTGTATAAACAAAGAACTATTCTCAATGTCTTGTAGTAATATAAAGAAAACAATCTGAAAAAGAATATATACAAAGAGACACACAAACAGCTGAACCATTCTTCTGTACACCTGAAACTAACCCAATATTGTAAAATTAAATATACTTCAAAAAATGATCATAAAAATAAAATAGTTGCTGATCACTCTCAAGAAATATGTGAAGCAACACAACAGAAATACCAAATAAATGTAACAAGAAAGAGATGCTATTTATATTTATCTCTGCTTGCATTCTTTGAGAGTATAGAAAATTCTTTCAGGTCAGATTTAACTTCATTTTTGCTTTGTCTGTTTTCAGATCATCAAGGATATCCTTCATCAAGGATATCTTTAGATTTGCTGTTGATTTACATCAAGCTATCCTGTGTCAACATGCATGATTTTCCACTTTTCATGATTCTGAATTAACTACTCATTTTTGCTAACTACTAAAACAATATACCTATATTCTTTAGTGTGACTGATTATAATCATATATACACACAGTCATGTGTGTTTATTATAACAGGTTAATTTATTAGGAAATTGAGGCACAACTACTTTAAATGAATTGCCCAATTTCATATTCAAATGAGAAATCCAGACTGTGAGCTTGAGTGTTCTTATCACAAACTCATTACAAACATTATGTTTCCTTCAAAGATGAAAATTCATGATTTAAGCACATTGATTTCAGAACACCTCTTCCTGGTGTTTTAAATTTAATTCCTGAGTGTTAAAATTAAAAAAAAAAAAATTGACACAAAAACAGTTGCATCAAAGCCATTAGACTTTAAAAGGTTAAGAAGATATAGTCACAAATATTTTCCCCTGATCTAGCATGATACATCAACAAGTGGAAAACCAAACAAACAAACAAAAGAAAACAAGATCATAACAAGACAGTTTTGTTCAGATAACTTCTTACTAAAATAGGAGTTAGCAAAATTAAACATGAAATTAATTCACTCAGCAAACATCTATTGAAGTAATATAACCCCTGGCAATTTTAGACATTTTGAGTGAGGAAAACTTAAGATCTGCTGTGATTGCAAATTAGTTGATACATCATGAAAGTAGAAATAGTGCCTATTATGTTGTGCTATTGGAATGAAGAAATATTTTAGAAAGGAATCATCTGAACTGTGAGTTTTCAAAAGCTGTACACCTTAGGGATATCGAAAAATAAACTCAGTGCAATGATTACTTAGTATACAAAACATGACTGCTGACTTTAGCCCTAATAGAGAATGCTTTTACAGAACGTTAATGAAGGCCATAAGGATTTCATGTAACAATACTCTTAATTAACAATGGAAAAACTCAAAGAATTAAGTGTGATTTTTCATTAAAAAAAAAGTTCCTTTTATTCTAACTTTTAAAATAAGCAATATTAAGTCAAATATAAACATTATTTTTTAAATGATTGGAGATGCTAATCTATATATTTATTTCAAATAAATTTAGAACCAAGTAAGAGTAAAATATTAAAAAATACTTCAAAATGAACATAAAATCTTGTTTTAGGTTGAAAACTCTCAGGGCAAATTCAAATCATATAAATGTAGTGTGATGTGAACTAACAGAATATTTGATCATTATTAGTAATATACCAGGAAACCATATTAAATATTTCAGTATTGTACTCATTTTTAATTATATATGTGTATTCAACATGATAGCTGATTATATTATATATACCCACATTGTTGATCAAGAAGCTTTTATTATTTTACCATTAATAAATTTTGACAAAATGTCTTGTAAGTATCCTGAAAATAACCTCATATTTTAGTAAAATTTTTAATTATTTACAATTTTTGGTTTATCCAAAATATATAAATGTTCATCATAAAATCTAAAGTTAAGTTATAGGGAAGCCTGTGGCTCAGAGGGTAAAGGCATCTGAATATAATGCAGGAGACCTGGATTTGATCCTTGGGTCAGGAAGATTCTCTGGAGAAGGAAATAGCAACCCACTCCAATACTCTTGCCTGGAAAATCCCATGGATGGAAGAGTCTGGTAGGACCCCTACTGTCCATGGGGTCTCAAAGAGTCGGACACGACTGAGCAACTTTACTGACACTGACATATATCTAGTACTTGGGCTTCCTGGTGACTCAAATGGTATAAAGAAAGAATCTGCCTTCAGTGTGAGAGACCCAGGTTTGATCCCTGGGTCAGGAAGTTACCCTGGAGAAGGGAATGGCAACCCATTCCAGTATTATTGGCTGAAGAATTCCATGGACAGAGGAACCTGGGCCACAATCCAAGAGGTCACAAAGAGTCAGAAACAACTCAGCAACTAACACAAACACACACAGATACTTTTTATTTAAAATATGTGGATCTTTAACATTTATCTATTATATAACAAACAGACACATATCAATTCTTTATTGTCACAGTTGTATTTATCGATAAATTGTAATAACCCTACATTAACAGTGTATATTTTCAACATAAATACCCCTTTCTCTCTTTATACATTTCTTTATTCCAGGTATTAACAATCCTTCAACCATATTTCTTCATTTGCAGTGCTTCAGTGCCTGCTGTAATAACTTACAATTGCAAACATCCAGACTTCTGCCCTGAAGCTTCCTCTAGTTGCAGCAGCCTGTTTGGCCAACGAAAGTTAGACTGGAAGCACCAGGAAAAAATACTTTCCCAGAGAGCAGCCTTCAACAAATGACTGATTATAGTAGTTGCATAAATACATAGTATTTGTCCCTTGAGGCAAGGGGTAGCTGATTGGGAGCTCGTATACACCTGTGGTGGATTCATGTCAATGTATGGCAAATCCAATATAGTATTGTAAAGTAAAATAAAGTAAAAAAATAAATAAAATAAAAAACTTAAATAAATAAATAAAGTAACTTCCAGTGAGTCCCCTACATCTGAACAAGATTAGTTCTGAGAGCACATTCATATATCTAATTTGTTTGAAAGTCCAACATAGTTTAGCCTAGGTACCCAGCTAACACAACAGGCTATACAGTATGTACTATATATGCCATATAGTATATAACATTCACTGATGATAATTAATTAACAAGTGATATACCATTAATTAAAAAAAAAGTTACTTTTACTGGACTGTGATTTCAACAGATTTCTTACCATATGATTTAACATTTTACAAATGAAAAATCATATAGNAGGAGGAGAAGGGGATGACAGAGGATGAGATGGCTGGATGGCATCACTGACTCAATGTACATGAGTTTGGATAAACTCTGGAGTTGGTGATGGACCAGGAGGCCTGGCGTGCTGCAGTGCATGGGGTCACAAAGAGTTGGACACAACTGAGTGACTGAACCTAATTGAACTGAATAAATACTGAAATTAAGCTAATCTAAACATTTAAAAAATGCAACTTAAAACATAATAGTATATTATTTCTTATCTTTCATATTTCAACAACTAAGAGATTGATGATAACCATTTAAAAAGGTATGATGAGGCAGGAATAATCTGACATTGTTTATGATGAAACAGCTCAGAATTCAATAAGAACTCCATTGGAATGAGAATGAGCCCATTTGAAATCGTAAATCACTAATTACTCTTGCATTGTATCTTTCATTGATCATTTCTATATCTGTGGTTCTTTTTCATCACAGTTTACCATCTGGTTTCAGCTGCGATTGTGGGTAATTAAAAGGAAGGTCTGAGACCACACGTGGGACAAAGCATTAAAGAGAATGGGGCAGCTTGAGGGAGGATGTGTGTCCAGGAACTTCAGATGGCAAAGAGCATTGAAAAGAGCAGAGCCCTGTGGAGAGAGGGCAGCAGACATATGGGGCTGAAGATCCTGTTCTTGATGTTAAGTCACTAAGTCGTATCCAACTCTTTTGCGACCCCATGGACACAAATTTCCACTGACAGAGAATAGTGGAGTGTGTTGCCATTTAGTAAGAATAGTGGAGTATGTTGCCATTTCCTTCTCCAGGGACCTTCCCAACCCAGGAATCAAAGCTGAGTCTCCTGCATTGCAGGCAGATTCTTTATTGTTGAGCCACAGAGGAAGCCCTGAAGACCCTATATCTAGGACCAATATATGACAGATGAGAACGTCTTCCATTAATCTAAAATATACCTTGTATGTATTGTGGGAACAAATAAATAAATAGCAAAACAAGCCTCCTCACAGTAAAGTAGGATGAATAATTGAATGACTGTCTTTGCTACCTTAACATACACATGGCTCATGCTCAGTCATCAGTCNAGAACGTCTTCCATTAATCTAAAATATACCTTGTATGTATTGTGGGAACAAATAAATAAATAGCAAAACAAGCCTCCTCACAGTAAAGTAGGATGAATAATTGAATGACTGTCTTTGCTACCTTAACATACACATGGCTCATGCTCAGTCATCAGTCGTGTCCGACTCTTTGTGATCCCATGAACTATAACAGACCAGGCTCCTCTGTCCATGGGATTTCCGAGGCAAGAGTACTGAATGGGTTGTCATTTCCTTCTCCAGGGGATTTTCCCAACCCAGGGATCAAACCCACATCTCCTGCATTGACAGGCAGATTCTTTGCCACTAAGTCACTTGAGAAGCCCAAATATATTTTATCTTATATTAAATTTATTAATAGATAAGAAAACTGTGGTACATATACACAATGGAGTATTACTCAGCCATTAAAAAGAATACATTTGNATAAATACATTTTACATGACTCACAAATTTTCACATTGGATAAAAGCCAGCCAGCTTTTCAGAAATGAAGGCTTGTATTTGGTACAAAGATTAGAGGATGCTATCCGTCTGGGTTTTTAAACGTAAATTTAAAAATTTTTTACAAAAATTGTTTGATTCTGTTCTAACTTTCCCTGGTGGCTCAGCGGTAAAGCTCTGCCTGCCAATGCAGGGGACATAGGTTTGATCTCTGGGTTGGGAAGTTAGCCTGAAGAAGGAAATGGCAACCCACACCAATAGTCTTGCCTGGGAAATCCCATGGACAGAGGAGCCTGGTGAGTTACAGTCCAATGGAGTAAAAAAAAAGTCAGATTTGATTTATCAACTAAAACGACAACAAAACATTTTAACTTTTGTTGTAATCAGACCTCAAGATTTAAAAATTAGAGCCCGATGTCTCCTGAGCAGGAGTGAATTCTCATCAATATGTTCTGATTTTTTTCTACTTTCTTGCTTGATAGAAATTAGTAACATATTAGCACATCATCTCTGACTATTATTAGATATATGCTTTAAATCAATAAACATTTCCGGAGACAGTGAATTACTTCTGATTACATTATACTCTACTTGATTGAAGTTCTCTCATCTTCCTTTGGTGATTAAANGTTAGGAATATATCTACCTAAAGAATCCAAGGACCTATATATGGAAAACTATAAATGAAGTTTGTTTTTTATTGTTTGTTTGTTTAATTGTCGTCCTAGGTCTGTGGGCTTTCTCTAGTAGCAGAGAGCAGGGGCTGCCCTTTGTTGTGGTGCAGGGGATTCTTACTTCAGGGGCTTCTCGTTGCAGACCACAGGCTCTAGGCACAAGGGATTCACTAATTGCAGCACACTGCTTTGGGAGTTGTGGCTTGCAGGCTCTAGAGCACAGGTTGTCATCGTGGCACTTTGGCTTAGTTGTGGCTTTGGAATCTTCTCAGACTCGGATCAAACCTCTGTTCCCTGTATTGGCAGGCGAATTCTTATACACTGTGCCACTGCCACTAGGGAAGTCCTATTTAATGATATTAATGAGGTTGATAAAGGAGCACTAACAAGGCCATAACAGAGAGTGGGTCTGATGCTTCACATATACCCCTTAATGTGTACAAGAGATATCACATCATTATAGAAGCCTCTAGGAACTCTGTTGAAGCAGCTGTTAAGGGGAGGTTAATAGAACCAGTGATAAAGAACAGTGATTTTCTTTCCTCCAAAACTGTGTCATACTTTAAAGCATTTCAGTCATAATCTTTAAGCATAGAAAATCATGTTGCTTATTACATTTAGAATGCACCAATTAGGCCTGCAGTATATAATGCTTATTTTATTTTCCACATAATTTAAAAATACAAATGAATAAGCTTAGTTCTGCAAATTACTTAGTGTGTAGACTGTTTATTTCTTCTCAGTAAAATTTTAAACTTTTCTAGGGCCTGAGATATAAAGAAAAGCACATGGTATAAATTTAGGTTTTTAAAAATATAATTACAGTTTCGAGAGGAACAGAAAATGAGCTAAATTCATCCCTTTTATTATTTTTTTTTTGGATGAAACTTTAACAGACTGGTGAAAATGTCTACTAGAGAGTTTATTGGCACATAAACAATTTGCCATAGAAATCTTCCTGAGATCTTCCTTCTCAAATTCACCATGAAGTTCCCAGTTNATTCATCCCTTTTATTATTTTTTTTTTGGATGAAACTTTAACAGACTGGTGAAAATGTCTACTAGAGAGTTTATTGGCACATAAACAATTTGCCATAGAAATCTTCCTGAGATCTTCCTTCTCAAATTCACCATGAAGTTCCCAGTTTCAATTTCAGATATTTCACTACAAAAATATTCTCTTAGGATAACTTATTTAGAAGTTGAAAGGGCAAGTTTCTCTTAGGATAACTTATTTAGAAGTTGAAAGGGCAAGTGAAACTTTAAAATGAAGCTAGTAATAAAACAAAACTTACTTTATAAGTAAAAAAAAAAATCTGATATAATTAGCAATCAGACTTCCCTTGTAGCTCAGTTGGCAAGGAGTCTGCTTGCAATGCAGAAGACCTGGGTTTGATCCCTGGGTTGGGAAGATCACCTGAAGAAGGAAATAGCAACCCACTTTCCTGGTGGCTCTGACGGTAAAGCATCTATATACAAAGCAGGAGACCTGGGTTTGATCCCTGNGTCTGCTTGCAATGCAGAAGACCTGGGTTTGATCCCTGGGTTGGGAAGATCACCTGAAGAAGGAAATAGCAACCCACTTTCCTGGTGGCTCTGACGGTAAAGCATCTATATACAAAGCACGAGACCTGGGTTTGATCCCTGGGTCGGGAAGTTCCCTGGAGAAGGAAAAGGCAATCCATTCCAGTACTCTTGCCTAGAAAATCCCATGGATGGAGGAGCCTGGTGTCCATGGGGTCACAAAGAGTCGGACAAGACTGAGCAACTTCACTTTCACTTTTAAGTATTCTTGCCTGGAGAATCCCAAGGACAAAGGAGCCTGGCAGGCTACTGTCCATGGAGTTGCAAGAGTTGGACACAACTTAGCCTCTAAGCCACTACCAGGAAGAGTTTATAAATTAAAGTTATTCAGATGCAAACATTTTATATTCTGTTTTGTAAGGTGTGGCACTTGTCTTTCTTTGTTATGTTATGCTAAATTGATTTCACTTAGAAATTTCACTTATAGCATCACACGTAAATAAAAAATTCACACCATTTAATAAATGCCTCTTCTCTCCTCACTCTTTCCATTTTCCCTTTGCCAAAAAGAAAATACACAGGATTTGACTGTGGAACAGGTTCAGACATGTTCTAACTTACTTCCCCAATAATACAAAGCAAAACCAATGAATATTGACCTTTTCCGACCCTCTTCTCTCTCCAACTGCCACCTTATCTCTATATTTCTCTATATATCTATATATCTATCTATATATCTATTATCTATATATCTCTATATTTTAGAGAGAAGCTTCTAATACATTATATGGTAGTCTCCCCTCTCCTGCCATCCCCATCCAAGGGTTCCCTTTCCTCAGTTTCAGTTAGCTACAGTCAACTTTGGTCTGAACAAATTGAATGAAAAATTCCTTAATAAACGATTCACACTGCTTCAAGTATGTGCTTTTCTGAGTTCAGTGATGAAATCTTCCTTCTCCGGCTCCATCCCACCTGGAACTTGAATCATCCTTTCCCCAATATATCCAGTCCCTTCACCACTTAGTAGCCTCTAGGTTATCAGATCAACTGTTGTGATATTGCAGTGTTTGCCTTCAGTTAACCCTTAGAAAGGAAAAACAAACTTTGCTGAGATCCATGGTAAAAATAAATCTGTCTGTGAAACTGTGAGGAAGGAAAAAGAAATTCCACATTCACATAACTTTTATTACAATATATTGTTATAATTGTTCTTTTTTTATTATCAGTTGCAGTTGATTTCCTGCTATTGTTAATCTCTATTTATAAGTTAGATTTTAGTATAGTCAGGGTTCAGTGCGATCCATGGTTTCAGGTGTACCCTGGGGGTTTTGAGAGGGTTTAAATAAATTACTATTTATGACATGTTTAGAACATTGCCATGGCACATAGTACCTGCTCTATTATTGATACTGATGCTGCTGATAATGTTTGAAAGTGAAAGTATTAGTTGCCCAGTCATGTCCAACTCTTTGCGACCCCATGGACTGTAGCCAGACAGGGCCCTCTGTCCATAGAATTCTCCAGGCAGGAATGCTAGAATGGGTTGCCATTCCCTTCTTCAGGGGATCTTCCTGACCCAGGGATCAAACCCGGGTCTCTCACATTGTAGGCAGATTCTTTACAGTCTGAATCACTGTGCTGCTGCTGTTAAGTTGCTTCAGTCGTGTCCGACTTTGTGGGACCCCATAGACGTCAGCCCACCAAGCTCCCCTGTCCCAGGGATTCTCCAGGCAAGAACACTGGGGTTGCTATTTCCTTCTCCAATGCATGAAAGTGAAAAGTGAAAGACAGCAACAAAAAAAGGATTAAGTAATATATATGATAAAAGTCACTCAGTCATGTCGAACTCTTTGTGACCCGATGGACTGCAGCCTACCAGGGTACTCCATCCCTGGGATTTTCCAAGCAAGAGTACTGGAGTGGGGTGCCATTGCCTTCTCCATGAGCCATTGTAGACACCCCCAAAACAATGCAAGAATGTGAATCCTCAGAATGTGAATCTGAATTCTAGGTCTGATACTGAACATGTTAGCAGGAGGAAAATACAGCACCCATGTTCAAAATCACTTCAGCTGGAAGAGCTCACCGATTTCTAGGCTTAGTGTCCAATCTCCTTTAAGCAACTTTTTAGATGAAACATGTATTTTCCCTGTCTTTGTTTTCACCAATCAGTAAAAATGTGTTAGCTTCTCATCATGGATTTTCTAAAATAACATTGCCTAAATTCTTTATTGTACCCAACCTAGCTCCCACCCCAACCTATTGCCCCACTAATGAATCCTTTCACTATTCCCATTAGAAATCACAGCTTCATAACTAGCAAAGTCCTCTTAATTTTCACACCCTTCTATGTTTTCCTATTGTCCTTAACTTTTAGATGAAACTCTCTCATTGAAAAAATTTATCTTACAGAGTATTTTCAAGAAGTCACTTTCATCAAGCCTCAAGGACATGAGGTGATATTGGTGTTATTTCTGCTTCTTATTGCTCCATCCATCCAGATCATTATGATTCAATCTTTTGTAAAACTAAAAACAAAAACCTAAGGCTTCCCTGGTGGCTCAGATGGTAAAGAATCTACCTGCAGTGCAGGAGGCCCAGGTTTGATCCCTGGGGTAGGAAGATGCCTTGGAGAAGGAAATGTCTACCCACTCCAGTGTTTCTGCCTGGAGAATTCCATGGACAGGAACCTACCAGGCTACAGTCCATGGGGTCACAAAGAGTCAGACATTACTGAGTGACTTTTATCATATATATTACTTAATCCTTTTTTTGTTGCTGTCTTATGATATCTTCCAGAAAGTTTTCTATAATCTTACAAAGATATTGACATATATCTTACAGATGTTCTTAAGAACAGAAGTGCTGCCATCTCTCTGGGTCACCTCAACACTTAGATGGCTTTTCTATCTTCACGTGTAGTTCTTTGGAGTAGGACATGGTGATTCACTCTGGTATTCTTGCCTGGAGAATCCCCGTGGACAGAGGAGCCTGGAGAGCTACAGTCCATGGGGTCTCAAAGAGTCAGACATGACTGAGTGACTAAGCACATATAGTTCTTGACCTTCTTACCTCTAGAGTCATCCATATTTATTCCCTTTCAACTTCTTTTTCTTTCTAGTACCTTCGATATCTCAATCGGCCACTAATTTCTCTTATATTCTATTTAAATACTCCTACTATGATCATCTTGTATTGCAATCAAACTCTAGTCCATTGATCTTTCATCTTAACACCAGAATCTTCTCCTTTTTTTCATTTCCTTGTTATTCAACTTAGATTAATTAATTACTATTCTCTTCCCAACACTGTGAACATCCTTGACTTTCTTTTTGTCACATTCGTTCGGCAAAATCTCAGTCCCTGGAAGAAAGCAGTCACTCACTTTCCTTACACCTGAACCCAAGTAGTCAAGCAATACAGCAAGAAATTACCAATTAGTTGGGTTTCTTATTTTTTGCTATAAATTTCTGGCCACTGACCTTAAATGGGCTCCTTGGTTAGAAGTCTTGCTTATGTCTTT
>SJYV01046417.1:0-10142 GCA_006410875.1 Neotragus pygmaeus | reverse complement strand
TCCTCCTGCCTTCAATCTTTCCCAGCATCAGGGTCTTTTCCAATGAGTCAGTTCTTGGCAACAGGTGGCCAAAGTATTGGAGTTTCAACTTCAGCATCAGTCCTTCCAATGAATATTCAGGACTGATTTCCTTTAGGATTGACTGGTTTGATCACCTTGCAGTCTATACTTTGGCTACTTGATGCAAAGAGCCAACTCATTGGAAAAGACACTGATGGTGGGAAAGATTGAAGGCAAAAAGGAGAAGAGGGCGACAGAGGATGAGATGGTTAGATAGCATCACCAACTCAATGGACATGAATTGGAGCAAACTCCAGGAGACAGTAAAGGACAGGGAAGCCTGGCATGCTGAAGTCCATGGGGTCACAAAAAGTAGGACACAACTTAGTGACTGAACAATAACAACAATACGTATATACTGTCCCTCTTTGAGGCCTTATGCATCACAGTATAAAGGGGAGGCTAACTAATACTCTAGGCAATTATCTCAAAGAATGGAGTAGTGCTTCATAATGTTAACATACGAGGAATACATATGTTATACTAAGTTAAACAACTGTAAGTTGTAAAACAGTGTACTCATTTCCTATCACTTGCTGTAACAAATTGCCACAAATTTAGTGACTAGAACAAGATAAATTTATTCTCTTACAGCACCAAAGGTCAGAAGTCTAAAATCAAGGTGTCAGCAGAACTATGTTCCTTCATCAGGGAAGACTTAATAATTTCTTTGCCTTCTTTCCTTTTGGAAGGCTGCCTGCATTCTTGGGTTTATGCCCCATTTCTCGAGTCACTAGAGCTTCTTGCTTGTCATAACATTTTGTGCTTCAAGATCTTATCTTCTTCTAGGGCTTCCCTGGTGGCTTAGAGGTTAAAGCGTCTGCCTCCAATGCTGGGAGACCCGGGTTCAATCCCTGGGTCGGGAAGATCCCCTGGAGAAGGAAATGGTAACCCACTCCAATATTCTTGCCTGGAGAATCCCATGGACGGAGGAGCCTGGTAGTCCATGGCGTCGCAGAGTTGGACACGACTGAGCAACTTCACTCGCTCATCCTCTTCTAAGGACTCTTGTGATTACATGGGCTCCCCTAGATAATCCAGGGTAATATCCCCCTCAAGACCCTTAACTTAACCACACCTGCACAGATCTTTTTTTCCACGTAAGGTCATAGATTCATATGGTCAAGTGATTAGAAATGTGGACATCTTTGAGGTCATTATTTAACCCACTGCAAATAGTTTTGATATTATAGAAGTCAATATTTATATACACAAACACATATACACACACATGCATGGATAATTTTTATCCATACATGGATAATGTATGGATAATTTTTTAGAAACTCTGTAGGAAAATATAACTAATTATTGACATAGTTATCCCTAGGGATAGGGGTAGAAATGAGTTGCTGCTGCTGCTGCTGCTGTTAAGTCACTTCAGTCGTGTCTAATTCTGTGTGACCCCACAGACGGCAACCCACAGGCTCCCCCATCCCTGGGATTCTCCAGGCAAGAGTGCTAGAGTGGGGTGCCATTGCCTTCTCCAGAAATAGGTTAGGAAGTGGGAAAAACTGCACTTTTTAATGTGTACATTTCTATACTATTTTGTACTATTTCATATTCTAGAGGAAATCAATGAAAAGAAATATGTAATTAATGTGTAATTAAATATATTAAAATTTGTTTGCTAGCTTTGATCTAAATAGAGCAATGGGACACTTTTATAAATTCCATATTTTATATATTTTCAACGAAAACCCTGCTTATTTTTTAGTGTTAATGGAAAATTATAGCTATATGAACTAATACAATAGCTAGGATACCTCTGTCTTCTGAACCAAACTTTGGGCATTTTAAACTTAGAGAAGGGCTAAGGAACTTAAGTATATTATTATTTTCTTTATTTGTTTTTATTTTGTGAGACAACCCCTGTCTAAATATAGTGGTAGATAGGAATCCTCTCATCAGAAAAACACACCTCAACCTTAACATGATTATCGTGTAATTTTGCCCACTGGCTCCAGTTTAAGAACCTCTGGCCCTAAAAATGCTTACAAAAACAAATATTGTCTTTCTTAGGGATGTATTGCTAAGAATAAATACTCAACTATAATAGGACTACCCTATTGGGGTCAAATTCTTTTCTGAAGCTGCTCAATCCCTCTCAGTAGCTACTAACCACATGTGTCTACTGGAATGTGAGTTTCAATTAATTAAAATTAAGCAATTAAAAACTTCAGTTCCTCAGTCATCTTGACCACATTTTGCAAGCTCAATAGCCCATGGCACTAGCTCCTGCCATATTGGATATCACNGCTACTAACCACATGTGTCTACTGGAATGTGAGTTTCAATTAATTAAAATTAAGCAATTAAAAACTTCAGTTCCTCAGTCATCTTGACCACATTTTGCAAGCTCAATAGCCCATGGCACTAGCTCCTGCCATATTGGATATCACAAATATGGAATATTTCCCATCACTGCAGAAAATTGTGTTGAGCAGCACTGTTCCAGATCAGGTGCTCCAGGCTATGAAGTGAATGAAGATGAAATTTAGATTAAATTATTCTAAATAATAAATTATTTAAAAAGAAGCTATATTTCTTCAGCTGTAGGCACTCTCATATAGGTTATCTCATTTATGCCCTATAACACTCATGTGAGGGAAGTAATATCTTTCTTTTACAAACCTAGGCAGTTGGAATTCAGATGGCAAACTTTGGCATAACCTGCATTTTCAAACCCCAGATATTGTTTGTGTTTAGCAAGCAGTCTTAGATACTCTAAGCTGACTTTCCTATTTCAATACTTCAGGCTCACATCCCTCTGGAAGATAGAATTTTAAAGCTTTTCATCATCAAAGGTCTCATATTCATTTGTTATGCATAGACTATTTTCTGACTATTTTATCATATGTTTGTATGTACAGTAATAGGACATCTTGCCTTAAGTTATGCCTGCAAATAGTCAAGGCTCAGCAATTGTAAAGCTTATTCCCATAAAGCAGAGTTAACACCAGGAAGTGTATTTCTCTCCCTCTGCCTAGTGATGGCACCTCATTGCTTTGCCTCTGGACTAAGGCATTGTTTGGAATTTGAAATGATACTACCAAGAGTATTTCAAGAGAAACTGATACACAAGAAAGCCCCCATTATAATCATTAATGGCACAAAGTAGCTTCAAAACATTAACTATGTTTGGAATTCTCTAAAAAGTGAGAATTTAACCAGGACCTGGAATAAATTTGAATTCATTTTTTTTCCAAAATATCTTTTGATAAATTAAAGTTGGAGCCAAAATAATCAAGTGTAAATAGGGCTTTCAAGGATCATCATGTGTGGAGTTCTCTAAAANGAGTGAGATGTGTCAAGAGTAAGGGCTTGTGCTGGGGCCAGGGCAGGGGCAGTGTCAGAGGTCAAAAGTAGGCAAGGAAAGAGGGCCGTGGCCAGAGACAAGGGCAGGGAGTGGGGGTCTGTGCAGGACGAGCCCAGGGGAGGAGGAGTCGGGCTGGAGGCTCTGCTCACGGATGGTGCAGTTGGGCCCCGAATAGCCGGTGCGGGTGCAGTCACACTGGTAGCGGTCAAGGCCGAAGCGAACACAGATCCCCTGGTGCTGGCATGGATAGTAACAGCAGGGGTTCACTGTGGGGAGAAACAGAGATCAGGGACCCCTCTCGTTGGGGCCAGAGGCATGGAGTCCAGCCACAGCTCTGTTCTAACTTACCCGACGTCTGTGTTCCCCTCAGGGCCCACTCTGGCCCCACAGCTGTGAACGGAAAGCCCCTGGCCCTTCCGTTTCCAGACCTCGCTCTGGGTTTTCAGTCTTGCTCACGTCAGGTCACCAAAGGGAGTCCCCCTTCCCTCCCAGCAGCCACCAAAGTGGTGCAGACGCGTCCAGGCCTCGGGCTGGGGCACTGAAGGCTAGGCACACAGCTGATAAGTGCCGCAGCCACGGGCTTCTAGAGCATTCACTTTCTGCCAAGTCAGAGCCAAGGGCAGAATTTATGGGGTTCAGAAAAGGTACAAGGATTGGGATTCTCAGGCCAGCCCCTAGCCTCTGGGCACCTGGATACTTAGAAGATGAGGTCGCCCACCATCCCTCTATTTTTGCAGAAGGGAAGGAAGAGCAGGTGTCCCAACAGATGAGGAAATTGAGGCCAGACAAGGGGAAGCCCAGATGGGTCACCCAGCAAGTAGTACCAGACCACTTGCCCATCCCTTCCCTTCCACCCCGACCCTCATGGACTCAGCAGTCAAGTCCAAGGAAAGACATTTCCTAGAACTCCGTGGACAGGGAATGAGTTTGAGGGGAGTTGCAGCTCCCGTTCCTGATGGATCCAGCCCCAGCCCACATCAGGGTGGGGCCTGGGCTCTAGGACCTTAAGGGAGGTCAGGGACCACGGGAACAGGAGACATTGGGCCAGAAAACTCTCCCCAGAGGGCGAGTGGAGCTCAGGCATCACCCCTCCCCCAACCCCCTGGAGAATGGAACTCTAGGAAGTCCCTGCTGCTGCTGCTGCTGCTGCTGCTAAGTCGCTTCAGTCATGTCGGACTCTGTGCAACCCCATAGACGGCAGCCCACCAGGCTCCTCTGTCCCTGGAATTCTCCAGGCAAGAACACTGGAGTGGGTTGCCATTTCCTTCTCCAATGCATGAAAGTGAAGTCGCTCAGTCGTGCCTGACCCTCAGCGACCCCATGGACTGCAGCCTTCCAGGCTCCTCCATCCATGGAATTTTCCAGGCAAGAGTACTGGAATGGGATGCCATTGCCTTCTCCGCCAGGAAGTCCCTATTTGTGTCTAATCCGGGTCTCCCTGACCACAGCTTCAGTGATCGTTCAATAGCCAGGTCAGAGACTTCTTGGAGCTCGCTCAGTGCTCATTCAGGGCTCAGCGAGAGACACAGAGGCTCAGGGAGAGGTGGCGACTTGGCCAAGACCATGGAACAGAGTCAGGCCTCCTGCAGACCCAGGGCGCCCAGCTCCTTCCCCAGCCTTACACAGAAAATGCCAGGTCCCTCCTACAAACGTGCTTCCTTCTCTCGGCTCAGAGCCAACGTGACAGGGAATTCCAATTCTTTGTGCATCTGATTATAGGGGGTCAAGAGGGCAGCAACGGCCAAGGGGAGCCCAAGAAGTCACCTCGGGATGCCGGGATCAGAGGGCACGGCCCTCTGGTTTAGGTCTCCTCACGTCACAGGATCATGCAAATAGTTTTGCTTAGGCCCTGGAAACTCCCCATGGCCCCACAATAGCATCTCTGTGGCCCCTGCAGGGTGTAAAAGGAAGGAACCAATTGGAAGAAGTCTGGACAAAGAGGCCTTATCAGACCAACACAGGCGAACAGGCAGGTGCAGGGGGAATGCAAGGCAGGGGCCTGGTAGGACCCACCTCCCCCTCCCATAGCCACAGGCCCAGAAACGCCAAGGAGCTCTGGGTCAGCCCTGCAGCAGGTTTGGAGATCCTGAACTTATCTCTCCCTCCTGCTCAGAACAGTCTGCTGTTCTGCCCTGCCTCCACACTGCCCAGCTCCCAACCCTGGTGCGCAGATCATCCTAGCACTCAGCTGGTACAGGAGCTGAGGCCCAACCCTTTCTGGGCTGTTTCCCCATCCCTCTGCCAGTAGGAATCCTAAACCCAACTCAAGAAGTCCTTCCAGTTGGTCCTGGGGCAGCCCGTCTCGCAACCCCAAAACCAAAAGCTCTGTTCCTCCCTGACCCAGGCTGCGGTTCCTCCCAAGTAAATTCCCTCCTAATCTACCTGACCCAGCCCACTGCGCATGCACCAGAAAGCCTCCCCAAACATTCACACTCCACTCTCCCTGGCCCCAGGTCCCAACCCAACCTGCTCTGCTCCACCACAAGCCTCCAAGAGAAAGGGCTTTCCTGGGCTTTCTCCCCTCTCCCAGAGGCCATGCGCACAGCTGGGACTCAACCCCAGGTCCTGGAGAGATCCAGCCATCCAGGAAATCCAGATGCTGTGGCCAGAGCTTAACAAATGTTTGTGGAATTTAAAATGAAGTGAGGAGACCGGCCACTCCAAGCTTGGTCAAAGAGACTCTCTCATCTCCCTATCCACTTCCCTCAACTCCCACCCCCAAACACACACACAGCTGGTTCTGAAGTCTTGCCTGAGCGCTTCCTGCCAGGGGCCCAGCAGCAGCAGAGCTGTGTCCCCCAGACTCAGAGGCTCCTGCCCAGGGCATCCCTCTCCTGCCAGGAGAGGCCCCTCCCCCCGGACCGGCGGCCCAACTTTCCCTTCCTCCTCCTCCTCCTCCGAGATCTTTCCATAAACAGCAGTGGCCCCAGGTCAGGAAAAGTCCCCCCTCCACAAGGACTGCAGCTGTTGCTGGGGGCCCCGGGGTGTCAGGGTGGGCAGAAAAGAGAATGGGTGTCACTTTCCACCCTCTTCCAGGCTGACCACAGCTGGACTGTCATGACAGGCCGGAAGTCAGGGCTCTTGCTGACTCTCCAACCTTGAGTATCCACCTCACTTATCTGTTCCTGGGGATGGGTGAGACTTCCCCCCGACCCCCCGCCACCACCACAGATGAGGGGGCTCGTCCAAGCCCCACTGCTTCAAAGTCACAAGAGGCAAGACTTGAACTTGCTTCCCCTCCTTTCCCCCTCCTGGAGGTGCCCAGGCCAGGATTTGAGGAAGGGATGCAGGGAGGGCAAGTCTCCTTGCTTCACAGGCTGGGGATGACCCCAGGTGGGGCAGGTCTGTTACCGTTCCCTTAAGGTGGACCTGAAAATCCTGAATGAATGAAACCAGGACTCCAGAGGAATCACCATCCCCTGCCACACTAGAGCGCTGGGAACCAGTCACAAAGGAAGGCCTTCCTTCAGTCTAACTTAAATCCCACATGCTTCCATGTGTCCAGTGAAGAACATGCTGTACAATAAACAATCAGGAGAGAGACCTGGGGAGATGCAGACACTGAATGTAAAGTGTCTGGAGTCCCCACACCCAGCACAGAGCCGGGCACCAAGCAGGTGCTGAATGAAGATACATGGGAGAGTGCCTGCTCTTCACAGCGTGTCCTTGGGCAGATAGCTTGTGTCTTGTAGGCCTCATTTTTCAGTGTTTTCCAGGAAGGAGAGGGGACAGACAGGCTCTAAAGAAACCTCCCTCTCTTTCTCTCTTCTTCTCAACTCTGGATAAAGCCAACTTATCTCCAAACATCTCGATTTCTTGCATCAACATAAGCCCCGCCCCCCTTCAGCAGAGAACTGGGCAGCTTGCTCTTAAGCCACCCCAGAGGTGGGGTTGATCAGCAAGCCCATAGCACACACATTCCCACCAATAAGGACAGTCTGGGGCTGCCTGGTTTCAGAACTTTCTGAGGATTCAGCAAGGAAGCATCCCCCAGCCCAGAAGTCAGGATTCCAGGCAGAGTGAGGGAACACCAAGTTCTCAGGATGCAGAGGCACCAGGCAGCACGAGGGCCCATTAAAGAGGCTGTACTGAAATTCCATAAGAATAATATTTAGAGAAGTTCCCGGGGATTGGCAGCCGAAGAGAAAGAAAGAGCCCCGAGCAGCCCAGACGTGGGCCCCAGCCCCTACATGCAGCGAGGGCAGCAGCCAGTGGCCAGGGACCACCGCAGCAGGCCCCGGCAGCCGGAAGAGCCCAGCTGGAAAGGAAGCCCCCTCCCAACCCACAGCCCCAGCTGGTGCTGCAGATAGGAGGAGGCAGGCTGCAGGAAGCCTGCCCCATGCGCCAGGATTAGCTGGCCTCAGGCCGCTCCACCTGGCACGGAGCTCCGGTTAGGTCATGCCCCATCCCTAGCCAAGGAGGGAGCACTCAGCTAAGTCCAGGAGCTGGAAGGGGTGAATCTGAGCATTGCGGATGCCCCAGCACAGCCCTGTCCTCTGAGCCGGACTCCACCTCCCATCACAAGAGAGGCAGAAGCAGCAGCCTCCCTGCCACCTGCCTGCAGGTAAGCCCTCATCTCCTGGGGGATCGGCCTTTGCTGCCACTCTGGGCACTAGACACAGGCTTTGGCTTTTCAGGGCAGATGACTCTCCTAAGTGTCCGGGCACTTTGGACCTCAGTTCACCCAGAGACTTGGCGATGGGAAGGCAGCAAAGCCTTCAGCCCACCCCCAACCTGTCTTGCGTCCTTTCCTCGAGCCTTGCAGCAGCCTCCTTCCTGGTTTCCCAGCCTCCAGTCTCACCTCCAAGTCATCCACTCCGTCTCACTCCCCTGCTCCCAGGGGGGTATCCTGAGACCCAAGTCCCACTCCTCACTCTGCATCCAAAGGCCCATGTCCGCCAACACCTGCCTCTGTCCCGTGGCTTCCTGTGCCTGTCCGCTCCCATCACTCAGACCTTTAGGCTTCTGCTCATACCCTTGCTTCTGCCTGGAAAAGCCCTCGCAGAGTTTGAGAGTAAAACCTCACCATTCTACCTCCCACTCACCACCTCCTCTAGGGTCCAGGCCAAATGTCATCACCTCCAAGAAGCCTCCTGCAATTCCTCACACCTGAGAGATAATCATCACCCACCCCCGAGCCCCACACACCCCTGAGCTTCCCTCAGTCGTGGCCATGACCCCCTTGATGGCAGTCTGTGGGCATTTGTCTCCTCCATCGCCCTGCGAGCTCCTCCCAGCTCAGCCTCCAGGCTCCAGCCAAGGCCTGGCATAAAGCAGTCCCCTGGGAATGTTTGTGGCATGAAAAATACAATTCTGTTTAAACACTTACAATATAAAGATAAGCAGAAAAGGCTAAAAGCAAAAGGGTATAACCATGGCTCACTAAGCACTGACGAACAGACACAGGAGGACAGGAAAGGTGAGCCTTGGGGTCCTGGGGGCCTGGATGGGGCTGAACGGGGCCTCAGAGGAACCGCCGGCCTGGTCTAGGGGCTAACACATCAGGCCACTAGGATGGTGTGGTCAGCCCTGCCTCTGCTACCAGGGTCTCAGACTGATGTCAGCAGAGACTCAAGTGGCTCACCCCTCTGGGCCTCAGAGTTCCCTTCTGTAGAATGGGACTAACGTCTCCCTGGCAGGGCTGCTGTGAAGAACAACAGAGATGCCCAAGGCTAGGTTTTGTAAACTGTCAGGTGCTGGCCACAGGAGTCTTCTTCCTCGTCTCCCGACAAACTAGGCCTCTACACATGCCCAAACTCTTGCCTAAAGCACTGTTTCCTTGGCTTCCCCAAATGCCACGCACTCAAACCCCCTCCTCCAGGAAGCCTGGTCTGATTCCTAGTCCACAGAGATGTCCTTCCCCTCTCCTCTGAGCACCGAATTCTTTCTCCTCTGAGCATCGAGACAGAAGGCTCAGATCACTCCCTATCCTCTCCTGCCCCTATTTTGCAGATGAGAAATGGAGACCCTGGAGAGGTTTCACATAGTTTGGTGAAGCTCTGTCCAGACCTTGCATGTGTGTGCACGCACACGCACACGCACAGAAACTTGCGTGGGGAGGGAGGCTATGGGAAGGAAGAGCTACATTCCTCTACCCGGAACCTCGCACATGCATGGTGTCAGGCAGGGGGATTCTCCAGAATCGGACTTTCCCGGTCATCTTTGGGGTGAAGAAACGGGGGTCCATTGGCAGGGAGAGATGACGGCAGGGAGGACTCTGCAGAAAGACGCTGCAAAACGCCTAGAAAGTTCCAGCCCTGAGTCCACCGTGTTCTGGGTGAGCTTGAGGACGCTATGGCCCCAACCTGAGCCTCCCTTAACTCCGGGCAGTGGGGGCCCCCCCGGTGAAGATTCAGTCTCCAGGGGAAGCGGCTCAGCCCAGTGTGTGTTTCCCCCTCCTCTCTCTCCGGAATGGCGGGTGTGCCCGGGGTCCTCACCCAGGGAGATCGTCTCCACCGGGGCTGGGAATCCGGACAGGTCCTGGAAAGTTAGAGGCTAAAAGAAAACGCGCCAGCCTGCTTTCCCCTGGCGCCTGTGGCTTCCTCCGAAAGGGGCCCGCAGGGGGAAAAGAGAGGATTGTGGGGGACCCAGGCGGCTAGGACCGCTGGGCCCCCAGAACAGGTGAGGGGCCTGGAGTGACGCGGTCCCTTTTCCCAAAGCCGCCCAAGATCCCAGTCTGCCCTTTCCCCCGCAAAAAGAACCCCGTGGGGACTTAGCCCAGGCCACATCCCCGGGGGTGTGCAGAGAGCCCCCATCCCGCCGA
>SJYV01046416.1:251457-301373 GCA_006410875.1 Neotragus pygmaeus | reverse complement strand
ACCCTGTATGCGAGACAACAAAAGAGACACAGATGTATAGAACAGTCTTTTGGACTCTATGGGAGAGGGAGAGGGTGGAATGAGTTAGGGAAATGGCATTGAGACATGTATAATATCATATATGAAACGAGTCGCCAGTCCAGGTTCAATGCATGATATTGGATGCTTGGGGCTTGTGCACTGCGACTACCCAGAGGGATAGTATGGGGAGGGAGGAGGGAGGGTGATTCAGGGTGGTATACACGTGTATACCTGTGGTTGATACATGTTGATGTATGGCAAAACCAATACAATATTGTAAAATAATTAACCTCCAATTAAAATAAAGTTATATTAAAAAAGGAAGAAAAAGAAAGAAAGCCTTCTTAAGTGAACAATGTAAAGTAATTGAGAAAAAACAATAGAATGGGAAAGACTAGAGAACTCTTCAAGAAAGTTAGAGATACCAAGGGAATATTTCATGAAACATGGGCACAATAAAGGACAGAAAAGGCAAGGAGCTATTGAAGTAGAAGAGATTAAGAACAGGTGGAAAGAATACATAGAACTTCACAAAAATGGTCTTAATGACCTGGATAAGCCCGATGGTGCAGTCACTCACCTAGAGCCAGACATCCTGGAACGTCAAGCCAAGTTGGCCTTAGGAAGCATTACTACCAACAAAGTTAGTGGATGTGATGGAATTCCAGCTGACCTATTTCAAATCCTAAAGGACAATGACATTAAAGTGTTGTACTCATTATTGCCAGTGAATATAAAAAAACTCAGCAGTGACCACAGGACTGGAAAAGGACAATTTTCATTCTAATCTCAAAGAATGGCGATGTCAAAGAATGTTCAAAATAGGCACAACTGTACTCACTTCACATGCTAGCAAGATAATGTTCAAAATCCTTCAAGCTAGGCTTCAACAATATGTGAACTGAGAATTTCCAGATGTTACAAGCTGAATTTAGAAAAGGTAGAGGAATCAGATATCCAATTATCAACTTCTGCTGGATCATAGAATAAGCAAGGGAATTCCAAAAGACATCTGCTTCATTGACTGTCCTAAAGTCTTTACTGTGGAAAATTCTTAAAGAGATGAGAATAAAAGACCACCTTACCTGCCACATGAGAAACCTGTATGCAGGTCAAGGAGCAACTATTAGAACTGGACCTTGAACAACAATGGTTCAAAATGGGAAAGGAATATGCCAAGGCTATATATTGTCACCCTGCTTACATCATGTGCAATGCCAAATTGGATGAAGCACAAGTTGGAATCATGCTTACCAGGAGAAATATTAAAAAAAACTCAGATATGGAAATGATATCACTCTAATGACAGAAAGTGAAGAGGAACTAGAGAGCCTCTTCATGAAGGTGAAAGAGGAGAATGAAAAATCTGGCTTAAAACTCAAGCACTCAGAAACTAATATCATGGCATCTGGTTCCATCACTTTATGGTAAATAGATAAGGAAAAAGTTTTGGAAATAATGACATATTTCATTCTATTGGGCCCCCAAATCACTGTAAACAGTGATTGTAGCCACCAAATTAAAAATGCTTGTTCCTTGGAAGAAAAGCTATGACAAAATTAGCATATTAAAAAGCAGAGATATTACTTTGCCAGCAAAGATCTGTATAATTGAAGCTATGGCTTTTCCAGTAGTCATGTATGGATATGAGATTTGGGCCATAAAGAATGCTAAGCACTGAAGAATTGATGCTTTCAAACTGCAGTGCTAGATTAGACTCTTGAGAGTCCCTTGGACAGCAAGATCAAACCAGTCAATCCTAAAGGAAATTAATCTTGAATATTTATTGGAAGGACTGATACTGAAGCTGACACTCCAATACTTTGGCCACCTGATGCGAAGAACTAACTCATTAGAAAAGACCCTGATGCTGAAGAAGATTGAGGAGAAGCGAAGGGGTGACAGAGGATGTGATCGTTGTAAGACATCAGTGACTCAATGGACATGAGTTTGATCAAACTCAGGGAGATAGTGAAGGACAGGGAAGCCTGGTATGCTGCAGTTCATGGGATGGAAAAAAGTGAGACATGGCTTACTTGTTGAACAACAACAACAACCATACTACACAAGTCATGTCAGACACATTGCTTTCAAAAGGCCCAATGTAATGCAATCAAATATTTGGAATGTTAATATGGTCTATGATGCCATTTGCAATATGTATTATGTCTTCCTATGTAGTTAGATAAATTGTAAACATCTATGAATTTATCTACATCTTATAAAGAATCTGCACTAAAACAGCTATATCACATTTCAATTGAGTTCTATCACCAATCTTTCCTGAGGCTTTTAAGATGTCTGATGAAAATATTTATTCCATATTTAAGTATATGTCANACACTAACAGTATCTCAAAGGCAAGAGAAAACTGAATGACAGAAAAAATAGTAACACAAAGTGAGTGGGATCATTTAATGAGATACATTGACAGAGGTAAGAACCTATACTAAGATAGCCTTGACATATGCCTTAGCTTGACTAAGTTTACCCAAGTGTGTGTTTTTTTTTTTTTTTTCCAGGCCCCTACTTCCCTCTTAGAACCTTTAAACTTGCAGTTATAAATTATTTCTCCTGTTCCTTTAAGATGTAAATCTTCTCCTAGCCTCTTGTGAGTTCTACTTTAGAACTTGTCTTTCTGGATCATCTGAAAGCCAAACCTTTGTAATGTAATCATCAAGAAAGATAGTGCCTTTATCCCCCAGTCACTGTGGGCAGGTAGGAATCTAACTTCTGTAAGTGCCAAACAGCAAGCACAGATGGTCTGCCCAACCTGCCCAACTGTCCTCCAGCACTTTCCACTGGTTCACCTTACTGCTTAAAAACTCTCCCAGTGTTTGTTTCAATGAGGTTGATTCAGTCTCTCTCTCCTCTTGACCCCATTNAGAAAGATAGTGCCTTTATCCCCCAGTCACTGTGGGCAGGTAGGAATCTAACTTCTGTAAGTGCCAAACAGCAAGCACAGATGGTCTGCCCAACCTGCCCAACTGTCCTCCAGCACTTTCCACTGGTTCACCTTACTGCTTAAAAACTCTCCCAGTGTTTGTTTCAATGAGGTTGATTCAGTCTCTCTCTCCTCTTGACCCCATTGCAGCAGTCTTGAATAAGGTCTTCTTGACTGTTTAACTTGTCTGCTGCAAACTTTCTTTGACAAATTTCACCAATAGTATAAATGATAGACTCTGGCTTTTTGAAATAGAATACATAGGGACATATTTTCTTTTTTTTTATTTTCTCCTTTTTCCTGGAGGTCCTGCCTCTCTTCTTCTTATGTAAATTTGGTATATAGTAATATGTCTTATAAAAGTCACTTAAAAATGATTGGTTCAGTTATGCCAAACAATTCTGCTTGAAATCTGAGATGGGCCTTTGGAATTCTCCTTTTGACATTCTAGCATAGCTGACAAAGGCTTTTTTTGGTAAACATTCTTTCCTAAGGTAATGGAAGTAACAGTAATATTGAATAAAGTCTCAATAATTGCTTCTATTTTTAAAATCATGAAAGGAATGTATATATATATATATATATATATATATCATAATATTTTTTCTATTCTTCCATACTGTATTGAGTGATTAAAAAAATTCTTATTAATTCCATATTCAAATTAATCTTACTATGTCTAATTGCCCTTTTTTCAGATAACTTTGAAGCAGACTGTGTTTTCTAACCCTATGTGTAGAGTTTTCTCTTCCTAATCCATTGCTTTTAACTCTCCTTTACTATATTTCTCAGTGTTTCCCCGGGTTCAATGTTTTCTTAAGAACAGGCCCTGTAATCCCTAGGAGATCAGTACTCCCTGAAGTATGATTTTCATCCTGACTAGCTATACTAAGACTCAAACTGTGATATTTGTTAAGCAGTGGGCCTACCCCAGTATATCCTGGTGAGTTGAGCTTAGAAGCTATTTGTTAGCTTAGTTAAAATGCAGTAACAGATTTGGTATATAAATTTTCTGTTAAATATATGTAATTCTTTGAAAACTAAATATGCAAAGTAAAACTAATTTGCATTAATATATTCTAAATAATTATGACAGACAGTTGTTTACTTCCTTTTAGAACTGATGTGTAGTTAATGTAAATACGCTTAAGTATACTGAGTTATTTAGGTAAAAAAAAATTTAAATATCAAAGTCATATCTTCCAAGCATGAAGAAAAACATAAATAAAAATTCTGCAAATCTAGCTTAATTTTTAGTCCCTTCAAAAAGATCAGCTCATTAAAGTGAACATGTAATCAGTATAAATAATTTATTTTAAAATTATATTATCCCTTATTATCAACTTCCATTGATATCTTAATCCTATATGATTAAATTCTATTTTTTTCAGTCTATTCCCATCATACAGTTGGAACTTTATCTTAATGACGTATTTTTATGTTTGCAAGTTTATTAAACTTTCTCTTATTTCTTATAGTTCCATTATATTCTATTAAAAAAGCTTTAACTTAATATAGGCAGACATTACTAACCTTTCTACACAGTTTAATTGTTCTGTTTTTTAAGTGTTTTTTTTTTAGAAGCACCCATTATTTTTATTAACTTTGTATTTTATTATATTTAAAATTTTTTCTCCTAGATTTATAACTTCATGTGAAGTTCAAACTGATCAAAAGAGTATAAATCATTACTTAAAATATTATCATTGCTGAGTTTATGAAATGACACCAGTTCTTCATCAAAATATTC
This sequence comes from Neotragus pygmaeus, assembly GCA_006410875.1. Classification (NCBI taxonomy): domain Eukaryota; kingdom Metazoa; phylum Chordata; class Mammalia; order Artiodactyla; family Bovidae; genus Neotragus; species Neotragus pygmaeus. The sequence goes on along the minus strand of SJYV01046416.1, from coordinate 296,658 downwards.
TCTGTGAGCAATTGTTTAGTCACTAAGTTGTGTCCACCTTTTGTGACTCCATGGACAGTAGCCCATCGGTCTCCTTTGTTCACGGGATTTCCCAGGCAAGAATACTGAGTTGGTTGCCCTTTTCTTCTCCAGGGGATCTTCCTGATCCAAGGATCTACCTCACATTTCCTGCTTGGCAGGCAGATTCTTTACCACTTAGCCACCTGGGAAGCACTTTGTGAGCAATTGCAGTCAGAAAAACACTCTTAACTTGCAATTTAGAATGTAAGTGCTAAGATGTCTCTGAAAAAATAGAGAAAACTTTAGAGACTCTGGAAAATTTGTTGAGACATTTATACAAAATAGAAAAAGATAATATTATAATAGTTATAATGATATCATTAAGCACAATTTAAGGCTCACTCTGTGCTGAGGTTTCTGTCAGACAATACTATGGAGTCCTGGAATTCAAATTAAAACACTGCACTTCATTTTCTCACTGAAATGAAGTGAAAGCTACTCAGTCATGTCTTGACTCTTTGTGACCCCATGGGATGTAGCCTATCAGGCTCCTCTGTTCATGAAATTCTCCAGGCAAGAGTATTGGAGTGGGTTGCCATTTCCTCCTCTGGGGCTCTTCCTGACCCAGGGATGGAACCCGCATCTCCTGAAGTGGATTCTTTACCCCTGAGCCACCAGGGAAATCCTCACTCTATGCTGAGAACTCTTATAAGAGCTTTACATACTTCATTTAATCTTCCAAATAACAATTACCCTTCCCATTATGAAAATGTGTACACTGAGGAACAGAGAGTTAGCTTCATAACTATACAGTATTAAAATGAGAAACAAATCTATTATAAAGAATGGGTCGTAATCCTAAGAGATAAATGATACCTTTATTAAAAGAGAAAAACACCATCAAATTTTCAATATACTTGATTTTGTTCAAGTTTAAGGGTTCTTCTCTTGGAGAAGGAAATGGCGACCCACTCCAGTATTCTTGCCTGGAGAATCCCATGGACGGAGGAGCCTGGCAGGCTATATTCCATTTGGTTGCAATTAACCTCAGTTGGACACAACTGAGCAACTAAACAGCAGCAGCAAGGGTTCTACTAATTGCATCTGAATTAAAATTACTTTCCTAAGTTTTCCATTTTCATGATTTTGGAAAAATCATCCCAAAGTTATAGGCTGGATAGTAAATGTTTCTTAAAAAGCAGCATGATATAACAGTATAGCAGGATTTGTTAGCCAATAAGAACACTGTTCAAACATGTTCTATTGATTTCAAATTATGTAAGTTTCCAAGGTCTTGTATCATATCAGTATTCTCTGTTAAATAAAAGTATTTAATTTTATTAAGTTGTTATGAATTTTAAACGAAATAATTTTATATAAATTCACTACCATAGATAAGATATTTTATAAAAGTTACTTACCTGTTTCTCTCCCTCCTTACCTGAAATAGTAATACTTTCTCTTATATATTGGTAAGATCACGTGGCTAATTTTAACCACGAGGCTATGAACACAAGTCAGGTATGCTATTGAAGCTCAGACAATAAGTGATGAAAGTGTCTTCTTGAAAGTCTTTCTGATTTCACATCCAGCTGTCAGCTAGATGCCACCAAGGCAGTTTTAAACATCCAACTGAAGATCCTAGAATAACAACTATAAAGAAGGGAAGAATGATTCTAACAATGTATACTACATGTGACAGTAGGAAAGTTGTCTGCTCCCTGAGCCACAACCACTGAATAACAATGACATTGATGTAAATACAGCTTTGTTTTGTTAAATAAGATTTGGATTTTTTTTTTTTTGTTGCCAAGCATTTAAGTAATCTACCAAATCCATGCACAGCCAATATAGAGAGAATGACCGAACTCCCTCTGATTCTCAGTGAACAATTCAGGGAAAGATACACTGAATGGCTTAGTTTGAATCAGAATATGCATCACCCCACTCCCTACTCCCTGGAAGAGAATACCAAATCAACTTTTACTTATTACATAGAAGATCCATAGGAAATGTATAGATAAGAGGAAAAGAAGACCTTAAAAATAGGAGATGGACAACTAATCCTATTTGTGTCAATCATCATCATGGAGTTGGGGACCTCAAGCCTGAATCTCAGATAATTGCTGTTACTAAAACTTGTCTACTGTGAATGTTCCTTTGATTGCTATATAAAATATGCAAGCTATAAATTCTAGCTGTAGATGAATTGTCATGGTGAATAACATTGTATATATGTATACATAGGGCTTCCCAGGTAGCAATAGTGGTAAAGAGCCCACTGCAAATGGAGAAGATGTGAGACTAGGGTTTGATCCCTGGGTCAGGAAGATCCCCTGGAGAAGGGCATGGCAACCCACTCCATACTCTTGCCTGGATAATCCTGTGGACAGAGGAGCCTGGCGGGCTGTCCTCCATAGGATTGCAGAGTTGGACTTGACTGAAAGAACTTAGCCCAGCACATGAAGACATATATATGTATAAATATGAAGCTTTGGTCACCTATGTATTAATTGTCCCCTATTTTACCTGTATTGAATGTTTTCAATCATATCTATGTAGATAAGTTAAATTTAATCAAACTAAAAGTCATGATTGATTCAATCAGCCTGCTCAGTCTGTATGGGGCACTTTAGATCAAAGTGGGACTGTCAAATTTAATTAAACCCAGATATCTTATATACTTTAGCATTTACACAATGCCATACCTATACTGCTTGATTTTCCTTCCTTGAGTATTGACCTTATTTGCTGTTTTAAGTTTGTTTAACTACAACATTTGGTCCTGGATAGAAGCCAGCCATTATAGCATTTGTTTTTGAAATACAGAACTTTATCAAGATAATTACAAATGTTATACGTTCTGCAAAGTCTGTAAAATAATCAGTAATATGTTTCATATCTTCCCAGGAGCAATCCACAAATGGAAAGAAAACTATTTAAAAATGATATATTTGAACAATATACAGAGCTGACAAAAATTAATCACAAGAGAGTTTTCAAGCTGAGTATTAGGTATTGGTCTTTGCTTAGAAGTCTGACTCTATGCTAGATGTTTTCATGAGTACTATCTTATCCAATTTTCTTAACTCTATAAAGTATGTACTATTTGCTTGATTTTATCAATGAGGAAACTGAAGCCAAGAAACACCAAGTAACTTATTTATATATTTAGTAATTGTATTCATATCAGAAATTTTGTCATTTGAAGTTAAACCAAGTTTTCACAGAACTAGAACAAATAATTTCAAGATTTGCATGGAAATACAAAAAACCTCGAATAGCCAAAGNATAGCCAAGATATGGAAGCAACCTAACTCTCTGCCAACAGATGAATGAAGAAAACCTATTATATTCATACATATATATATGTATATATATATATATATACATACATACATACATAATGTTATATAACATTTATTGAAAATGGAAATTATTTAGAATATGCTATATTTCTTGAATTCAATATTGTGGTGTGCTAAGTCACTCAGTAGTGTTCAACTCTTTGCGACCCCATGGACTGTAACCCACCAGTCTCCTCTGTCCATAGAGATTCTCCAGACAGGAGTACTGGAGCGGGTTACCATGCCCTCCTTCTGGGGATCTTCCCAATCCAGGGATTGAGTTCAGGTCTCCCACATTGCANTGGTGTGCTAAGTCACTCAGTAGTGTTCAACTCTTTGCGACCCCATGGACTGTAACCCGCCAGTCTCCTCTGTCCATAGAGATTCTCCAGACAGGAGTACTGGAGCGGGTTACCATGCCCTCCTTCTGGGGATCTTCCCAATCCAGGGATTGAGTTCAGGTCTCCCACATTGCAGGCAGATTCTTTTCTGTCTGAGCCACTGGGGAAGTCTGAAATGAATATTACTCATGCATTAAAAGAAAATAAAAATCCTTTTCTGACAACATAAATGAATCTGAAGGGTATTATGCTTAGTGAAATTAGTCAAACAAGGAAAGACAAATACTGCATATCTTCTCTTATATGTGGAACCTATAAAATAAGACAAATGAAGGAATGTAACAAAACAGAAATAGACTCAATACAGAGAACAAACCAATGGTTAGCAGAGGGGAGAGATATAGGGAGAAGTGCATTATAGGGGGAGGGGATTAAGAGCTACAAACTGGTAGTTATAATATAAATAAGTTACAAGCATGTAATGTACAGCACTTAGAATATAACCAACATTTTATAATAATATCATTCAGTTGTTAAGTCATGTCTGACTCTCTGTGACCCCATAGAACACAGCATGCCAGGCTCCCCTGTCTTTTACTATCTTCTGGTGGTTGCTCAGATTCAGTTCACTGAGTCGGTGATACCATCCAACTATCTCATCCTCTGTCGCCCCCTTCTGTCCCTGCCTTTGGTTTTTCCCAGCATCAGGGTCTTTTCCAATGACTTGGTTCATTGCATCAGGTGGCCAAATTATTGGAGCTTCAGCTTCAGCATCAGTCTTTTCAATGAGTATTCAGGGTTGATTTTTTTTTAGGATTCACTGATTTTATCTCCTTGCAGCCCAAGGGAGTTTCCAGACTCTTCTCCAACAATGCAATTAGAAAGCATCATTTCTTTGGCACTCAGCCTTCTTTATATGGACTTTAATCTATAAAAATATAGAATCACTAGGTTGTACACTTGAAACTAATATAATATTGTAAGTCAGCTATACTTCAGTTCTAAAAATAAACATGAAGCAAGGGGAAGAAAACAAGAAACAACCACATGACACTGCAGTGTTGATGAGAAAAATAAGACTTGAGGGCATAAAATCTTGGAGAAAGCTTTGGGAAAACTCTCAAAGAAATGAGCTAAAATTCTGCAGTTACTTTTTCTTCAGACCATTCCAGATCCATCATCTTTAGCAAGCATCCAAACAAGATTCAGTTCAGTTCGGTTACTCAGTCGTGTTGGACTCTTTGTCACCCCATGGACTGCAGCACTCCAGGTTTCCCTGTCCATTACCAACTCCCGGAGCTTGCTCAAACTCCTGTCCACTGAGTCGGTGATACAATCCAACCATCTCATCTTCTGTCGTCCCCTTCTCCTCCTGCCTTCAATCTTTCCCAGCATCAGGGTCTTTTCCAGTGAGTCAGTTCTTCACATCAGGTGGCCAAACTATGGGAGCTTCAGTTTCAGCATCAGTCCTTCCAGTGAATATTCAGGACTGATTTCCTTTACAATTGACAGGTTAGATCTTCTAGTAATCCAAGGGACTCTCAAAAGTGTTCAAGTGTTCTCCAACACCACAGTTCAAAAGCATTAGTGCTTTGCCCCTCAGCTTTCTTTATAGTCCAACTCTCACATCCATACATGACTACTGGAAAAACCATAGCTTTGGCTAGATGGACCTTAGTTGGCCAAGTTATGTCTCTGATTTTTAATAAGGTGTCTAGGCTGGTTATAGCTTTTCTTCCAAGAAGCAAGCATCTTTTAGTCTCATGGCTGCAGTAACTATCTGCAGTGATTTTGTAGCCCAAGAAAATCTGTCCCTATTTCCTTTGTTTCCCCATCTATTTGCCACTAAGTGATGGGACCAGATGCCACAATCTTAGTTTTCTGAATGCTGAGCTTTAAGCCAGGTTTTTCTCTTTCTCTTTCACCCTCATCAAAAGGCTCTTTTGTTCCTCTTTTCTTTCTGCCGAAAGGGTGGTAGTATCTGCCTATCTCAGGTTATTGATATTTCTCTCTGTAATCCTGATTCCAGCTTGTACTTCATCCAGCCTGTCCTTTCACATGATGTATTCTGCATATAAATTAAATAAGCAGGGTGACTTGGGAAGACTTGCATTCAAATGGATGAACCATTTTCACATGTTCCCATATTCACCCATATGCAGTTAGATATTCTCTCTTAAGTGAGTCTATTTAGCTTGCACTTCTATTACACCACCTGTATTAATACATTTTAATTATGCTTTACACATCTGACTCTCTTCTCCTATCAACTTCTTCTAGCCTGTGGTCATGTACAGTGGAGATCTCATTTTATCCATTATTTCATGATGTAAGACAACTTATGTCACCAATATGCTCTTGAATAAGTGGAGAAGCTATTTGTGAGTCCTAAAGTAGCTAAAAGACTTCATAGAAGTTTGAGATCTAGGCCAATTCTTATATGATATTCAGGTAGAAGGTACTCAAAAGGTAGGAAAACTTCCAAGAAAAGAAAATGTCAAGTGCAAAAATGCCTAAGTGTAATGCATATGGTAAATCTTAAAAATAATTCACACAGATCCGAGCAAAGTTTGAGTTTCCAATATGGCTATAACACTAAGTGTTTTGGGAAAAAAAAAAAAAAAGAGAGAGAGAGAGAGAGAGACTAGGAGATTGTCACATTACCCGATCCCAAGGCCAAGAAATTTTGACATTTTCCTGAAGACTTTCTTAGGAATTTCCAATGTCATTAAAATTTTTGAGGAAAACATAACTGGGATAAAATAGCCTTCAGTCAACTGATATAGCTGTGTAGTAAACTGGTCTTGCCTGTCACCTGGGAAATCTTTAAGAGAATTGGTGTTTTCTTTGTTGTAAATGTATGCATGCATTAAACAATATACTCAGCATTAAGGAAACTCCTTGTACTTTTTAAACGAAATGTTTCTGTGTTGATATTCCAGCAACTAATATTACTTTAAGAAGAATTATCTGTTCAGTAACAAATTACATTTTCTGGCAGGTTTGGAAATGTTTCATGTCACAAAGTAGCACCACCCAGAAAATAACACTGCTATTATCTTGTAACTGACCAGTAATATATATGTAATTATTGTTGTTTTTTCTCTAAATATATGTATTATCTTGGTGGCTTCCACAATGTTAGTGAGATCTGTCAGTTACAAAAAATTCATCACTGACATTTCAAAAAGCACACAGTCAAATATTCCCTGTGGCTCTAATTAAAGAAATAAACATATCATTCACTATAAAGTTTACATTTGAAACAATACTTAAACTTATATTTAGAATAATTTTAAATTATTTAAAGAGTTAAGAAATTACATGAATGTTTCTTAGTATCGCCTTTGTTTGAAAATCCTATATCTATGTTTAGGCAGTTTGTTGAAGAAAAAAAATATATACATAGTTTTCTACATTTTTAAAATTAAAGTGTTATTTTTCTAACGATCTGACAACCCACATAAATTCTGAACTGCTTTTATGGTGCTTTTCCATTAGTTTTTTGTTGCTTGCTAATTACTTTTCTTGCCCAATTTCATTTGCAGTTTAAATAAATAAACTGTTACTTTCTGCCTGCAGGTTACTAAAGGAATAGTCAATATGCAGCTGTAATAAAATCATAAATTTCTTTGAACATGCAATTTCCAACTTATACTTCCACAGAGGGTTTTTAAATCTCTACTGTTAGAGAAACAACTTTATGAAAACCTCAAAGTTTTATGCTAATTTATGAAGTTTGGATCCAGTGAAGATGGAATCAAAATGATTGGTCATTATAATTTGACACTGCAGAGAATAATCTGACAGTAAAATGTACCCTTTTCTCACATTTAATTGATATATTTGTTGTTGTTGTTAGGTTGCTAAGTTGTGTCCAGTTCTTTGCGAACCCATGGACTATAGCACTTCAAGCTCCTCTGTCCTCTACTATCTCCTGGAGTTTGCTGAAATTTGTGTCTATTGACTCAGTGATGTCTATTGACTCATCTCATCCCCTGTCTTCTTTTGCCTTTAGTCTTTCCCAGCATCAGCATCTTTTCAAGTGAGTCAGGCTTTGCATAATGTGGCCAAAGTATTAGAGCTTCAGTCTCAGCAGTAGTCTTACCAATGAATATTCAGACTTGATTTCCTTTAGGATTGACTAGTTTGATCTCTTTGCAGTCCAAGGGACTCTCAAGAGTCTTCTCCCACACCATGATGCAAAAGCATCAATTCTTTGGCATTCCTCCTTTTATTATGGTCCATCTCTCACATCCTTACATGACTCCTGGAAAAACAATAGCTTTGAGAATATGAACCTTTGTCAGCAAAATGATGTCTCTGCTTTTAAATATGCTATCTAGGTCCTTCCAAGAAGCTTTCCTTCCAAGGAGCAAGTGTCTTTTAATTTCATGGTTGCAGACATCATCCCTATTGATTTTGGAGCCCCAGAAAATAAAATGTCACTGCTTCAACTTTTCCCCTTTCTGTTTGTCATGAAGTGATGGGACCAGATGCCATGTTCTTAGTTTTGTAGTGTTGAGTTTTAAGCCAGCTTTTTCACTCTTTTCTTTCATCAAGGAGGTCTTTAGTACCTCACTTTTTTCTGCCATTAGAGTGGTATTATCTGCATATCTGAGATTGTTAATGTTTCTTCCAACAATCTTGATTCCAAATTGTGATCCCTCCAGTCTGTCATTTCACATGATATACTCTGCATATAAGTTAAATAAATTGGGTGACAATATATAGCCTTGTCATACTCCTTTCCCAATTTTGAACTAGTCGTTCCATGTTCCATCTGAGGATTGCTTCTTGACCTGCATACAGGTTTCTCAGGAGGCAGCTAAGGTGGTCTGGTATTCCCATCTCTTTAAGAATTTTCCACAGTTTTTTTGTGATCTATATAGTCAAAGGCTTTAGTGTAGTCAGTGAAGCAGATGTAGATGTTTCTCTGGAACTCCTTTGCTTTCTCTAAGATCCAAAGAATGTTGACAATTAGATCTCTGGTTTCCCTGCCTCTTCTAAACCCAGCTGATACATCTGGAAGTTCTTGATTCACATACTGCTGAAGACTTGCTTGAAAGATTTTGAGCATAACTTTTCAAGCATGTAAAATGAGTGTAGTTGTACAGTAGTTTGAGCAGTCTTTGAGATTCCACTTCTTTGGAATTGAAATGAAAACTGACTTTTTCTAGTCCTGTGACCACTGTTGAGTTTTCCAAATTTGCCTGCATATTGAGTGCAGCACTTTAACAACATCATCTTTTAGGGTTTTAAATAGCTCAGCTGGAATATGCTTCTCAAATTCAGAGAATAGGAGAATCAATTTTCATAGTGATCACTCTGTATATTATTGGTGTGTCATGTAACTTGAAGGTTTGATCAACTTAGCTAATTATAATAGTTGGTATTCAAACTTCATTTGTTTTTGTTTTGTTTTCTATCTTTGTTCCAATGCAACAATAAACTAGAAAGCATATCCACTATTGCCAATAATTTCACCCTTTGGTTTTTCTTTAATAAAATCCTAAGTAAGTTTTAAAATTCATGCCTATATTTTAACTGAATTTTCCTATGGCTGAGATAAAAAATAACAAATATATAAAGTATTTTTTGCAACATAAGAAACATGTAGTGCTACATTAGTAATAAAATTACAATCCTTTAAGGAAGTTGCATTATTATTTGTACTTGTGAGGTTTTAGTGATATTTCCTTTTTAATATTCTACTTCACAAAAGGATACATATGTCACAAGTATACTTTTGCATAAATGAAATATTCAATAACACGTTGAAGTATATTTAAGTTAAAAAAATTGAAAAGCACAAACTCTCAAATGAAATTTGATTTTTGAAAATATAGGCATATATTATGATTATGTTCATATTTATTTCTAAAATATTTTATTAATAACTGCTTTCTTGAAAAACAGAGGTAAATTCCAGATAATCAACTTCCCTGAAATAATTCTAAGGAATAACTCTTGTTCTCTGAATCTCTAAGGGTCAGATAAAGGACACATTGTAACCCTTAAAGTCAATGGGTGATTTCTCCTCAGGTAAATTCTCTATTAGATGGGACATGAAAGTGATGATGTCCTAGACATTCTCCCTTATTCAGTAGTTTGGGAATATTTCATCAACCTCTGCTAAGACTCCCTACTGATTCTGATTTTTAATAACAATAAAATGCATATAAGTTCAGCAATTTCCATTTCCATGGTAAGAAAGAGGAAAGAGGCTTTCCAGAGCCTATTAGTGCAGGAAGATGTTTATGGAGAAGGGTCATACTCTTGAGGTCATTGTTCTAAAAACTGTCAGATAATTAGGCTAAAATTTGCATAAAATCAGAAATTTGGGATGCTCATCTGAAATGAGCTGTTTGAGGTCATTTGTACAGTTTTACTCTGATGAGTATCAGGGGGCTCCAGCTATGAACTATATAGTATTTTATTGATTGTAAAAAATAAAAATTGACCCCAAAGCAGAAAACGCCAAATATATAAAATAAAGAAATTTAGAAAGGTTTTGACACATAGGATGGGAGGTAGAAATAAAAATTAAAAGACTTCAGAGAAAAGAAAATAATTGGAATAAAGTATATTATGAGAGACAAATGTATCTGACAGTGGAAAAATAAAGCTTATTGAATTTAACTCAGCAATTCTGTATAAATTAGTAACGATTATGAACTATAGAATAACTTGTAAATGTTTTATAAATTTCAAATATGTAAAATATCTGATAGGCAACATAAATTTCTATATAGAACCTTCANCGACACGACTGAAGCAACATAGCAGCAGTAGCAGCATATTCAATGTAAAATATAAGAGAGCTTGAAAAGCAGACATTCTAGTTTAATCATCTATTTCCATCTATTTGCTAAGCAAGTACTGAAGAGCTACTGTACATGGAACATATTATATATGCTAGTGATTCCTTGTCTAAGAAAAGAGATATAAACTTTGTCTTTAAGAACCATGAAGTTTAGGTTAGTAAAGTTACAGTACCTACATTTTGTTAGTTTATTGATACAATTGGATATTTATTCATATCACATTTTCTTGAGTTAGAGAAATCAACTTTAGAATTGGCAGGTGATGTTATATTGACTTCATGGTCCTAATTCACCATAGAGATTTTATTCCAGTGTTTTGCCCACTTTCTTTTTTAATGCTCAGGTTCTCAAAGTCTCAAAACTGGATCATAAGAAAAAATGATATCTCCAGGTGACTTGGCATGCATAAATTGGAAATTAATAAGAAATTTATTTTATCTAATATTCCAATATCATTTGGAATTTGAACTTAAAAAATGTGATGAGAATAGAATGACTATGCTGTGGTGTTTCAAGATATAAAGAAGAATTATTATAAAGTTTGTAAATATTAAATACTAGAGTGTATATATAAATAATCATGCAGACAGTTTCTTCATATATTCCACCCAGATGCTTAATATTCTTTAGAGGTTAGTTTCCTAAACCATGTGCATTACAGTAATTCACAGAAGCAGTATGTACGAGCTGTGAATAACTGGATTGTATAAAATGCCTTCTAATCTGTAATTGTTAATAGGCCTCTAGTGACTACCAGCTCAGGATTTAAGAATTGAATGTCTCATTAAGAATAATTCACAACCAGTCAATGTTATGCTGATGTAATAACATGACCTTGATCTCTGTACCAGATCATGATTGCAAAATAATTAATTCTATTCCTTAGTCCACATTAGTAGTGATAGATGACATCATTTATCAAGACATTGGGAAGTTATTTAGGAAAATTTCTTATCACATCCTTAACCCCTTGCTACCTACAGTATAGTCAGATTTGTAAGGTCGGTTTTTGCTGTCTGAAAGGAGATTTATAATCATTGTTCTGTGCTGCCTGCATAATATATAAACCTTGGGAGTATTCTAGCTATGTGCTTTCATTTCTGCTCTAACTCTAATATTAGAAAACATTGAATAATGTGCACTTGGTATGCCTGGAGATCTCAGGTCAGGGTCACCCATTACCTTACAGTTCAGCCACAATGGGCTTTGATTTATGGTAGAACTTATAATTTTTACTATTTGAAAGTAGTTTTCCTAGATGATTAACCTATTACAATTCAATAGGCACTCCTCTGTGAAGCGGAAATCTTGAATTAATTTCCACTCTTTTGACCAGGCTCTATCTCAAATTTTGGTGCAGCATTTTGTTCCTTTGAACACTCACATGTATTGTAAAAGAGAGTGCATNTAACCTATTACAATTCAATAGGCACTCCTCTGTGAAGCGGAAATCTTGAATTAATTTCCACTCTTTTGACCAGGCTCTATCTCAAATTTTGGTGCAGCATTTTGTTCCTTTGAATACTCACATGTATTGTAAAAGAGAGTGCATGCCTGTCCACATTTTTCATACAATACCAAATCCAGGAAAATGAAATCTATAGAAAACATCACTATGGTGATGGTTTAGTCACCAAGTGTGTCCAACTCTTGTGACCCCGTGGACTGTAGCACGTCTAGCTCCTCTGTCCATGGGACTCTCCAGGCAAGAATACTGGAGTGGGTTGCCATTTCCTTCTCCAAGGGATCTTCCCAGCCTGGGGATTAAACCCAGGTCTCCTGCATTGCGAGCAGATTCTTTATCCACTGAGCTATGAGGGATCTAAACATCACTATAAGAAAGTTAGTAATTGTGAACATTGAGATCATTATGGCAGACATTGTACAGTGTTTGAGGGTCTAGGAATGACTATGTTCCAAAGCTGAATTCATTTTTCTTCTGATTACACATGACCCTGAAAACTGACTAGGTGTCCTCTCTCTTTCATGACTTCTTAATATATGGGTATAATTTTAAGTTTTGGGGGCACTAGATACATTCTGTAGTATTGCCCAGTGGATTTTACAAAGAATCCAAGCGATTTCTGCCAAATCACATCACTCCCTCCTTTTAATTTATTTTCTCTTTATAAGGGCAAGAAAAACAGTGGGTTTTGATAACATGTCCCCGTCTCAAGGAACATAAACATCATTCTCATTTATTCATTTACTTGTTCTTCTTTATCCCAGTTTCTCACATTGATTCCCTTTTACCATAGGCAAGGGATTTAATCTATTTACTGTTACCTTTAATTTATGTCAATGTTCTTTGATTACATGTATTATTCTGCTCTTTTTTCAATTGATAGTACATTTTTCAGTTGGATCTTCTTTTCCATTTGCTTTGTTGTTTCTAATTGTTCGTGGTATTTGAGGGTATTTAATATATAATACCTATTCTCTGTTTAAGCAATACACACCCAATACTCTATAAATTACCATTACCAAAAATAGTATTGAAGTTAACATCTCCACAGGCCTCCACATGATTGGGAAGTCTTTGAGGTAAACATCTAGGAGCACAATTGCCAGATCATATCTTCTTTGGTAATTAATTTGGCTGATTATCCAGAATGGTTGCACCATGCGTTCCCACAAGAGTAAGGTGTAAGTGTTCCTCTACTTCTATATCCTAGATGAATATTTGCATTGCAAAGCTTCCTAATTTTGTCTTTCTCTTTGTTCCAAACTGGTATTTGGTATTGTCTCATCTTTTAATTATTCTGATGAAGATTAAATTAAAAATCACTTTATAGTTTTATTATAATTTACATTGCTCTCTGGAGATTGTCTCATTACGTTCTCCAGCCAATTTTCTTTTGGGTTATCTGGTTTTATTGTTGTTGTTTTGGCTTATGTGCTCCTATTATGGGGCTTCCCCGGTGGCTCAGTGTAAAGAATCCGCCTGCAATGCAGGAACCACAGGAGACATGGGTTCGATCCCTGAGTTGGCAAGATTCCCTGGAGGTGGGCATGGCAACCCACTCCAGTGTTCTCGCCTGGAGAATTCCAAGGACAGAGGAGCCTGGTGGGCTACTGTCCATGGGGTCACAAAGAATCAGAGATGACTGAAGTGACTTGGCAAGCATGCACGCTCCCGTTATATTCTACTTTGTGTATATCTTTGCCGAAGATGTTTTTCTCTGAGCAGAAATCTTTAATATTGATGTTATCAAAACACTTTTAATTTATCTGATCCCTTGTGTTTTTCTTAAAAGGACCCTCCCTGGTGGCTCAGAGGGTAAAGCATCTGCCTGCAGTGCAGGAGACCCGGGTTCAATCCCTGTGTCGGGCAGATCCCCTGGAGAAGGAAATGGCAACCCACTCTAGTATTCTTGCCTGAAAAATTCCATGGACAGAGGAGGCTGGTAGGATATAGTCCATGGGGTCATGAAGAGTTGGACATGACTGAGCGACTTCACTTTCACTTTCTAATGCTAGGTCCATTCCATTTGCAATCATCCAAACAAAGTCAAACTGTAATTATTACACTTGAATTAGTGTCTTTATCACTGCATTTGAATCCCTATGTTTTGTTAGTGTTCTCTTTGTTGTTGGTGTTGTTTTCTTCAGTGGAATTTATTAATATGTACTTCTGAGGCCAACAACTGTGTCATAATTTTATACCCAATGTCTAGTAGAGTATCCATCATATGGTTAGTGTTAGTCCGTCAGTCGTGTCCAACTGTTTGTGACCCTATTGATTGTAGCTCACCTGTCTCCTCTGTCCGTGGAATTTTCCAGGCAAGAATACTGGAGTGGGTTGCTGTTTCCTTCTCCAAGGGATCTTCCTCACTCAGGGACTGAACCTAGAGAATCTGCCTTGCAGGCAGATTCTTTACCATCTGAGCTACCAGGAAAATCCTTGGTAGCTCCATCATATAGTAGTTTCTTAATAAACACTTATTAAAATAATGCATTTAGATTCAGAGTACTGGAAAATGGACAAATGATCAAGGGGAAAAAGACAAAGGGAGGTAGTTAATAGTAGCATGGGTAGATAGAGTCTGTGTGAAATCTTGCCCTCAGTATACCCTCCAGTCAGGTTCAGAGTTAGTTCATTAATATTTTCTTTCCTGGTCATTTATCCAAACTTGTTTCCTCTCATCATTGCTTACTGTACTTTTCCACTCCCTCTTATGCAAGGAACAGCTTCTACTTTGAGTAGTAAAATGAAGTCTAGGGTGACCAAATAATCCTGCCTACCTGCATGTTAACTTGTGGAAAACATAATTCAAATTGGCCTTAAAGGGATGACTTCTTATTTTCTGTCTTAAACATCACTTAAATTTTTCTCAGTTTTTTTCCTTCCATCATTTACTTCATGAGAAAAAGAATATTCAAGTTTTAGGGAGAGAGAGAGATGTGTGTTCAAATTAAAAATCTCCTATAAACTAGAAATAGAAGCCTAGACTGTTTCTTTAAATAGTTTTACCTTCAAATTTTTTTTTCCCTTTCTTGAATCAGCTGCAGTAAAGGGATTCATTCAAAGCACTGAGTGTAGAGCCTGGGCATATAATGAGAGCTCAATATTAGTTTCTACCCATCAAGGTAAATTGATGAAATTAAAAGATACTTTTCAAGATGAAATCATGATGGACCTAATGCCATCTTTTCTCCTCTGACAGGTACTTCTAGTATGTGTGAATTATAGATGTCTCAGACACACAGTTCATTAAAAACTGAAAATTGCACAGTTATAAAACCTTTAACTGACCAAAAAGTCAGTTTGACTCATGTAACAACACTGGGTAACATATATCTTTACTATTTACTCCACATACTGGTTGTAGTTCTTCAAAAGTTTCAGTATGAGGTGCATTTAAGCTATTCTTGTTTGCAAATACTTAGAATTTTAGAATGCAGACATAAATGACCTTATGGTATAATATGATTATAAGATTGCTAGAAAGAGACAGTTATGGTAACAATTTTTTATGTTAACAATCACACATTTTCTCTAAAAGCAGAGCAGACTTATTGTTGATTGTTAACCACAGAAGTGCATGCATGTTTCAGGAACAACAGTTTATTCTTCAGATATTTCTGCCCACCACTTTACTTTTATTCAAAGCAAGAAAATAACTGAGACTGCCTAAACAGAGGCTACCATGTTCGATTTTCTTTAATTATTGATCATATTTTAAACAGTATTTTAAAATAATTTTATTAATAAAATGTTATATAAAAAATAACTTTAGTCAGTTATACACTTTATTTTCTAGATGAACATCATTTCATTTCAAATGAATCTTTACCCTCAGCATGGAACTATTCCACGATATTTCTCATATAATGAACCCACGTCCCTCCAGCTTCTGTCCCTGTACTCTGTTCTATAAAACAAAAAGTCTTCAAGGAGTTATCTATGCTCTAATTATAATGTCTCTAAGTTAATTATTTCTCAAGCTTCTTTTATTCATTTCTACTATACTGTCAAGCCTGCACTTATCGAGGTCACAAAAAGTATCCAAATTGGTAAATGCAATCATAAATTTTCAGTACTATTGGCAGTATTGCTCAAATTTCAGCTCTATTGGGTAAAATTTCAGATCTACTATAAACTAGAAACCGACATTTTCTTAAAATATTCTTATTTTTGATTGTTTTCTTTTCTTAAATGAGAGGATAGAAGGTCACTCCTTGCTGTGGAATACTGTTTCTTCACATGGCCTTCTACTTCCAAAGTCCTTTCCTTGGCAAGAAGAAAAGATGTCATTTCTTCTCATTGGCCTTCTACTTCCCAAAGTCCTTTCTTAGTTCTATTATTTCTCCTTATTAACCTTTTCTCTTTCTACACACAACTCCCGTGATTTAATTCAATCCTGTAAATTTAAAAATATGTATACTCTGAAGTTTACCGAATTTATAGTTCTAGCACAACTCTAAGAATATACCTCTGCCTGCTTTCTCAGAGTGTCTACATAGTGTCTCAAAGGTAACACATTTTGAACTAAGCTTCTTTCTTTCTCTTCTGAACCTATAGTCTTCCTGATCTCTATAAATAGTGATTGCATTGTCATATTGGGCAAAATCCTGAGTCTTCATGACTCATTGAGATCATGAGGTGTGTAACTACATGAGAGCTTTTTTTAAAAAAATATAAATTTATTTATTTTAATTGGGGGCTAATTACTTTACAATATTGTATTGATTTTGCCATACATCNTTATTTTGGGGGGCTCCAATTCACTGCAGATGGTGATTGCAGCCGTAAAATTAAAAGATGCTTACTCCTTGGAAGGAAAGTTATGACCAATCTAGATAGTATATTCAAAAGCAGAGACATTACTTTGCCAACAAAGGTCTGTCTAGTTAAGGCTATGGTTTTTCCAGTGGTCATGTATGGATGTGAGAGTTGGATGGTGAAGAAAGCTGAGAGCCGAAGAATTGATGCTTTTGAGCTGTGGTGTTGGAGAAGACACTTGAGACTTCCTTGGACTGCAAGGAGATCCAACCAGTCCATCCTAAAGGAGATCAGTCCTGGGTGTTCATTGGAAGGACTGATGCTAAAGCTGAAACTCCAGTACTTTGGCCACCTCATGCGAAGAATTGACTAATTGGAAAAGACTCTGATGCTGGGAGGGATTGGGGGCAGGAGGAGAAGGGGATGACAGAGGATGAGATGGCTGGATGGCATCACCGACTCGATGGACGCGAGTTTGCGTAAACTCCGGGAGTTGGTGATAGACAGGGAAGCCTGGCGTGCTGCGATTCATGGGGTCGCAAAGAGTCGGACACGACTGAGCAACTGAACTGGACTGAAGCATTGCCTTTTTCCTAAAGAGGTCCCCAACAATGCAAAGGCTCTAGGTAGGGTAACTAAAGCCATTGTCACTTTGTGAGAATGAGTTTGTGCGGCTTTTCTCCTAAACAGGATACTTTATATATTAATATTTAGTACCTGGGAAAATATAAAATGGCTCTGAGAGAGGGGTGAAAGGGCACAGGATATATTTCACAATTTTGTTTGAATAAATTTTGTAAGTTAATAATTTATTAAGTACTAAAAACCCTCTGGAAAAAAAAATTACAGAAAATGGCACTAGTGTTTGCCTCAGGAAGAGAAGTGCGTAGTAAGGTACAAGGGTCAGGTGAGGCGGAAAGACTTACCTTTACTATGTTTTCTTTCGTACCTTTTGAATTTGGTACTACAGGCAAGTATAATAGAGATTTTTATTTTTTAAAAAATCCAGTCATCACACCCTGTCACTTGCCTTATTTCAGCTTTTAGATATTTATTTACTCAACTTTCGATATTTATAATTGACCTTTTCCCCCTCTAAAATGTAATCTGGATTCATTTAAAATATGACTGGCTTTTCAAGGCTAATTTATTTGTCTTCAAAGTACCCAATATATGAAGGCATTCATATTCCTGAAGACATGGAGTTATAAGACAAGTAATATTATTTGCTGATTTTTTCTATATACAGTTTTCTTCACTACAACTTACACTTGCTGCAGACATGGTCTGTGTTTTACTAATCTTTGGAGGCCCCTTTAGGGCAAATACTGAGTGTGCACAGAAGGGTTACTTTCTTGAGTTTGGTTCTCAGTCCTTTCTTCCAAGGAAGAAAAGTCATTAAATATAACATGATGTTTTGATTAAGAAGAAACCTCTCAGCATTTTAATAAAAACAAAACAACAAGAGACAAAGGCATTAAAAGAGAGAGGAAGAGAAAAACATTTACAAATCACCTAGAGTTGCAATGAAACTGTACCGATTGGAAATGCTTAAAAAACACCAAATATGCCATAGTGAGGGAGAACAAAGGTTGACTTAAAATCATATTTTTTTTCAACAAAATATTTGCCACATGACTACTATGTACAAGGTCCAGGGGATAAAATGTTGAACAATGCAGATATGATTCTTGCCTTCACGGCTTTCATAACAGAGGGGAGCTACAGAAAGATACACAGACAATTGTCATATGTTAAGATAAATATAATAGGGCATACAGAGGTGTTCATAAAAGAAGAACCAACCCCATGCTTGAGAAAGTGAGATCTAACATCACAACACTTGGAACTAGAGCTTTAGAGTCTGGCAAACCTGAGTTCAAATCCTGGTTTCAATGTTTTTACTTGGGTTCCAAAATGAGTGCAGATGGAGACTGCAGTCATGGAATTAAAAGATGCTTGCACTTTGGAAGAAAAGCTATGACAAACCTAGACAGCATATTAAAAAGTAGAGACATTACTTTGCCAACAAAGTTCCATATAGTCAAAGCTATGGTTTTTCCAGTAGTCATGTATGGATGTGAGAGTTGGACTGTGAAGAAAGCTGAGTGCCGAAGAATTGATGCTTTTGAACTGTGGTGTTAGAGAAGACTCTTCAGAGTCCCTTGGGCTGCAGGGAGATCAAACCAGTCAATTTTAAAGGAAATCAATTCTGAATATTCATTGGAAGGACTAATGCTAAAGCTTGAAGCTCCAATATTTTGGCCACCTGATGCAAACAGCCAACTCATTGGATAAGATCCTGATGCTAGGAAAGATTGAAGGCAGGAGGAGAAGAGGGTGACAGAGGATGAGATGGTTGGATGGCATCACTGACTCAATGGACATGAGTTTGAGCAAACCCAGGAGATGGTGAAGGATAGGGAAGCCTGGTGTGCTGCACTCCATGGGGTCACAAAGAGTCAGATATGACTGAGCAACTGAACAACAATAAGTCTATTAGTTCAGTTCAGTTGCTCAGTCATGTCTGACTCTNTTTGAGCAAACCCAGGAGATGGTGAAGGATAGGGAAGCCTGGTGTGCTGCACTCCATGGGGTCACAAAGAGTCAGATATGACTGAGCAACTGAACAACAATAAGTCTATTAGTTCAGTTCAGTTGCTCAGTCATGTCTGACTCTTCACGACCCCATGAACCGCAGCATGCCAGGCCTCCCTGTCCATCACCAACTCCCGTAGTCCACCCAAATCCATGTCCATTGAGTCAGTGATGCCATTCAAGCATCTCATCCTCTGTCGTCCCCTTCTCCTCCTGCCCTCAATCTTTCGCAGCATCAGGGTCTTTTCAAATGAGTCAGATTTTCACGTCAAATGGCCAAGGTATTGGAGTTTCAGCTTTCTCATCAGTCCTTCCAATGAACACCCAGGACTGATCTCCTTTAGGATGAACTGGTTGGATCTCCTTGCAGTCCAAGGGGCTCTCAAGAGTCTTCTCCAACACTACAGTTCAAAAGCATCAATTCTTTGGTGCTCAGCTTTCTTTAGAGTCCAACTCTCACATCCATACATGATCACTGGAAAAACCATAGCCTTGACTAGATGGACCTTTGTTGACAAAGTAATGTCTCTGCTTTTTAATATTCTGTCTAGGTTTGTCATAACTTTCCTTCCAAGGAGTGAGTGTCTTTTAATTTCATGGCTGCAATCTTGGATCCTAGAAAAATAAAGTCAGCTGCTGTTTCCACTGTTTCCCCACCTATTTGCCATGAAGTGATAGGATCGGATGCCATGATCTTAGTTTTCTGAATGTTGATCTTTAAGCCAACTTTTTCATTCTCCTCTTTCACTTTCAACAAGAGGCTCTTTAGTTCTTCATTTTCTGCCATAAGGGTGGTGTCATCTGCATATCTGAGGTTTTTGATATTTCTCATGGCAATCTTGATTCCAACTTGTGCTTCTTCCAGCCCAGTGTTTCTCATGATTCACTCTGCATATAAGTTAAATAAGCAGGGTGACAATATACAGCCTTGATGTACTCCTTTCCAATTTGCAATCAGTCTGTTGTTCCATGTACAGTTCTAACTGTTGCTTCTTGACCTGCATACAGATTTCTCAAGAGGCAGGTCAAGTGGCCTGGTATTCCCATCTCTTTCAGAATTTTCCAGTTTATTGTGATCCACACAGTCAAAGGCTTTGGCATAGTCAATAAAGCAGAAATAGATGTTTTTCTGGAACTCTCTCGCTTCTTTGATGATCCAGCGGATGTTTGCAATTTGATCTCTGGTTCCTCTGTCTTTTCTAAAACCAGCTTGAACCTCTGGAAGTTCACGGTTCATGTATTGCTGAATCCTGGGTTGGAGAATTTTAAGCACCACTTTACTAGTGTGTGAGATGAGTGCAATTGTGTGGTAGTTTGAGCATTCTTTGGCATTGCCTTTCTTTGGNGAGATTCTTAGAGTCCCTTGGACTGCAAGGAGATCCAGCCTGTCCATCCTAAAGGAAATCAGTACTGAATTTTCATTGGAAGGACTGATGTTGAATCTTAAACTCTAATACTTTGGGCACCTGATGTGAAGAACTAACTCATTTGAAAAGTCCCTCATGCTGGGAAAGATTAAAGCGGGAGGAGAAGGGGACCACAGGGGATGAGATAGTTGGATGGCATCCCTGAACCAATTTACATGTGTTTGAATAAACTCTGGGTGTTGGTGATGGACAGGGAAGCCTGGTGTACTGCAGTCCATGGGGTCACAAAGAATTGGACATGACTGTGCGACTAAACTGAAAGCTCTGCTGATATGTGTTAGCACAATATATATTTTACCCTGTCAACTACAAATTGGCACTTGTCATCTATCTCTACAGTGGTTACATCATATTGTGCTACAGCTGCTGATTTTCAACACCCCCATGAAAGGAGTTCATTATGGAGAACAGAAATGAGGCACCGTTTACTCTAGGAAAACTAACAAAACTGGTCTTCCAATAGTTAGATATTTTTGCAGCTGATTTTATGAGCCCAGTTCTTGTATCTCTTCATATCTAGAAAAGCACTATAATCATCTATGATAACTGTTCCTTGTGACTATCACAAACTTTCTGCAAAAAACATGTGTTTGATTATATGTTTTCCACCTTCACCAAAATCACATATATACTGACCTTCCCCCTATCTCATTGGAGGAATTTCTCAAAGCTATCTAGGTTGATGTTTCTCAAATTTAAAACTTAACTTGTGACTCTCATGTTGGTTGTTTAAGACTCTGTTGTTTAATTCCACAATAAGAATTTTCCAGTTTTTCCTTCTGTTGATATGATGGTGGTCTGGTTGCATACATATTCTTGTCTGACTCTTTGAAACACCATGGACTATAGCCTGCAAGGCTTCTCTATCCATGGAATTTTCAAGGCAAGAATACTGGAATGGGTTGCCATTTCCTTCTCTAGGGGATCTGTCTTCCTGACCCAGGGATTGAATCCCTGTCTCTGGAATCAACATCATTGGCAGACAGATTCTTTACCACTCACGCCACCTGGGAAGCCCTTCTGTTATTGACTTCTAACTTCTTCCATTGTGGTTGTTATTCAGTTGCTCAGTCCTGTATAGCCATTTGAGACCCCATGGATTGTAGCATTCCAGGCTTCCCTATGTTCATCATCTCCTGGAACTTGCTCAAACTCATGTCCATTGAGTCACAGCCATCTTGTCTTCTGTTGTCTTCTTCTCCTCCTGCCTTCAGCATCAGGATCTTTTATAGTGAGTCAGCTGTTTGCTTCAGGGGGCCAAAATATTGGAGTTTCAGCTTTAGCGACAGTCCTTCCAGTGAATATTCAGGACTGATTTCCTTTAGGATTGACAGGTTTGATTTCCATGCAGTGCAAGGGACTATCAAGAGTCTTCTCCAACACCACAGTTCAAAAGCATCAATTCCTTGGCACTCAGCCTTATGGTCCAACTCTCACATCTGTACATGACTACTTGAAAAACCATAACTTTGAGTATATGGACCTTTGTCAGGAAAGTAATATCTCTAGTTTTGAATATGCTGTCTAGGTTTGTCCTAGCTTTTCTTCCAAGGAGCAAGCATCTTTTAATTTAATGGCTGCAGACAGAATCTGCAGTGATTTTGGAGTCCATGAAAATAAAGTCTTTCATTGTTTCCATTATTTTCCCATCTATTTGCCATGGAGTGATGGGACCAGATGTGATGATATTAGTTTTCTGAATGTTGAGTTTTAAGCCACCTGTTTCACTTTCCTCTTTAACCTTCATCAAGGGGCTCTTTGGTTCCTCTTTACTTTCTGCAGTAAGGGTGGTGTCATCTGTGTATCTGAGGTTATTGATATTTCTCCCAGCAATCTAGATTCCAGCTTGTGATTCATTGAACCCAGCATTTCACATGATGTACGCTGCATATAGGTTAAATAAGTAGGTTGACAGTATACAGCCTTGATGTACTCTTTTCCCAATTTGAAACCAGTCTGTTGTTCCATGTCCAGGTCTATCTGTTGCTTCTTGATCTGTATACAGGTTTTTCAGGTGGCAAGTCAGGTGGTCTGGTATTTCCATCTCTTGAAGAAATTTCCACAGTTTGTTGTGGTTGATCTACACAGTCAAGGCTTTAGCATTGTCAGTGAAGAAGATGATTTTTTTTCTGGAAGTCTCTTGCTTTTTTGATGATCTAATGTATGTTGACAATTTGATCCCTGGTTCCTTTGCATTTGCTAAATCCAGCTTGAACATCTGGGAGCTCTCAGTTCACATACTGTTGAAGCCTAACTTGGATAATTTTGAGAGAATAATTTTTGGTGGCTTAACCTATGATCTATCCTGAAACAATGTCTTGAGTGTACTTTGTTGTTCCAGGATGAATGTTCTGCACATCCCTGTTAAATCTAGTTTGTGTATTGCATCAAGTACTTGATTGCTTTACTTCTTTCTGTTTGTTCTATCCATTATTGAGAGTGTGGTATTGAAGCCTTTATTATTTTATGGTTCTCTACTATTCCCTTAATCCTCTCAGTTTTTGCCTCATATATTTTATTGGTCTCTTTATTGGTGTGTAAATACTGATATTTCCTTTCTTTCTGCTGTATTGAATTTTCCATAAATATATAATGTATCTTCACCTCTTATGAAGATGGAAGAAAAAGAGGACCACTCATTTATTTTTTTATTTTTTTAGTGAAGGATAATTGTTTTAGAATTTTGTTACTTTATATCAAACCTTAACATGAATCAGCCATAGGTATACATATATACCCTTCATTTTGAACCACCTTCCCATCTCCCACCCCATTTACCCCTCTAGATTGATACAGATTCCCTGTTTGATTTTCCTGAGCCAATATAGCAAATTCCTCTTTGCTATGTATTTTATATATGGTAATGTAAGTTTCCATGTTACTCTTTCCATATATCTCACCCTCTTCTCCCCTCTCCCCATGTCCATAAGTCTATTCTCTATGTCTGTTTCTCCATTGCTGGCCTGAAAATAAATCTTCAGTATCATTTTTCTAGATTCTAAATATATGTGTTAGAATATGATATTTATCCTTCTCTTTCAGACTCATTTCACTCTGTATAATAGGTTTTATGTTCATCCACCTCATCAGAACTGACTCAAATGAATTCCTTTTTATCACTGCGTAATATTCTATTGTATATATACCACTATTGTTCATCCATTTATCTGTGAATGGATATCCAGGTTGCTTTCATGTTCTAGCTATTGTAAGTAGTGCTGCAGTGAACCATGGGAGACATGTGTCATTTTCAGTTTTGGTTTCCTCAGGAGTGGGATTGTTGGGTCGTAAGGTGGCTTTATTCCTAGTTTTTTAAGGAATCTCCATACCATCTTCCATAGTGGCTGCATCGTTTTACATTCCCACTAATAGTGCAAGAGCTTTCCCTTTTCTCCACACCCTCTCCAGGATTTATTGTTTGTAGACTTTTTGATGATTGCCATTTTGACCAGTGTGAGGTGATATCTCCTTGTAGTTTTAATTTGAAATTCTCTAGTAATAAGCAATGTTGAACACATTTTCATGTGTTTATTAGCCATCTGTATGTCTTCTTTGGATAAATGTCTGTTTAAATCTTTTTCTCACTTTTTGATTGCATTGTTTGTTTCTCTGTCATTGAGTTGTATGTGCTGCATGTATATTTTGGAAATTAATCCTTTGTCAGTTGTTTAATTTGCTATTATTTTCTCCCATTCTGAGGATTGTCTTTTCACCTTGCTTATAGTTTCCTTTGCTGTGAAAAAGCTTTCAAGATTAATCAGGTCCCACTTGGGTACTTTTGTTTTTGTTTCCGTTACTCCAGGAGGTGGTTGAGNCCTTTGTCAGTTGTTTAATTTGCTATTATTTTCTCCCATTCTGAGGATTATCTTTTCACCTTGCTTATAGTTTCCTTTGCTGTGAAAAAGCTTTCAAGATTAATCAGGTCCCACTTGGGTACTTTTGTTTTTGTTTCCGTTACTCTAGGAGGTGGTTGAGGGAGGATTGTGTTCTGATTTATGTCATCGAGTGTTCTGCCTGTTTTCCTCTAAGACTTTTATAGTTTCTGGTCTTACATTTAGGTCTTTAATCCATTTTCAGTTTATCTTTGTATATAGTGTTAGAAAGTGTTCTAATTTCATTCTTTTACATGTAGCTGTCCAGTTTTCCCAGCACCTTTTATTGAAGAGGCTATCTTTGTTCTATTGTATAGTCTTGCCTCTTTTGTAAAAAATAAGGTACCCATAGGTGCATGGGTTTATTTCCAGGCTATCTGTCTTGGTTCCATTGGTCTATGTTTCTGTTTTTGTGGCTTCTGTTTTTTTGTCTTGATGACTATAGTTTTGTAGTATAATCTGAATTCAGGGAGGTTGATTCCTCCAGCTCCATTCCTCTTTCTCAAGACTGCTTTGGCTATTCGGGGACTTTTGTGTGTCCATATGAATCTTGAAATTTTTTGTTCTAGTTATGTGGAAAATGCCATTGGTAATTTAGTAGAGGCCACACTGAATCTGTGGTTGCATTTGGTAGTATAGTCATTTTCAAAATATTGCTTCTTCCTACCCAGGAACATGGAATATCCCTTCATCTGCTTATGTTGTCTTTGATTTCTTTCATCAGTGTCTTATTATTTTCTGTGTACAATTCTTTTTTACCTTAGGTAAGTTTATTCCTAGATATTTAATTATTTTTGTTGCAGTGGTGAATGGGATTGATTCCTTAANTGAAGCAATACACACATACACATACATATATATATATTCCTATTGCTATTTTCTCAGTTTTTGGGGATTGAGTTTGTAGACCTTTTTTCTTCTCTTTTTTCTTGAGTATATAAGTCCCTTTAACATTTATTGTAAAGCTGGTTTGGTGGTACTGAATTCTCTTAACATTTGCTTGTCTGAAATGCTTTTTATTTCTCCATCAATTTTGAATAAGATCCTTGCAGGATACTATAATCTTGGTTGTAGATTTTTCCCTTCAATACTTTAAATATATCCTGCATTCCTTTCTGGCCTGAAGAGTTTCTGCTGAAAGATCAGCTGTTAAGTGAAAGGAGTTTCCCTTGTATTGTACTTGTTACTTCTCCCTTGCTGCTTTTAAGATTCTTTCTTTCTGTTTAGTCTTTGTTAGTTTGATTATTATGTGTCTTGGCATGTTTCTCCTTTGGTATATCCTGTTTGAGACTCTTTGTGCCTCTTGGACTTGATGGACTATTTCCTTTTCCATGTTGGGGAAATTTTCAACTATAATTTCTTCAAAAATTTTCTAATACACTTTCTGTTTCCTCTTCTTCTTCTGAAAGTGAAAATGAAAGTGAAGTTGCTCAGTCGTGTCTGACTCTTTATGACCCCTTGGACTGTAGCCTACCAGGCTCCTCTGTCCATGGGATTTTCCAGGCAGTAGTACTGGAGTGGATTGACATTTCCTTCTCCAAGGGATCTTCCCGGCCCAGGGATTGAACCCAGGTGTTCTGCATTTTAGACAGACACTTTACCATCTGAGCCACCAGGGAAGTCGTCTTCTTCTGGGACCCCTATAAATCAAATATCGGTGTGTTTGATATTGTCCCAAAGGTCTCTGAGACTATCCTCAGTTCTTTTCATTCTTATTACTTTATTCTGCTTTTCAGAACTTATTTCCACCATGTTATCTTCTAGCTCACTGATTCGTTCTTCTGCTTCAGATATTCTGATATTGATTTCTTCTAACTATTTTTTATTTCAGTAATTGTGTTGTTTGTATCTGTACGTTTATTCTAACAATTTTTCTTTGTTAATGGATTCTTGCATTTTCCCTATTTTGTTTTCAAGGTTTCTGATCATCATTACTATCATTATTCTGAATTCTTTTTCAGGTAGTTTGTCTATTTCCTCTTCATTTATTTGCAGTTCTGTGTTTCGAGTTTGTTCCTTCATCTGTGTAGTATTTCTCTGTCTTTTCATTATTACTATTTTTTACTTACTGTGTTTGAGGTCTCCTTTTCCAGGCTTCAAGGTTGAATTCTTTCTTCTTTTTGGTTTCTTCCCTCCTAAGGTTGGTCTAGTGGTTTGTGAAAGCATCTTTTATGGTAAGATTTGTGCTGAGTTTTTGTTTGTTTTTCCTCTGATGGGTAAGGTTAAGTGAAGTGATAATCCTGGTTGCTGATGATTAGGTTTGTATTTTTGTTTTGTTTGTGGTTTAGATGAGGTGTCCTGCACAGGGTATTACTGGTGGCTGGGTGATCTTGGGTCTTGTATTCATGTGGTTTCCTTTGTGTGAGTTCTAACCATCTGATACTCCTTAGGGTTAGTTCTCTGGAAGTCTAGGGTCTTGGAGTCAGTGCTCCCACTCCAAAGGCTGAGGGCATGATCTCTCTCCAAAGACCAACCTAGGTCCAATCTACCAAGATGAATTTCACCAGAAATGAAAGGGTCTTTATTGAGTTCCAAAAGCCAGTGCACAAGAACACAATGGAGATCTCTGACTTAGTGGAAACTCTGGCTCAGTGCCAGCAGCCTAACCCCAGCCCCATTTCTGCAGCCCTTTTTGCCCACCCTAGCTCCTACAAGTTGTGCACAAGTTGTTCATATTCCCAGAATCCTGTTAAGCATGTATTACTTGGGATATAGAAATAAATTCTTTTCAAAATTGTCTACTTTTCAACTCATTCAACACCTATAGCATTTTATTCATTATCACAGAAACAATATTCAATGATCACATCTGCATTAGTCTGGCTACTATAACAAAATTCTAGTCATGGGTAACTTAAACAACAAAAAGTCATTTTATCACAGTTTTGAAGGCTAGAAGGCCCATGTCAAGGTGCCAGCAGATTCTATTTCCGGTAAGAGCTCCAGCTTGCAGGCAGTCCCCTTCTCACTGTGGTTTCTTCTCTGTATATACACAGAAGAAGCTTCCTTGTATCTCTTCATTTTCCCATAAGGGCATCAGTCCTATCAGCTTAAGGTTCTACATTTAAAAGCTTATTTAGCCTTTATTACTTTATAGATTCTATTTCCAAATACAGCTACACTAGGGGTAGCAAGACGCTAAGTTGCTTCAGTTTTGTCCACCTCTTTGTAAGCTTATGGATTTTAGCTCACCAGGCTTCTCTGTCTGTGGGATTCTCCAGGCAAGAATACTGGAGTGCTGCAATTTCCTCCTCCAGGGGATCTTCCTGACCCAGGGATAGAACCTGGGTCTCTTAAGCATCCTGCATTGACAGGTGGGTTCTTTACCACTAGTGCCACCTGGGAAGCCCCACACTATGGGTCAGGGCTTCAAACCATGAATCTTGAAAGCACAAAATATGGTTCATAACACCATCCAATTAAATTTTAAAGCAACAATGATGATAGTTGTATAACCCATACATATTAGGAAATTAAAATCTTCACTACTTTTACAAATTTATAACCCCAGTTATTTCTTTTCTTTTGCGTTTCTAAGGCAATAGTGGAAAGATGTTTACAGATAGAGTATTTAGAAAAAGTTAATAAGTTAACAGAGTAAATACATTTATTTAAATACCTTACGTCTGTAGTTCAGTGTCCATCCTGTCTGGCTCAATTGATAGTACTTGGTTTAAAAATATTTTATTGTACAGGTTTGATTATTCCAATGATTAATATATAAATTTTCATAAATTTGGTTGGCACTGTTTTGTTAGTTGGAAATAATCTGACCTCTGGATCATGACAGACTATATCCTCCTGTATAATAATTATTTTCTACTGCTTCTCTTTTCACATGGTTAACACTTTTCACATAGTTAACATTATTAAGGTATTAGTAAATATGATAAAAATCCTTCTAAATGTGTGTTTGGGTATGTATGTATGTATGTGTGTGTGTATATCTTCTTTATATAAAATTTCAATAATAAAATTGCAATGCAATTATTTCTATTCTTTTTATACAGACATCTCAATGAGGCAAACAGGTCTCTTTTGATTAGTTTTATCCATAGAACTTAGTAGGAACAAGGGTGATATACGCATTCATTGTTCACTTTTAGAATTATATAAGCATCTTTAATTACCCTATGTTACCTCTTAACAACTTTCAGTGCAAAAGAATTGCTTGTGATTGTTAACTGAGAAAGGGAAAGGTGACCAAGGCAGTAAACCTTCCAATTCTAGTACACTCAGGAATGTTTCCAATTGTATTTTCTAAGTAAATGTAATATACAGCAGACTAGACAAATTCAAAACTAAGTTAGGTCTTCAGTGCTCATCATGAAGAATCAGATTATGTTTTTTTTTTTTTTTTTTGTAGCACTTGATGATAAACTCATTGCTTCATCGTACATTAACTTCTTTTACACAAAACTTTGGTTGATGCTATTTGATCAAAATTTCAACAACCACTGGATCATCAAAAGAGCAAGAGAGTTCCAGAAAAACATCTACTTCTGTTTATTGACTATGCCAAAGCCTTAAATTGTGTGGATCACAACAAACTGTGGAAAATTCTTCAAGAGATGGGAGTACTAGACCACTTGATCTGCCTCCTGAGAAATCTGTACACAGGTGAATAAGCAACAGTTGAAACTGGACATGGAACAACAGACTGGTTTCAAATCAGGAAAGGAGTACCTCAAGGCTATATATTGTCACCTGCTTATTTAACTTATATGCAGAGTACATCATGAGAAATGCTGGACTGAATGAAGCACAAGCTGGAATCAAGATTGCTGGGGGAAATATCAATAACCTCAGATATACAGATGACACCACCCTTAGGGCAGAAAGAAAAGAAAAACTAAAGGACATCTTGGTGAAAATGAAAGAGGAGAGTGAAAATGTTGGCTTAAAACTCAATATTCAGAAAACTAAGATTATGGCATTCAGTCCTGCAGGGAGCCAGTATGGGGAATCCTGTGCGTGGCAAAGGTCATGAAGAAAGGGGCCTGACAAAACACAAAGGAAGGATCAAGCCTCAGGGCACCCCCTCGGACTTTCTCAAGGATCTACCCTCAAAACCAGAGCCTGCTTGCTTTATTGTTTTATGCTTCCCACCTACTCTTATAACATTACAGGGGGACTATCCCCCACCACCTTTTTCTGGAAAAAGTTAACTTAGAGCTCCAGCTAACAGTCTCCTACATTATAAAAGGAGTGTCTCAGCTCAAACTCCTCTGGTATCTTTCTAACTTGCCTGACAGGTCTGTCCAGACCTTTTACAACTGCGCATGTAAATTGTTTACAGCCTCCCAACCATGAGAGGCACAAAAAGCTTAAAAAATTCTAGAAAGAATCATTAGACTAAAACTGATTAAGGGTTTCATTGTTGAGCCAATACTTGCTGCCAAGTATTCATATCTTTTAATGTAACTTTATTTAGTACTTTGAGGGTGATGCAGATTAAAAAACAAACAAACAAACACTTCAGAGAAAATGAGATTAACATTCATTAAGGAAGAGAGCCATAAAATGTTAACAGGCCTCTTGGCCAAAATATAATGTAAATCACCTGAGACCTTCTGTATACGGAGAGATATGCAAAAAGAAAGCCTGGTATTGATAAGGGTCAGGGCTGCTGACCCTGCATAACTTTGTATTATACATTGATCTCTATGTACAACCAAAAGTATAAAAAACTTTCCTGAAAAATAAAAGATGGACCAGTTTCTCAAAAATCTGGCTTCCCCCGTGTCACTTCTCTCTCTCTTCCTCCCTCTCCCTCCCTTTCCTTTTCAGGCTGATCCTTTGGAACACAGAGGCTCTCTGCATTCACTTTTCTGCCTGGGCTTCTAAGAAGTGAGAGGGAGTCCAAGGCAGGACACCCTCCGCTATTCAAGTGGGTGCCGGTGACCTACATGAACAGAGCAAGCCTCTTGTCTTGAGATTTTTATTAGCTTTCTGTGTAAGCCAAAAAATATCAGCCTCTTTTCTTCTCTATTTTTTCACTATATTATTCTTTAATCTCTCTTTAAATTTCTAATTAATCTCTCTTCACCAACTCTGTCCCCACTTCAAATTCCCTAAATCCACCAGGGCTAGACCCCAACACAGTCCCATCACTTCATGGCAAATAGATGGGGAAACAATGGAAACAGTGACAGACTTTATGTTTTTGGGCTGCAAAATGGGACTGCAGCCGAGAAATTAAAAGACACTTGCTCCTTGGAAGAAAAGCTATGAGAAACTTAGACAGAATATTGAAAAGCAGAAACACTACTTTGACAGCTTAAGTCCATCTAGTCAAAGCTGTTTTTTCCAGTAGTCATGTATGGATGTGAGACTTGTACTATAAATAAAGCTGAGCATTGAAGAATTGATGCTTTGGGACTGTGGTGTTGGAGAACACTCTTGACAGTCCCTTGGACTGCAAGGAGATCCAACCAGTTTATCCTAAAGGAGATCAGTCCTGAATGTTCATTGGAAGGACTGACGCTGAAACTGAAACTCCAATACTTTGGCTGCCTGATGCAAAGAACTAAATCATTTGAAAAGATCCTGATGCTGGGGAAAATTTAAGGTAGGAGGAAAAGGGGATGACAAATGAGATTTTTGGATAGTATCACCAATGCAATGGATGTGATTTTGAGAAAACTGGGTGTAGGTGATGGACAGGGAGGCCTGGCATGCTGCAGTCCATGGGTTCACAAACAGTCAGACATGACTGAACGACTGAACTGAACTGAACTTGGTTGGTGCTAGGGGCTTCTTTGGTGGCTCAGTGGTAAAAATAATCTACCTGTGTGGATTTCCTGCAAAGCAGGAGACACAGGTTCAATCCATGGATTGAAAAGATCCTCTGAAATAAGAATTATCAACTCACTCCAGTACTCTTGCCAGGAAAATTCCATGGACAGCTTGTTGGGCTGCATCCCATAGGTCACAAAGAATTGGACATGATTGACCATGAAAGATTAACCATTGTATTTTTAAACAGAAATTATCTAGTTGAGGAGTAAACCAGAGAATTCTACTCTTTTTTGATAGCTTCTGAAACTCTTTTAAGTACAATTTTCAGTGTCAAAATGACTTTGAATGTCATGGATGATATGTGGCCAATCGATGCATTTGACAGCAAAAATTATTTCTTCTTTAAACGCTGGGCTGGAAGAAGCACAAGCTGGAATCAAGACTGCAGGAAGAAATATCAATAACCTCAGATATGCAGATGACACGACACTTGTGGCAGAAAGTGAAGAAGAACTAAAAAGCCTCTTGATGAAAATGAAACAGGAGAGTGAACAAGTTGGCTTAAAGCTCAACATTCAGAAAACAAAGATCATGGCACCTGGTCCCATCACTTCATGGGAAATAGATGGGGAAACACTGGAAACAGTGTCAGACTTTATTTTGGGGGGCTCTAAAATTACTACAGATGGTGACTGCAGCCATGAAATTAAAAGATGCTTACTCCTTGGAAGGAAAGTTATGACCAACCTAGATAGTATATTCAAAAGCAGAGACATTACTTTGCCAACAAAGGTCCGTCTAGTCAAGGCTATGGTTTTTCCTGTGGTCATGTATGGATGTGAGAGTTGGACTGTGAAGAAGGTTGAGTGCCGAAGAATTGATGCTTTTGAACTGTGATGTTGGAGAAGACTCTTGAGAGCCCCTTGGACTGCAAGGAGATCCAACCAGTCCATTCTAAAGCAGATCAGTCCTGGATGTTCACTGGAAGGACTGATGCTGAAGCTGAAACTGCAATACTTTGGCCACCTCATGCGAAGAGTTGACTCATTGGAAAAGACTCTGATGTTGGGAGGGATTGGGGACAGGAGGAGAAGGGGATGACAGAGGATGAGATGGCTGGATGGCATCACCGACTCAATGGACATGAGTTTGAATGAACTCCGGGAGTTGATGATGGACAGGGAGGCCTGGCGTGCTGCAATTCATGGGGTCGTAAAGAGTTGGACATAACTGAGCAACTGAACTGAACTGAACTGAACATGTAGACAGAACTGAACTGAACTGAACTGAACATGTAGACAGAACTGAACTGAACTGAACTTGTAAACAGCATATAGGGGTCTTATTTTTGTATCCATTTGCCAGTCTTTGTCTTTTGGTTGAAACAGTTAAGTCATTTACGTTTAAGGTGATTATTGATAAGTATGGTCACATTACCATATACCTTATTATTTGGGGTTCATTTTTACACACTTTTTCTGTATTTGCTGTCTATACAATATCTTTCAGCATTTGTTGAAGAGCTGGTTTGCTAGTCTTGAATTCTCTCAGATTTTGCTTGTCTGTAAAACTTTTGTTTTCTCCTTGAAATCTGAATGAGATACTTGCTAGGTAGAGAAATTTTGTTTGTAGGTATTCTTCCCTTTTATCATTTTAAGTATACCATGCCATTCCCTTCTGGTCTGCAGAGTTTTTGTTGAAAGATCAGCTATTATCCTTATAGGGATACACTTGTATGTTATTTGTTGCCTTTCCCTTGCTGCTTTTGATATTTGCTCTTTGTGTTTGGGTGACTATTTCCTTCTGTATTTTCAGAAAAATTTGTCTTCTTCTGGGACACCTATGTTTTGAATGTTTAGGTGTTTAACTCTGTCCCAGAGGTCTCTGAGGCCATTCTCATTTCTTTTTATTCTTTTTTCTTTTTACTGTTCTGCTTTATTTATTCCCTTGTAGCTCAGTTGGTAAAGAATCCACCTGTAATGTGGGAGACCTGAGTTCAATCCCTCAGTTGGGAAGATCCCTTGGATAAGGGAAATTCTACCCACTCCAGTATTCTGGCCTAGAGAATTCCATGGACTGTATAGTACATGGGGTGGCAAAAGAGTTGGACATGACTAAGTGACTTTCACTTTCACCTTCATTTTTCATTTATTCCAGCCATTCTGTATTCTACTCACTTATCCTTTCTTCAGCCTCAGTTATTCTACTGTTGATTTCCCCACAGAGTGTCTTTAATCTCAACTATTGCATTGTTCATTACTGATTGACTATTCTTTATGTCTTCTAGTTCCTTCTTAAACGTTACTTGCATCTTCTCAACCCATGCATCTGGTCTACTTATCTGTTACTCCATTTTGTTTTCAAAATAAATTTTGGATTATCTTTACTATCATTATTCTGAATTCTTTTTCAGGTAGACTCCCTATCTCCTCTCTTGTTTTTGTTTTGTGGGGTTTTATCATGTTCTTTCACCTGCTGAATATTTCTCTACCTTTTCATTTTGTTCAGCTTGCTGTGTTTGGGGTCTCCTTGCTGTAGGATGGAGGATTGTAGTTCCTCTTAATTGTGGTGTCTGCTCCCTGTGGGTGGGGTTAGACCAGTAGCTTGTGATGTTTTCCTAGTTGGAGGAACTTGTGCCTGTGTTCTGGCAGATGGAGCTGGATCTTGTCTCTCTGGAGGGCAATGCAGTGTCTCTAGTGAGTTTTGTGGTGTCTATGGGTTTGGTATGGCTTTGGGCAGCCCGTCTTTTAATCTTCAGGGTTGTGTTCTTATTTTGCTGAAGGATTAGCATGGGGTGTCTTGCACTGGAGCTTGCAGGCTCTTGGGTAGAGCTTGGTCTCAGGGTAGGTATGGAGGCTTTTGGATGGGCTCTTATCTATTAATATTCCCTGGGGTCAGGAGTTCAATGATGGTCCCAAGTTCTGGAGTTGTGCCTCCTGTCTCTGGGCTTCAGTCTCCCTCTTACAATGGAGTCAAGACTTCTCTGTCCACACAACACTAAAGAAAAAAATCCCTAGGTTAATGGTGAAACAACTCTCCACAGCCAGGAGCAGCCAAAGTGATTCATAGAGTTATATAGAGAAGAGAAGAGGGAGGAGGAAGTTAGAGGTGACCAGGAGGAGAAAAGAGAGATTCAAACAGGAAGAGAGCAATCAAGCCAGTAATCAAATTCCTAAGTGAAAATGAATGCTGAAAATTAAACTCTTACAGTTGCAAAATTAATAACAATTATCTAGAAGCAAAAATTTTAAAAATAGAATAGAGATTATACTCTCAAATGTACAGTATAAAAAATAATTGAACACAAAAATTAAATATATATATATATATGTATTTGGTGTCAGTTCAGTGTCAGATAATCCTTTGTTCTGGCTTGTACTTGTTCTCAAAGTCTACAGTTGCCCCTCAAATGCATAGTCTCAGCTTAATTGCAGGATTTTAATCTGTTGCACCTGCCACTTCTGGGTCAGTGCCCCCTTCTTTTCTTTGTTTAGGTTGGCCTCCTCTGCTTGCAAGTCTCTTCCGTGTCTAATCTCTGCCCTGACAAGAGGGGACAAAAGGGGCTTGCTCCCTTATTCAGGCTTGTTTTCTCAGTTGTGCTCTGGAGGGGGAGGGACGCTGCAAACAAACGCCACTGGCATGTGTGGGTAGTGCTCACAGTGGATGGACCGTATGGGGGTTGCCACAGCCCCAGGTGGTATACACTTCCCAGGTCCAAGCTGCTCAGAAGCCTGGGCACTTCAGGAGAGAATAGTCCCAGGTGAGTCATGTCTCCTGTACTTCCCAGGTCCAAGCCACTAAGGCTCCCAGGTGCACTGAGGGCGCACAGTCCCTGCTGGGTCATGTGTCTCCTGCAGTACCCAGTTCCAAGCCACTCAGACTCATGGGTGCACCATGAGTGTACAGTCCCAAGCGGACCGTGAATCTCCTGGGAAGCTAGTCTCAGGCTGTGAAATTCCTGGCAGATATGAACCATTCAGGATCCCAGAAAGACGTGGTTAATGACTGGCAGCCTGTTCACAGCTTGGTGGATGATGCAGTCTCTGGCGTGGAGATTGCAATGGCCCCTTGCATTCCAACTCTGGTTGTTGCACACATTCCTCTCTTCCCTCCAGAGGAAAGCCTTAAACAGTTGCCAGCTTGCTCACCTTTGGTATTCGCTAGGGTGCAATCCGTTGTCTGTGAGTGCACCAGGGGTCACAGTGCCACGTTAGAGCATTCCAGGGGAAAGGGCCTTTGTTTTTCTTTGTCTCTCTGCCATTTCCCTGGTTTGAGTTGCTTTGTCACATTAGTCCCCTCAGAAAGTCCTCAGGGCATTCAACCCCTGTAGTTACCATAAGGACCGATGATGCAGCTGGCACCTCCACACCCAGTCCCTACTTGCTGCAGGCCAACGTGAGCAGGTGAGTCACTTTTGTGCAGGTAATTCAGCAGGAATTCTGTGGTGATTTTTTTTTTTTTTTTTGGTTATGCTGCCATCTGAAATTCCAAAGCTCTTCACTGACCCCATTTATGAGAGGGTTTCCTAATTTTTTGAAACATCTCTTCCTTCACGACCCCCTCCCTAGGATGGGTCTCTGGTCCCTAAATGCTTTTTCTCTCTTTTCATCTTTATATTTTGTCCTACCTCATTTCAAAGAAATTGCTTTACCTTTCTGGGTGACTGAGTGAACTCCGAGAGATGGTAATGAACAGGGAGGCCTGGCGTGCTGCAATTCATGGGGTAGCAAAGAGTTGGACACAACTGAGCGACTGAACTGAACTGAACTGAACTGGGGTCTTTCACCAGCATTCAGAAGTTGTTTTGTGGAAGTTGCTCTGTATGTAGATGATTTTCTGATATATTTGTGGAAGAGAAAGTGATCTCCCCATCCTATTCCTCCATCATCTTGGGACTGCTCCCCCTCCCCCAGTAATATCTTATGATCCTCTGTATTTCTGTGGTGACAGTTGAAACAACTCCTTTTTCATTTCCGATTTTATTGATTTGGGCCACCCTTTTTTTGCTTGATGAGTCTGGCTAAATGCTTTTAAATTGTATTTATTTATTTCAAACAACAGGCTCTTTGGTTCGTTGATCATTTCTGTTGTTTTTTAATTCTCTGTTTCATTTATTTCTGTTCTGATTGTTATGATTTATTTTCTTCTACTAACTTTGGGTTTGTTTGTTCTTTTTCTATTCTTTAGGTATATGTCTAGGCTGTTTGAGAGTTTCCTTATTTCCTGAAGTAAACTTGTGTTGCTATAAAATTCGTTCTTAGAACTGCTTTTACATATCCCATAGATTTGGGGGTTTGTTTTCTTTTTCATTTGTCTCCAGTTATTTTTTAATTTTTGTCTTTGATTTCTTCAGTGATATATTGTTTAGTAGCATATTGTTTAGCCTCCACCTATTTATATTTTTTGCAGTTTTTCTCTTCTTGTCTAGATTTCTAGTCTCCTAATGTTGTGGTCAGAAAAGATGCTTGATATGATTTCAATTTTCTTAAATTTACCAAGACTTGTAGTGTGAACTAACATGTGATGTATCCTGGAGAATGTTCCATGTACACTTTAAAATAATGTACATTCTGCTGCTTTGGGATGAAATGTTTTATGGTATCTATTGAGTTCATCTGTTCTAATGTGTCATTTAAAGTCGATCTTTCCTTATTGATTTTATGCCTAGATGATCTGTCCATTTATATAACTGGAGTGTTAAAGTCCCCTATTCTATTGCATTACTGTCAATTTCTCCTTTTATTCTGTTAATATTTGCTTTGTGTATTTAGGTGTACCTATGCCGGAACCAAGATTGATGGGAGAAATATCAATAACCTGAGATATGCAGATGAGACCACCCTTATGGCAGAAAGTGAAGAGGAACTAAAAAGCCTCTTGATGAAAGTGAAAGAGGAGAGTGAAAAATTTGGCTTAAAGTTCAGCATTCAGAAAACGAAGATCATGGCATCCAGTCCCATCACTTCATGGGAAATAGATGGAGAAACAGTGGAAACAGTGTCAAACTTTATTTTTCTGGGCTCCAAATCACTGCAGATGGTGATCCAGCCATTAAATTAGAAGATGCTTAGTCCTTGGAAGAAAAGTTATGACCAACCTAGATAGTATATTCAAAAACAGAGACATTACTTTGCTGACTAAGGTNTAATTAAGAAAACAGGTTTTCATTATCAGGCTGTCTATGCAAATAGCATTATTTAATAAACTAATTTTATTAAATTAGTAGATTTTAATAAAGAAAACATTTGTTTATTTTATTTTAAATAAATTATAAAAATAAAATTTTATTAAAATTAGTTTAATTAATAAACTAATATCCCTAAAGAAAGTAAAAATTAATTTTGATAATTAAAACTAGATTTTAAAAGCAACCTATTCTTTCTATATGAGGGTATATCTTTAATTTACTGCTGTTTTAATTTACTTCTATTCTAACTTGTATGCAACTAATACCATGCCATATAAAATTACTGCAGTCCTAGTACTAACTACATATACAAGGAAATCCCAATTACAAAGGTGATTCATCATGGGTCTTTTTTCACAGCTGTGATGCTAAAGAAGACAAAATTAGTATATACATATATATATATTTTTTTTTTTGTCTAAATCACACAAAAGGACAGGCTGTGTATATATTTAAACCTTAGCACCAAAGTAATTTGCTGATAGACTGGATGTGGTGTGTGAGAGAAAAAAGAAATGACTCAGACCAAGTAGAAATGTGGAATTGAATAAATGAGAAATATTGAAAAACAAAGAATTTGGGGAGCATAAATAACCTTGTTTTTGCTTTGTAGTGTACTGTTAGTCGCTCCAGTCATGTCCAACTATTTGCAGTCTCATGGACTATAGTCTACCAGGCTTCTCTGTCCATGGGACTCTCCAGACAAGAATACTAGAATGGATTGCCATTCCCCTCTCTAGAGGATCCTTCCAACCCAGGGGTTGAACCAGTGTCTCCTGTGTTGCAGGCAGATTCTTTACCATTTGAGCTACAGGGAAGACCAGTTTTTGCTTTGGACAGCTTGATTGGCTATCCATGTGGGAGAGAATTATTAGGGAGACAATTGAATTTAAAGGCCTGCAGTTCAAGAAGATATTGGGTTTGAAGATAAAAAAAATTAGAACTTTTCATCTTTGATTTTTAATGCTAGTGTACTAGGTGAAATTACTGAAGGAATGTGTGTGAACAAAGAAGAAATTAGAACCTAGGAGGAAACAGAATCATCTCTGGAGGCCAGATGAAAACACCTACTCTGTCTCCAGCTTCTAGTATGTAAGGTGTGTTAGAATAAACCCTGTCAAAAATGCTTTCAGGGCACCATTAAGGTTTAATCAGGGCAAAAAGGGAAATAAAAAAAATTAGAAAAATTGCATGTAGGAGATTTTATTAATTATTCACTGTGCATTCAAGACAGTGAATGTGTTCAAGACAGTGACAGTGAATTTAAGACAGCACAGAGTAAGAGTTTCTGCGATGAGGTGGGATATGTGACTGAACCAGAATAGGAGAACTACAGTGGTATATGGGAATGAGAAATCAGGCAATGAAATATAACAGTTGAGTCTTGTGATTCTTATGGTGACAGGATATAAGCAGAGATATCTTGTATGTTGAGAATATTCTTGATGATCTATGTATGGAAAGGGTCTGATCTTTCTATACAGTGGTGAGGAAAGAGGGAAGAGACTTTATCACTTGGAAATTGTGGGTCTCCTTTTCAGTGACAGCAATGACAGTGACAGGACTATGAGATGCTTTGTGAACAACCATGTTTTCACCTCTGGTGATGATGTGGAGAACCAGGGCCATGTAAGTCTCTCTTTATTTTAACTATTTGGTGAATCTGCCAAGGTTCATAGCTGTGCATTCTTACCAAAATGCTGAGCTCTGAAAGTCTCAGGTTAAATCAGGCTATTACACTGTCAAAATTATTATTAAAATTTGCTCAATAATTTTCTTAGTAGAGCCCCATGGAATACACAATTTAAAATTTCAATATGTTGAATTTCAGTGATGTGACTAAGGAGCACAGAGTACATAAACAGCATGGTTAAGATGTTGCAAAGATGTTTAGCATTCTGTAGGACACCCCATTATTTTTTCTTAAAGATCTAAATATTTAATTGGCAATCTAAGCTCATATTATAGCATCATGAAACTATTGTCTGATACCGTTCTTTTCTATTTTTACCTCCTTTGATGTTTTAAAAAAGCATATGAAAGTAAGCATACCTCCGCTCATATGTAATACCTATTTAAAATATTTGTGTTAATATATTCTAGCTGGTTTTGTTTGGGGTTTCCCTGGTGGTTCAGATGGTAAATAATCTCTCTGCAGTGCAAGAGACCCAGGTTTGATTCCTGGATTGGGAAGATTCCCAGGAGAAGGGCATGGCAACCC
The DNA here is from genome assembly GCA_006410875.1 of Neotragus pygmaeus. Classification (NCBI taxonomy): domain Eukaryota; kingdom Metazoa; phylum Chordata; class Mammalia; order Artiodactyla; family Bovidae; genus Neotragus; species Neotragus pygmaeus. The sequence goes on along the minus strand of SJYV01046416.1, from coordinate 256,871 downwards.
ACTCCAGTATTCTTGCCTGAAGAATTCCATGGATAGAGGAGCCCGGTGGGGCTACAGTCCATGGGGTTGCAAAAAGTCGTGTTGAAAAGGTGGTGTTTAAAAATCAAGATTTGTAGGAAAGTAAATTGTAGTCTTATTGGGTTATGTGATTGATCCTAAGCCTGGAATGGTCAGTATTTCCTGTCTGTAAGGTTATTCAAGGCTGGATTACTTTCAAAAGCAAGCATAAATCTACATAATATTCTTGCTTTAGGTTCACTTGCATTCAATTACTTTCTGTTATAGTAAGCAAAAAAAGAAAAGAAATATTAAGCTTAGAGACTGGTGATAATATAATCAAAATCAAGATGAACTGAGTGAAGCATATAGAAATCAATAATGTTATTAATGATTACTATTACAATTAAGTATAATTTAAGATTTTAGACTTAAGTTATCGTATAAATCTAATATACATGAACTAGGGACATGATCCATTTTTAAATACTCATAAGTTGTCTCAGGACAATATAACACAACTAAGCAAGTTAAATTATACACATGTGATACTACAGTCAATGATAATGTTTCATGAATGCATATGTGAAAATCTGTCACTAATAATAAGGTTTAAAACTAGCACTGCCATTGTATTATTTTCATAATTAAAACCCAGCAAATTAAAATGATAATTACTGGTAATGTGTATTTATCTCAATAAAATTTGTACTGCAATTACATTTTTACAAATCCACCTTCAGAAATGCCCTTGTTATAATGCACTACAGTCTTCATCTTTTTTTCCATTAACAGACAGTAGACTTGCATATTCAAAGCTCTCTTTAATAAAGTATGTTGTCTACAAACACTGAAGTTTCATAGCATATAAGGTTCTTGACAGGATTCAAAACATACCACTAAATTTTCATTTCAATGAGCAGCATGTTCAATTCCCAAGGCTGGGGACATTGTAACTCTAATTTATAGAGAAAATATACAATATAATTTAGTTCCCACTGGAGAAGAGAATGGCAAACCACTTCAGTATTCTTGCCTTGAGAACCCTATGAAGAGTAAGAAAAGGCAAAAAGATAGGACACTGAAAGATGAACTCCGCAGGTGTGTAGGTACCCAATATGCTACTGGATATCAGTGGAGACTTTATTTTTTGGGCTCCAAAATCACTGCAGATGGTGACTGCAGCCATGAAATTAAAGGACACTTGCTCCTTGGAAGAAAAGTTGTGACCAAACTAGATAGCACATTAAAAAGCAGAGACATTACTTTGCCAACAAAGGTTCATCTAGTGAAAGCTATGGTTTATCCAGTAGTCATGTATGGATGTGAGAGTTGGCCTATATAGAAAGCTGAACACTGAAGAATTGATGGTTTTGAACTGTAATGTTAGAGAACACTCTTGAGAGTCCCTTGGAGTGCAAGGAGATCCAACTAATCCATCCTAAAGGAAATTAGTCTTGAATATTCATTGGAAGGACTGATGCTGAAGCTGAAATTCCAATACGTTGCCCACCTGATGTGAAGAGCTGACTCATCTGAAAAGATCCTGATGCTGGGAAAGATTGAAGGCTGGAGGTGAAGGGGTTGACAGAGGATGAGATGGTTGAATGGCATCACTGACTCAATGGACACAGGTTTGGGTAAACTCTGGGAGTTGGTAATGGACAGGGAGGCCTGGCATGCTAAGTCCATGGGTTCACAAAGAGTTGGACAAGACTGAGCATCTGAACTGAGCTGTTAAGTTAGTTTCAATGAGTATCATATTCATCAGTAATTTGTTCCCTGTATATATTTCTAGATATGCTTTGAGAGTAGATATATTGTTCTCATATTTGCTTTTAATAATACTAGGGAAAGAGCAACTACTCCCAATAAAGACATTTGCACAGAATGCAGTAAATTCCTTACAGGACCTCTATATATTTTGCCATAGTATAAATCATGGTTAGTCACTGCTAGGCATATATCTGCGTACATAATGATTTACAATTTTACATGTCAGTATTTCCAAAAAATCTTTATTTGGCTTGATCCCTTTGCTCAAAAGGTTGAAAGTGTTTTAATGCCAAGCCAAATTTGCTGAGCTCATTGGAGAAAATACAACTGGAGAAACTGTGACTATAACTGTAAGCAGGCAGTCTTTAACTCTGGAGCATGATTTCCTCCTGAAAATATTAGTAACTAGTCCTCATGTATCAGATAAATATTTCAAAAACTTTGTAGTTATGGAATGAGAGAAATGAATGATTATAGCATGAAACATATAAAGAAAGTAAAATACATCAATCTAAAATCTGAAAAAAATAGCCAATTTTGACATTCAAAACAATTCATGAAAAATAGATATGAGTTTAATTTAGCCATGCATGCATGCTAAGTCACTTCAGTTGTGTCTGACTCTTTGTGCCATAATATTCTCGAGGTAAGGATACTGAAGTGTGTTGCCATGCCCTATCCTGGGGGACCTTTCCAACCCAGTAATCAAACCTGTGTCTCTTATGTCTCTTGTATTGGCAGGAAGATTCTTTACTACTAACACCACCTGGGATGCCAAATTTAGTCATAGTAGACATAATTATTTGAAAAATTTGAAAACGCCTTAACTTCTGAAAATATAAACAAATAGTAGCAAAACAAGACATAGGAGATAACGAATCCTAAAAGTCATCATTTACTGAAAAATAGGTATTTTTATAAATAATGTCATAAGCTTATTGGTACAACTAACATCCAACTAGTTTGACCATAACTATTTTGTAAAGGTGAAGCCTTATAACACCAAATATTAATAATAAGAACCATTGTACTACATAGTAGGGACATTTTCATTGAAGATTTGAATTGAATGTTGTTACAGTTAGCCAATATAATAAACCAAGGCTCCAAAATCACTGCAGATGGTGATTATAGCCATGAAATTAAAAGATTCTTACTCCTTGGAAGGAAACTTATGACCAATCTAGACAGCATATTCAAAAGCAGAGACATTACTTTGCCAACAAAGGTCCGTCTAGTCAAGGCTATGGTTTTTCCAGTGATCAGGTATGGATGTGAAAAGTTGGACTGTGAAGAAAGCTGAGTGCCGAAGAATTGATGTTTTTGAACTGTGGTGTTGGAAAAGACTCTTGACAGTCCCTTGGACTGCAAGGAGATCCAACCAGCCCATTCTAAAGGAGATCAGTCCTGGGTGTACATCGGAAGGAGTGATGCTAAAGCTGAAACTCCAGTACTTTGGCCACCTCATGTGAAGAGCTGACTCATTGGAAAAGACTCTGATGCTGGGAGAGATTGGAGGTAGGAGGAGAAGGGGACAACAGAGGATGAGATGGCTGGATGGCATCACCTAATCGATGGACTTGAGTTTGAGTGAACTCCGGGAGATGGTGATGAACAGGGAGGCCTGGCGTGCTGCAATCCATCGGGTCACAGAGAGTAGGACACAACTGAGCAAATGAACTGAACTGAACTGAACTGAGTTCCATGTTCCAGCATGTATATTTCAGAACCATGGCCTACTATGGAAGAATCTATCTAGAAACTATTTTCAAAATCTACCTGTAAATAATNGAAGGACTGATGTTGAAGCTGAAACTTCAATACTTTGGCCAACTGATGCGAAGAGCTGACTCACTGGAAAAGACTCTGATGCTGGGAAAGATTGAAGGTGGGAGGAAAAGGGGACAACTGAGGATGAGATGGTTGAATGGCATCACTGACTCAGTGGACATGAGTGAGTAAACTCTGGGAGTTGGTGATGGACAGGGAGGCCTGGCATGCTGGAGTCCATGGGGTTGCAAAGAGTTGAACACGACTGAGTGACTGAACTGTACTGAACTGAATTACTTAAAATGTTTTTCATTAACAAATAACTATCTAGTGTGCATCCTGGAATAAGTTTCAAACTGCGTATAATCCATACTACCTGAGAAAGAGTTTCATTTTTAATAATTGCATCACACTTTTTGTAGTACAAAGTGAATTAAAAACTTTAAAAAAATAGCCCCAAGGTAATGCTAATTAAGTATATCATCTTTATAATAGAAGCCTTACACAATTTAAAAACAATCCTTTCTCTAAATGGTTAAACTTAGTAAACACCCAAAGTGTACCAGCTTATGTAATAAATGCAGAGACAGTAAGAATCTGAAATATGTGCTAAACAAAGAGGTGAAATAGCATCACAGCACTGAGGCAGAGAGATTCACTTGGAATGATGATGAGTAGGTGCTGTGCTTGTATCTTTTTAGCTGTCAGTGTTTCGACTTTTAGCACATTATTTTTAGCAAAACATTCAATACAAATTTCAGAATGACAAAAGCCACTCTTTACACATAGATCTATAATTCTAGCAGGATGAAAAATAATAGCCCTTGGGTACCCTTCCTAAAGGTTGTCAACTTTCAAAGATTCAAAGCATGGTAAAGATATCTTTTCCTAGGTTCCTTGAAGTAAAGTTTTGCTAAAGTTGGAAATAATTGCTGTGAAATCCTACTTCTGGTGAGTCATTGTGTAGAGTAGGCAGTTTGACAATAACAAAAAGAGACCATTTAAATTCCTCTCTTGCAAGGAGATATCATGAACCCAATTCCTAGCTAAGGATACAGGGTCTGAGAGTTCAAATGACTTGATGAGGACCACCCAATGATAGGAAAGAGAGAATTCAGTCTCAGACATATCTAATCTAAAAGTCAGGGCATTTTCTTACTCTTATCTGCCCTATGGCCAGAAAGTTCTGAGGTTAATTATTGTTTCTGTTCAGTCACTAAGTAGTGTCTGACTCTTTGTGACCCCATTGACTGCAGCATGCCAGGCTTCCTTATCCTTCTCCATCTCCCAGAGTTTGCTCAAACCAATGTCCATTGAGTTGGTGATGCCATTCAACCATCTCATCCTCTGTTGTCCCTTTCTCCTGTTCCTTTCACTCTTTCCCAGCATCAGGGTCTTTTCAATGAGTCGTTTTTTTGCCTCAGGTGGCCAAAGTGTTGGAGCTTCAGCATCAGTCCTTCCAATGACTATTCAGGGTTGATTTCCTTTAGGATTGACTGGTTTGATCTCCTTGTTGTCCAAGGGACTCTCAAGAGTCTTCTCCAGCACCACAATTCAAAAGCATCAGTTCTTCAGTGCTCAGCCTTCTTTGTGGTCCAATTCTCACATCTGTGCATAACTACTGGAAAAACCATAGGTTTGACTATATGGATCTTTGTCAGCAAAGTGATCTCTCTGCTTTCTGATGGTACTTAGGAGGGTATTAAATTGTCAAAGGGCCCCTGAATGGAGTGCTTTCCTGGTGCTTCCCTGGTGGCTTAGACGGTAAAGCATCTGCCTGCAATGCAGGAGACCCGGGTTTGATCCCTGGGTCAGGAATATCCTCTGGAGAAGGAAATGGCACCCCACTCCAGTACTCTTGCCTGGAAAAT
>SJYV01046416.1:172828-230952 GCA_006410875.1 Neotragus pygmaeus | reverse complement strand
ACGACAGAGGATGAGATGGCTGGATGGCATCACTGACTCGATGGATGTGAGTGTGAGTGAACTCCAGGAGTTGGTGATGGACAGGGAGTCCTGGCATGCTGCGATTCATGGGGTTGCAAAGAGTTGGACATGACTGAGCGACTGAACTGAAACTGAACCGAAGGCCCTTTTCTTCATATGCATAGCTGTGATGTTTCCATTTTGGTCAACTGGTACTTTGTCTAAGAAATCAGTAATTAACTCATATTTCAAATAGGAGCATGTATATTAGGGGGGATTTCTCAATGACTGATAACCAAGGAAGACCCTGGAGACACTCATATACTATTGTGAAATCCATCAAGGAGTTTGCCATCTCAGACCCTCAACCAGGGGCTGCTGGTCCTTACTCAGCTTCGTTAGTCCTTGACTTCCTATCAGCACCACAGAGCATTCTGTGGATGAGACATAGGGTTAGCTCAGACAAGTCAGTCTCCTCGATGGGTACAATGATCTAAATGCTTCTGGTCTCCCAATAGTCATANCTGAAACTCCAATATTTTGGCCACCTGATGTGAAGAGCTGACTCATTGGAAAAGACCCTGATGCTGGAAAGATTGAGGGCAGGAAGAGAAAGGGATGACAGAGGATGAGTTGGTTAGATGGCATCACCAACTAAATGGACATGGGTTAAGTAGACTCCGGGAGTTGGTGATGAACAGGGAGGCCCGGTGAGCTGTGGTTCACGGGGTCACAGAGAGTCGAACATGACTGACTGAACTGAACTGAATACTGATATGGGGAAGAAAAGGACTTGTATTAATTACACTTCTTTTTAATGTCTTTGTCTTCCCTTAAAATATTAAATTACTTATGGTCATGGATTTTATCTTACTTATCCCTATACCTCTAGTTTTTTTTATATAAGGTGAATGTAAGTTGTTTAATAATAATTATTAGTACAATAATTGGTACAATTTAAAATGCTTGTTGGTTAGCTAATAGGATGTTATCCTTAAAAATAATATAACTTGCATATTGTCATTAATTCAATGGCATTTGTGGTAGAGTATTGGAAAGATACATCAAATTTATAACTAAAGGAATAAAAAAATTCCTTGGAAAAAAATAATCATTGCTGAAGTTGTCTAATGTAATAACCGATGACAGTAACAAAACTTTGACTAAGGAGCAATAAGAAATTTTGAATAAAAAATACTTAAATATTGCTTATGGTTTGGGGAAATAATAGCAAAGAGATAGTACTGATTCTGTAGTATGTGCTTAGCACTTTTTATGAATTTTTAATGTAATAGTTTTCATAATCATCACTATAACTGAGATAGTGATTTATGCCAATTTACAAAAGAAGTAATAAAAATAAGCAGTAGTCCAGAGACATATTTAAATCCATGAGACTAGTAAGCAGTGAATCAAAAGTCAACTCAGGTAATTTAGTTCCAAAGTCTACAAAATTCAGCAGTTTACCATACAACAAAAACATGAATATAAATAAATTTAATAAATGCAGTTAATTTGAGGATACATACTGACAGTATTCAATCGTGAGTTATGTTTATATCAAATACTTTTTATTTATATCAAATACTATTTTTTAAATAGTGTGTTAGGGTTGTATGACCACATGTAAATAGAGAGAGAGAGGTTGGGATTTCCTATGAGCAGTTGTCTCACATAATTATGGAGACTAAGAAGTTTTAAGATCAGCAGTCCACAAGCTGGAAACCTAGGAATGTGAATATGTAGTTACAGTACAAGGTCAAAGTCCTGAGAACCAGGAGAACTGATTGTATAAGATTTAGTCTGTCAGCTGACAGGTTTGAGACTGAAGAATATCTGATATATCAATCAAAATCTAAAGGCCAAAAAATCATCAGTCCCAACTCATGTAGTCAGGTAGGAGAGTTTTTTCTTACTTAGCCATTTTATTTTCTTCAGTCCTTCTACTGATGGCTGAGACAGACCCACATTAGGGAGGAAAGTCTGCATTATTCAGTCTACTGATTCAAGCGTTAGTCTTATTCAGACACGTCCTCACAGACACAACCAGAATAGTGTTGTTCAAATGTCTGGGCACTCTACTGGCTCAGTTAAGTTGACACATGAAATTAATCATCACAAGTCTAACTCATGTCAACTTGGCACCCATTTGCACTAAACTTAATCACCAAAGAAAGATGATAACAAGGTCATAATTCTCCCTAACATGATATAACAATCCTTATACAGTTGAAATAGTACTAATTTCTTCCCCACAAGATGGGAAAAAAGTCCTTGAGTATTATTCTTCTTCTCCTTGATATTGCATAACTTAAATATTATGATGTAAAGTTAATATGCCTTTTGTTACATGATAAAACATTAAGAGAGGGAAAATAAAGCTATCTGCAATATGTATGTATATACCTGTATATACAAACACACAAATTATTCATAACAAAATAAACAATATAATGAAGATATTCTCATGACAATTATTTTCCTTGTTTCTATAACTTGTCACACGGTTATAGTTAGTATTTATACTCTACCTTCTCCCTTTACTTATTCTGTATTCTTTTTGCCTTTAGCAAATACCATATATCTCTTTGGTTCTTAATCTGGTGAGGTGACTGAGTAAGTTCATCCTGAAAGCTCTGAACAATTGGTAGTCATCCTGGATTGAGTTGTTGTAGCTTTCCACTTACCTGAAACATAGTGCATAGTAAAACTAAAAGATGCACTAAGGAAAGCCTTAAGTGATCACCTATATTCTAGACATACTCTGTGCTGTGCTTAGTTGCTCAGTCGTGTCTGATTCTTTGTGACCCCATGGAGTGCAGCCCACTAGGCTCCTCTGTCCATGGGGATTCTCCAAGCAATAATACTGGAGTGGGTTGCCATGCCCTCTTCAGGGGGATCTTCCCAACCCAGAGATCGAACCCAGGTCTCTGTTACTGCAGATGGATTCTTTACCATCTGAGCCACCAGGGAAGCCCGTGAATACTGGAGTGGGTACCTTATCTCTTCTCCAGGAGATCTTCCCAACCCAGGAACCAAACCAGGGTTTCCTGCATTGCAGGCACATTCTTCATCAGCTGAGCTACCAGGGAAGCTCAGACATAGTCTATTTTACCTCCATTTTGCATTATTAGTCCAAATTCCCCTTCAAAGTCAGGATCAATCACCCAGCCAGCACAATAACTCCCTTCCTCACCTGTTGATTCAAATGCCTGAAGATCCCAAACTTTCTGGACTGAAGTCTTAAATTCTAGTTTAACAGAATCTTGATGTGTCTCCTGATGGAGTCATTACTCTCTTGGAGCTAGACCTCTAGGCTAGCAGAGCTTAAGATTGCAGGAATAGAAAGCAAAATCTTGCTAGTGGCTCAGTAGGGGCAATAGTGAGTGATGCTATTCCCATTTCTACCTCTGAGTCCTTGACCTATGGTAGAAACAGCAGCGTATGTTGGCAGTTTATTCAGAGTTTATGCATTATTCTTAAGAACCTCGCCCCAGCCCTGCAAGGTATTTTCACATAGCTGGTACTAATATAATTGAGTTTTTAAGAGCCCATTCCACTGGTTGATCAAGCCAGCTGCTTCAGGAGGGTAGAGAACATAGTAATACCAGGGAATTCCATGAGCATAGGTCCATAACTGTACTTCTTTTTCTGTGAAATGAGTCCCTTAATCAAGAGCAACACTGACTGTGTAAAGTGTCATGATGGTAGATAAGGAATTCTATAAGTCACAGGTGGTGGTTTTGGTGCAAACATTGAATGCAAGGAAAATAAATGCATATGAAGAGTGTCTATTGTAGTAGGAAATATTGCCTCTTTCATGGTGAAAACAGTCAAATATAATGTAATACCAAGCAAGTGACTGATTACCCTGGGGAGTGATGCCATATGGGAACTTTGGTTCAGCAGTAGCTTTAGTTAGATTGACCTTGGTGTGAGAAAGTTCACGGTGTTAGGTCTGTGATTTTTCCACCATGACCACTTTGTTCATGAGATTGCTTGGGCAATGAAGGGATGAATGAAGGGTAAAGAAGTTGCCTGGTATCCACAGAACAAGTCATCTTATCCCTCTTCTATGAAATTACCATTTGGTGAGCATTCACATAAGGTAAACGTATCTTCACTTTTTTTTTTGGTCCATTTAGAGAAGTCTATCCACGTATCTCTTCTTCAAATTTCCTTGCAGCTAGTTTTCCAATTGCATTCCTTTCAAGTCCCTGGTCACCTGGCCAAACCATTGACCACAGCTATGAACTGGCATATAATTCTGTGTCTGGCCATTTATTGTCCATGCAAAGTGAACAATCAGATGCATTGCTCAAAATGCCGCCTACTTGGGAGAATTCCTTTCATCATTATCCTTAGGGATATCCTAGAAAGGGGCTACAGTGCTACAGCTGTCTACTTTTGGGGAGTACCTGCACATTGTATAAAACCATCATTAAACTAGGCCTGAATCATCTTTCTTTCTGTAAACTGATCACAGTGAACTCTCCTTGAGACCACAGGTGCAGACTGAAAGAGAGAAAGAAGTAGCAAGAACTTGGACCAAGGGCATTTGGGCTATGTTTTCATGTAACTTACTTGTGCCTTTAGGTCCTGCGTGGACCTGATTTCATATATACCTCTTCCATTTTATGATAGGATTAATTCTCTCAGAGGAGGGTGGAAAGGCATGGGGGATAGGAAGCCCTCTTCCATTGGGAAGGGAAACTCATAAGAACTTAAGGATTCAGTATCTCCAGTTATCAGAGTATTCCCCATGTCCCTATTCCAACTTTTAGGATGTCATTCCCCCCTTTAATTAAAGGATCATTTTAACAATAGATATACCATATAGCTGAGAGTTCAACTTGAGTTGAAATTCAGTCAGGCATAAGATGAAATTCTGAGTTGGATTTTCAGCAATCTAAAGGATGATGATGTTGTCCTTTTCTCACCCTTTGTGATATCAGTCTGCTAAAGCTTCAGTTCAGTTGCTCAGTTGTATCTGACTCTTTGTGACCCCATGGACTGCAGCATGCCAGCTCTCCCTGTCCATCACCAGCTCCCGGAGTTTACTCAAACTCATGTCCATTGAGTCAGTGATGCCATCCAACCATCTCATTCTCTGTCATCCCCTTCTCCTCCCACCTTCAATCTTTCCCAGCATCACGGTGTTTTCATATGAGTCAGCTCTTTGCATCAGGTGGCCAAAGTATTGGAGTTTCAGCTTCAGCATCAGTCCTTCCAGAGAATATTCAGACTGATTTCCTTTTGGATGGACTGGTTAGATCTCCTTGCAGTCCAAAGGACTCTCAAGAGTCTTCCCCAACACCATAGCTCAAAAGCATCAATTCTTCAGTGATTAGCTTTCTTTATAGTCCAACTCACATCCATACATGACCACTGAGAAAACCATAGCCTTGACTAGATGGACTTTTGTTGGCAAAGTAATGTATCTACTTTTCAATATGCTATCTAGGTTGGTGATAACTTTTTTCCCAAGGAGTAAACATCTTTTAATTTCATGGCTGCAGTCACCATCCGCAGTGATTTTGGAGCCCAAAAATAAAGTCAGCCACTGTTTCCCCATCTATTTCCCATGAAGTGATGGGACTGGATGCCATGATCTTNGCTGCTGCTGCTAAATCACTTCAGTCATATCCAACTCCGTGTGACCCCAGAGATGGCAGCCCACCATGCTCCCCCATCCCTGGGATTCTCCTGGCAAGAACACTGGAGTGGGTTGCCATTTCCTTCTCCAATGCAGGAAAGTGAAAAGTGAAAGTGAAGTCACTCAGTCGTGTTCGACTCTTAGCAACCCCATGGACTGAAGCCCACCAGGCTCCTCCATCCATTGGATTTTCCAGGCAAGAGTACCGGAGTGCGGTACCATAAGTTAAATAAGCATGGTGCCAATACACAGCCTTGATGTATTCCCTTTCTTTGGACTCCTTTTCCTTGACTTACTCCTTGGACTCTGTCAAACTTTGCCCCAATTTTACGCCAAAGTCTGCTACATGCCAGCCTGTTTGTGAATATGCATGCACCTCCCAAGCCCCTTCATGAATATGCATATACCCTTAGCTTAAAACTTCTCCAGTTTTGCTGTTCAGGAGATACTGCTTTGGGAAAGATCCCTGGTGTTTTCTTTACTTGTTACAAGTGATACATCCTTCCTTCTCCAGGTCTTTATCTTGGTTGTATCTTTTAGCTTGACATCTACCAAGAGAAGAACCCAGTTTGGGTAACACTATGGTGATATTTTATATATTTCTATTGCCAGATCATGCCATAAACTATCAGTTTTCTTATCACTAGAAATAGAACTATCAGCATCTCTAAATCTAATCAAATTAGAAATCCAGTTCTGGAAACTCCAGAACCAATTACAAAAACTCATCCTTGAAATTGTGTTCTTCTAGAACCATCTTAGGTACTAAAATCTGTGTTCATCATAGCTCTCCTGGGAAACAGAATCAATAGGATGTGTGTATCTGTCTGTGTCTATATATTGTTCAGTTGCTCAATCATGTCTGACTCTTTGCGACCCCATAGACTGCAGCATGCCAGACTTCCCTGTCCTTCACGATCTCCCAGAGCTTGCTCAAACTCATGTCCATTGGGTTGGTGATGCCATCCAACCATCTCATCCTCTGTCATTGCCTCCTTTTCTTGCCTTCAATCTTTCCCAGCATCAGGGTCTTTTCTAATGAATTACCTCTTCACATCAGGTGGCCAAAGTACTGGACATTCAGTGGAATGTGTGTATATACATATATATTCAGAGAGAGAGAGAATTGGTACATTAGGTTATAGAGGCAGTGAATTTCCATTACCTGTAATCAGCATGTTAGAGACCCACGAAAATTATTTGAGTCCACAGGCTGCAAAACCAGGAGAGCCAACGAAGTAAGCTCCAGTCTGAAATCTGACAGGTAGGCCTGTGACCCAAGAAAAGAGGTGTTCAGTTTAAGTCTGAAGTCCATAACAGTTCAAGTCCCAGCAAGAGGTGTTTCTCTTACTGAGCCTTTTATTTTATTCAGATCTTCTATCAATTATATGAGGCTCACCTACATTAGGGAATGCAATCTGCTTTACTTAGTCTTCTGATTTGAATGTTCATCTCATCAACAAACACCCTCACAGACATACCCAGAATAATGTTTGACCAAGTATCTGGGCACCCTGTGATACAGTCAAGTTGACAAATAAAATGAACCATCACAGATCATAAATATTCATTTGTTTAGTGTCAGTTAAAAATAATCATGGGATATTCTGATATTAATACTTTCTTCTTTTACCCCAATAAAGCATCTTATAGTGTAGTGTAGAACGACTATACTATACTAGGCTGTTGCTCAATAACAGTTGTCAAAATAAAGACCACAGAAGTGTTATTGATGAATTAGGAGGCAGAGCAACTGAGAAAAATAGTAATTGTCAATTAGTAAAAATTAACATTTTCTTTAAAAGCATGTACTGGAAAATAAATCATGTTTCCTCACTGCATGAGGGAAAACATAATGATGTGAAGAATCTTTGATATAAAATAAAACTAAATCTTTGTATTAGAGTGCATAGAACTAAGAATATAGGGGGAGAAAAATATATAGTTTAAAAATCTACATTAGAAAATTTGTGCAATAACCTGATATAAAGAGAAAAGATAAGAAACTGTAATATCTTGAAAAAACTGGTACTAGAAATGCTAGGTAACTTAAATGAGTCTCATGATGCATTGGGAGAATTTCTTTAAACAAGGCCTATTAATTAAGATGTCATTGAACACAGAAAAGCAAAATAAATTAAAGGTGATGGGGGCAGTGGATAAAAATTAAGCTAGCCTAAAAAAGCACCTTAATAAAATAGGCAAAATATAAAGTAAAAGATATGTATAATAAAAGAAAAATAATTTTAATGCATATAGTTTAGAATAAACATGAAATCACAATACATTTAGACAAAGCATTGATGAAAGTATTCTAATCTGTAATTGTGACTCACCATTTATTGATTTGAGCAGGAACATTAAATAGACTGAGGAAGTAAAAGAATGTGTGTTTTGGCTCTCATTACTTTTTTGTTCCAGAAATATAATAAACAAATAAATNACAAAGCATTGATGAAAGTATTCTAATCTGTAATTGTGACTCACCATTTATTGATTTGAGCAGGAACATTAAATAGACTGAGGAAGTAAAAGAATGTGTGTTTTGGCTCTCATTACTTTTTTGTTCCAGAAATATAATAAACAAATAAATGTCCACATGCATAATTAGAAGGCACATATATTAATGAAAATCATTAATATATTGATTAGAGGTTGTTGATAGTGAATACTAAGAATATTAATTTATGGAAAGGAGTGAATTTGAGAAAAGAAATTTCTTACAGAGTGAAACAATTCAAGGATAGAGTCAACTGAGAGGAGGAGGCAGAAATTATAGCATAAGATTATAAATATCACAATGCAGTCAGATGAATATAAGAGACAATTCATCATTAGCATATTTCTATGTAAAACATACACTTTAAGCTAAACTCTTAGGAAGAAATATTTCCTTGGGACTGCCATAATAAATTAGACTTTTACATAAAGCAAAAGAAAGAAAACTTTTTAAATTTCTCATCAGCTAAATATTGGAATTCCTCCACTTATTAGGGCCACTAAACAGACCTAAAAGGGAAAAATTAATTAAATAAAATTATGGCTCAGTGAAAAGAAAGTTAGCACCCTGATATTGGCGTCAGATTAAAATGTCTACAAAAATTAATCATGGAAAATAGTCCTCCACTTCCTTTATTGGGTAACTTAGAAGGCTGCAAGATTAAGGGAGCTCCAGAATAAAAGTTTTACAGCTTTGTTAGACTGTGATGTAAAGTTCCCTGCTGCTCTGGCTCAGGGTATATGACCTTAGAAGATCCAGTGTTGCTGGAGGAATTCATAGAAGCTAGAAGTTCTTTGTGAAGTCTTCGACATGCTGTGATAGACTCACAAATCTGACTTCTATGGTTTTGGAAATAGAATATATCTTCTGTTTCAAAGAAGTACAATTTAAATAGCAGTTCCTGGTGTGCTTCTGGGACCCATTAGAACCTAAGAATCTGGCGAGAGGACACTGGCCAACTGTAAAATTAACTGGCTTTCTTAAGGTGGATATTTTCAGAATCAGTATATCATAAGGTACAAAACATACAACTCTCCAATAATAAGAGTGTATTTGGCATTGGTCTTAATCAATTTTAGATTCACGAGTAAATTATACAAAGAGGTGGACCCAGACAACCATTTCACTGACTTTGGTTGTGCTAATGCCTCTCTTTCAATTCAATGCTTTTTGCTCAATGGAAGTTTTCATGTGACTAGTAGGCAGGGAAAGAAAACAAAAAACAAAAAACAGCCCTGATTTAAAGATATATGTATTTGCTTGAAATGTAGGAATTTGCTAAAAATGAAATATTGTCACACTAGAGTCTCACTTGTTACTGAGTCCAAACTCAATTTTTGCTTGCTGGATGACAAGCCAATGAATCTGAGAGAAGGGGTTGAAACAAGGAAGAAACTTTATTCAGGAAGCAGACTGACCGAGAAGATGGCAGGCTAGCACCTCAAAATAACCATCTTCTCTGGGTCTGGATGCCAGGAACTTTTATAGATTAGAGATGGGGGCAGGGTGAGGAAGCAAAGTAAAAATATCATTAATCTTACAAACATCTGCTAGGATGGCAAGACTCAGGCAAGAGATGTGTTAATTTCTTCCTTCCTGCCATCTATAGGTGGATAAGGTTCTGAATTTTAACAGTCCGGCATCCATTTTAACAGTCAGGCAGAGGGGCTGGATTGTCTGAGGCAGGCATTCTGTATAATTATAATAACAAAACTAATGAATAACAAGTCAAAGAAACAGTTCCAACAGAGAGTCAAAACTGGTTCTTCTCTGCAGCACACTCAGTGTTCCTAAGGAACAGCAAGGAGTGGAAATCATTCAAATGGACAGAGAAACATACAAACAGTGCATGTGCTACTTCCACTGTGTATGGAAGAAGAAGCACCCTGTGATAAGAAAATCAGTTCAGTCGCTCAGCTGCGGCCGGCTCTTTGTGACCCCATGAATCACAGCACGCCAGGCCTCCCTGTCTATTACCAACTCCCAGAATTCACCCAAATCTATGTCCATTGAGTCGGTGATGCCATCCAAACATCTTATCCTCTGTCGTCCCCTTCTCCTCCTGCCCTCAATCTTTCCCAGCATCAGGATATTTTCAAATGAGTCANCCTCCCTGTCTATTACCAACTCCCAGAATTCACCCAAATCTATGTCCATTGAGTCGGTGATGCCATCCAAACATCTTATCCTCTGTCGTCCCCTTCTCCTCCTGCCCTCAATCTTTCCCAGCATCAGGATATTTTCAAATGAGTCAGCTCTTCGTACCAGGTGGCCAAAGTATTGGAGTTTCAGCTTCAACATCAGTCCCTCCAATGAACACGCAGGACTCATCTCCTTTAGGATGGACTGGTTGGATCTCCTTGCAGTCCAATGGACTGTCAAGAGTCTTCTCCAATACCACAGTTCCAAAGTATCAATTCTTCAGCACTCAGCTTTCTTTATAGTCCAACTCTCACATCCATACATAACCACTGAAAATAACATAGCCTTGACTAGATGGACCTTTGTTGCAAAGTAATGTCTCTGCTTTTTAATATGCTGTCTAGGTTACATCAATACAAATTCAAGGGCAATAATAAATGGCTTGGCTGATGGATCAGGCATCTGAAAGGCACATAACTCTAAGTAGAAAGATCATACACAAAAAGTCTGGGTAATAAATGAATTTACCCATGGAAATGAGTCTGTAGATATTTTTGTCTCACTATCAAATCCCACCAGAGAGCATCCACTCCAGAAGAAGCCCTCAACAACCAGGTACATGTAATTTGTTTCTCAGTTGCCTTCTGTTAACCTCTATGGCTTCTCTCACACCAAGACTAATTTGATTACTGTTGCTGTTGAGTGTTCATCTGGTTGGTAGCAATGAATGATGCCAGGTCTTTCATAGGATACCATCTTGTGAAAAGAAGGGCCTCTGATTTAATGGAAAGTTAATTATGTCTGTTTCCTTCAATCCTGGAGGATTCAGTGATTATCTTTATTGAAATTGACATTTGCTCTGATACAATTCTCTGCCTACATTTTTTCTGCTAAAGTCATTGACTTAGAGAATTCTTGCCTTACCTTCATGGTATAACCTATGATAAAATTACTAATCAAAGGAGACATCTCATGATGAAGAAGATACAAAACTAAACACAACCACAGGATCCAGTGATCCTGTCCATCACCATTCAGAAGCACTCATTCTAATAAAATAGTGAAATAGTCTATTAAGGACTCAGGTTCTAGGTTAGGTATGGCACACTCTGTGAGATTAGACTGCAGTCCTCATACAGTTCATACACGGAACAAACAACAGATATATGATGTGTTTCTAATACGAGGATACACAGGTTTGTGGAAAACTGGCCAAACTAAGGTTGTCTCCTTGCATCGTCACTCTCTCTAGGTGAGAAACTTATTTGTGCCTCTCATTTGCCAAATCATGGGTCTCATTGGACTAACGTTCTTGAGAAAGCCTTTATTTCTCTGGAGGGACTGTAAGGGCACAGTAAGTTTTAGTGAAACTGAGACTATTACCTAACAAACTGACTAAGTACTACCAGGCACTTATGGACCAGCAGACAAAGAAAGGAATTACTCTTCTGAAAGAGTTGATTGAATGAGTGGAACTAATGTTGCTCCAACATAATGGATACCACCATGAATAGATTAAAAATCTGGTGAATTCATAAGGTTTCTATGTTATTCTTTGTCTGATGATAACAATGAGCGGTCATGGACAAGGTAACTAAGAGTTTGTACCTTACAGCTTAGTATCGCTGATGTACTGAAAAAATTAAATAAAATCCTAAAAAGAGATGCTGAGTATCAATTAGAATGTTGAGACAAATTTAAATAACAGAGATTGTAGTTTGCTCCAATAGTCATGGTATTTAAGTTTGTCTTTGAGAAATTTTACATCTTAAAGCCCATGTGGCAGAAATTGGATGGAAGCATAGACTGTGACAGGTATTTTTGCTATTTGATCACATCCTTTCAGCTTACTATGATTTTAGATGCAATTGCAGCTGGTTCAGTAATGTCAGTTTCTTCCAATTTAAAATAAATAGTGTGGACTTTTCCAATTTTTTCTTCAGTATCTTCTCCAAAACCACGGGATACCAATTCATCTAATACCCCAGAAAAACCTAGATGTGATGGAGTAAAAGAACACTGCTGGGGTTAAACCTCAGTTAATGGGCAGAAGAAGCTGGTAGATGAATCTTCTAACCTCATATCTTTTGGAAGAAAACATTGGAAATGATTCTATATACTGCTTTAAGAAACTCAAGAAATTTAGCCCCAAATATTTATAGCAAATGTTTCAATTGTTGTTGTTGAATTGCTAAGTCATGTCTGATTCTTTTGTGACCCAATGGACTGTAGCCCACCAGGCTCCTCTGTCAATGGGATTTTCCAGGCAAGAATACTGGAGTGGGTTGCCAGTTCCTTCTTTCTCCAGGGATCTTCCTGATCCAAAGACTGAACCCACATCTCCTGCATTGGCAGACATATACTTTTTTTTTATCATTGAACTACCTTGGAAGCCCAAATATTTCAACATTGTATATCATTATTTTTGCTTTTCTTTATTAACTGTATCACTTTGCCTACTTTATACTCCATCTTTGAAATCATCTTTCAAAGAAAAACTACCTACATCCCAGTCACTGTGTTAGGCTCTATTCTGGCGGAATCCAAACTCAGAAGGCAGAGAATGTCTTATTTGTGACTGTGTTTCTAATTTGTTTAGAGTCAATTCCTGGTATACAGTAGTACTCAATAGTTCTTTATTTTCAAATAGTCAAGATTATTAACCATAGGAGAAATAAATATTTAAGGGACTATTTAATCTGACTCGAATGGAAATAACAACAGAAATACTGTATGTGTCCTTAAACTATTTTTTTTAACATAGCAGAAATTCAGTTCAGTTCAGTTCAGTTCAGTCGCTCAGTCGTGTCTGACTCTTCGCGACACCANGGACTATTTAATCTGACTCGAATGGAAATAACAACAGAAATACTGTATGTGTCCTTAAACTATTTTTTTTAACATAGCAGAAATTCAGTTCAGTTCAGTTCAGTTCAGTCGCTCAGTCGTGTCTGACTCTTCGCGACACCATGAATCGCATCACGCCAGGCCTCCCTGTCCATCACCATCTCCTGGAGTTCACTCAGACTCACGTTCATCAAGTCTGTGATGCCATCCAGCCATCTCATTCTCTGTCGTCCCCTTCTTCTCCTGCCTCCAATCCTTCCCAGCATCAGAGTCTTTTCCAATGAGTCAACTCTTCATGTGAGGTGGCCAAAATACTGGAGTTTCAGCTTTAGCATCATTCCTTCTAAAGAAATCCCTGATCTCTTTCAGAATGGACTGGTTGTATCTCCTTGCAGTCCAAGAGACTCTCAAGAGTCTTCTCCAACACCACAGTTCAAAAGCAGAAAATACAAGGATATAAAATGAAGATGAATATAATTAGATGATAGATAATGAGTACTGAACTGAAGCTTCCCCCTCCCCCCCACCCCCCAAAAAAAATAACAGAAAAAGAAAAGGCAGTAACAGTCTTAAAGAGTTGAAAAAAATAATGATTAAAATGTTAAC
The DNA here is from genome assembly GCA_006410875.1 of Neotragus pygmaeus. Classification (NCBI taxonomy): domain Eukaryota; kingdom Metazoa; phylum Chordata; class Mammalia; order Artiodactyla; family Bovidae; genus Neotragus; species Neotragus pygmaeus. The sequence goes on along the minus strand of SJYV01046416.1, from coordinate 217,201 downwards.
TCTCTCAATCCATCTCCTCACCACCACTCTCTAATTCCTATTTGATTCATCAGTTCAGTTCAGTCACTCAGTCGTGTCCAACTCTGAGACTCTATGAATCGCGGCACACCATGCCTCTCTGTCCATCACCATCTCCTGGAGTTCACTCAAACTCATGTCCATTGAGTCTGTGATGCCATCCAGCCATCTCAACCTCTTTCATCCCCTTCTTCTCCTGCCCCCAATCCCTCCCAGCATCAGCATCTTTACCAAGGAGTCAACTCTTCTCATGAGGTGGCCAGAGTATTGGAGTTTCAGCTTTAGCATCAGTCCTTCCAAAGAACACCCAGGAATGATCTCCTTTAGGATGGACTGGTTGGATCTCCTTGCAGTCCAAGGGACTCTCAAGAGTCTTCTCCAACACCACAGTACAAAAACATCAATTCTTTGGCACTCAGCTTTCTTCACAGTCCAACTCTCACATCCGTACATGACCACTGGAAAAACCATAGCCTTGACTAGACGGACCTTTGTTGGCAAAGTAATATTTCTGCTTTTGAATATGCTATCTAGGTTGGTCATAACTTTCCTTCCAAGGAGTAACTGTCTTTTAATTTCATGGCTGCAATCACCCTTCTGCTATGCCTGTGTAATTCTATTCCTGTGCACATCATTTTACTATTATTGATTTTGTTTTCCCTTGCAATGTGACTTTCATAATTCTAATTTTATGTCAATTTCTAGTTTTGTATCACAACTAGACTGTCTGAATTAAAAATCCTAATTTCCAAAAGGAAAATTTCCTTGGTGTATTGTGGTTATAACAGTGGGGTCCTGTATTGTGCTTCTCACTCAACAGTGCTTAAAAGAGCAGAATCCCACAAACACCCTGGCATTTCTCTAAAAAAAGATATATGTTTAAATATATGTGTATACACACATACACACATGAAAATGATTGCTGAAGATTTTGCACAGCAAAATAATACTTTTCAATTTTAATAGTGTATCTTTATCTTTAAAGTGTTATATAATATAGGAAGAACTAAAGAGCTTCTTTTGAAAGTGAAAGAGGAGAGTGAAAAAGTTGACTTAAAGCTCAACATTCAGAAAACAAAAATCATGGCAACCAGTCCCATCACTTCATGGGAAATAGATGGGAAAAAGGTGGAAACAGTGGCTGACTTTATTTTTCTGGGCTCCAAAATAACTTCAGATGGAGATTGAAGCCATGAAATTAAAAGACGTTTACTCCTTTTAAGGAAAGTTATGACCAACCTAGACAGCATATTAAAAAGCAGAGACATTACATTGCCAACAAAGGTCCATCTCATCAAGGCTATGGTTTTTCCAGTGGTCATGTATGGATGTGAGAGTTGGACTGTGAAGAAAGCTGAGTGCCAAAGAATTGATGGTTTTGAACTGTGGTGTTGGAGAAGACTCTTGAGAGTCCCTTGGACTGCAAGGAGATCCAACCAGTCCATCCTAATGGAGATCATTCCTGGGTGTTCATTGGTAGGACTGATGTTGAAGCTGAAACTCCAATACTTTGGCCACCTGATGCAAAGAGTTGACTCAGTTGGAAAGACCCTGATGCTGGGAAAGATTGAGTGCAGGAGAAGGGGACGACGGAGGATGAGATGGTTGAATGGCATCACTGACACAATGGACATGGGTTTGGGTGGGCTCCGGGAGTTGGTGATGGACAGGGAGGCCTGGAGTGCTGCGGTTGATGGGCTCACAAAGAGTCGGACATGACTGAGCAACTGAACTGATACTGAATATAGGATTTCCTCTTTATTTACAAGTGCTTCTATAAAGCAAATAAGAGAAAATATGAATTTCGTAGTTTAAGAAGTTTTTACTTGGAATCTTGTTCAGTCACTAAGTTGTACCCAAATCTTTGTGACCCAATAGACTGCAACATATCAGGTTTCCCTGTCCTTCACTATCACCTGGAGTTTGCTCAAACTCATGTCCATTGATTCGGATATGTCATCCAACCATCTTGTCCTCTGTCATCCCCTTCTCCTACTGCCCTCAGTCTTTCCAAGCATCAGGGTCTTTTCCAGCAAGTTGGCTCTTCACATCTGGTGACCAAAGTATTGGAGCTTCAGCTTCAGTATCAGCCCTTCCAATGAATATTTAGGGTTGATTTCCTTTAGAATGGACTGGTTGGATCTCCTTGCAGTCCAAGTGACTCTCAAGAGTCTTCTCCAGCACCACAGTTCAAAAGCATCAATTTTTCAGTGCTCAGCCTTCTTTATGGACCAACTGTCACTTCCATACGTGACTACTGGAAAGATCACAGTTTGACTATACAAACCTTTGTTGACAAAGTGATGTCTATGCTTTTTAATATGTTGTCTAGATTTGTCAGAGCTCTTCTTCCAAGGAGCAAGCTTCTTTTAATTTCATGGCTGCAATCATCATCTCCACAGTGATTTTGGAGTCCAAGAAAATAAATTCTGCCACTGCTTCCATTTCCCTCCTATTTGCTATGAAGTGGTGAGACCAGATGCCATGATCATCGTTANAGTTGCTCAGTCATGTCCGACTCTTTGCAACCCCATGGACTGTAGGCTACCCTGTCTCTTATACACATCTTGGGTTTTCCAGTGGTCATGTATGGATGTGAGAGTTGGACTGTGAAGAAAGCTGAGTGCCAAAGAATTGATGGTTTTGAACTGTGGTGTTGGAGAAGACTCTTGAGAGTCCCTTGGACTGCAAGGAGATCCAACCAGTCCATCCTAATGGAGATCATTCCTGGGTGTTCATTGGTAGGACTGATGTTGAAGCTGAAACTCCAATACTTTGGCCACCTGATGCAAAGAGTTGACTCAGTTGGAAAGACCCTGATGCTGGGAAAGATTGAGTGCAGGAGAAGGGGACGACAGAGGATGAGATGGTTGAATGGCATCACTGACACAATGGACATGGGTTTGGGTGGGCTCCGGGAGTTGGTGATGGACAGGGAGGCCTGGAGTGCTGCGGTTGATGGGCTCACAAAGAGTCGGACATGACTGAGCAACTGAACTGATACTGAATATAGGATTTCCTCTTTATTTACAAGTGATTCTATAAAGCAAATAAGAGAAAATATGAATTTCGTAGTTTAAGAAGTTTTTACTTGGAATCTTGTTCAGTCACTAAGTTGTACCCAAATCTTTGTGACCCAATAGACTGCAACATATCAGGTTTCCCTGTCCTTCACTATCACCTGGAGTTTGCTCAAACTCATGTCCATTGATTCGGATATGTCATCCAACCATCTTGTCCTCTGTCATCCCCTTCTCCTACTGCCCTCAGTCTTTCCAAGCATCAGGGTCTTTTCCAGCAAGTTGGCTCTTCACATCTGGTGACCAAAGTATTGGAGCTTCAGCTTCAGTATCAGCCCTTCCAATGAATATTTAGGGTTGATTTCCTTTAGAATGGACTGGTTGGATCTCCTTGCAGTCCAAGTGACTCTCAAGAGTCTTCTCCAGCACCACAGTTCAAAAGCATCAATTTTTCAGTGCTCAGCCTTCTTTATGGACCAACTGTCACTTCCATACGTGACTACTGGAAAGATCACAGTTTGACTATACAAACCTTTGTTGACAAAGTGATGTCTATGCTTTTTAATATGTTGTCTAGATTTGTCAGAGCTCTTCTTCCAAGGAGCAAGCTTCTTTTAATTTCATGGCTGCAATCATCATCTCCACAGTGATTTTGGAGTCCAAGAAAATAAATTCTGCCACTGCTTCCATTTCCCTCCTATTTGCTATGAAGTGGTGAGACCAGATGCCATGATCATCGTTGTTTGAATGTTGACTTTTAATCCCGGTTTTTACACTCTTCCTTCACGTTTATCAAGACGCTCTTTAGTTTCTCTTTGCTTTTCCTGTCATTAGAGTGGTATCATCTGCATATCTGAAGTTGTTGATATTTCTCCTGGCAACCTTGATTCCAGCTTGTGATTCATTCAGGCTGGCATTTCATGTGATGTACTCTGAATAGAAGTTAAATAAGCAGGGTAAATATACAGCCTTGATGTACTCCTTTCCCAATTTGGAACCAGTCTGTTGTTCCATGTCCAGTTTATAACTATTGCTTCTTTACCTGATACAGGTTATTCAGGAGGAAGGTAAGGTAGTCTTTTATTCCTATCTCTTGAAGAATTTTCCACAGGTTGTTGGGACCCACACCATCAAAGCTTTTAGCATAGTCAATGTAGCAAAAGTAGATGTTTTTCTGGAATTCCTTTGCTTTTTATTGTGCTCCATAGGATGTTGGCTATTTGATCTCTGGTTCATCTGCCTTTTCTAAATCCAGCTTGTACATCTGAAAGTTCTAATTTCATGTACTGCTAAAACCTAGCTTGAAGGATTTTAAGCATTTACTTGCTAGCATGTGAAATGAGTGCAATTGTACTGTAGTTTGAACATTCTTTGTCATTACCATTATTTTGGATTGCAATGAAAACTGATCTTTCCCAGTCCTGTAGCTGGAATCTTTTAGATAGTTTTAAGTAACTGTATTAAATGTTTTGGATATTATAAATACTATTGATGTGAGCCACCATCTTTCATATGGTATTTTAAAGGAAGTCCAGAAAATTTGATGCAAGTTAAATGCTTAAGAACATGTTAATAGTTATATATGATATATTTTTTAAAATTTATATGTGAAGAAAATATAGAGCAGTCACCAATATTAAGCTAGAATCTTAAAACCAGCCAAAAAGGCTGTTGAATTCCTTGAGCTTTTCTTGGCCTAAAACAAATTATTTTTAAGCAAAATTGTATACGATTTACAGTAGTGCTGAAACATTCAAAATTCCTTTGTTGAAAAATTGGCTCATCATTGTTTCACAGCTACAGATTTTCCTGTTTATATTTCTGGCAGGTCAAGAGATTCCATATTTTATTATTCTCTTTTTTGCTAAGCAAGAATGATTGGTTAAGGGTGATAGAAAGAAAATGTTTCCCTTCTGGAATTTAATTAGTTTGACTTTAACTCAAAAAGGGATTCTGCTAGCTGTCAGCTCATATTTGGATCTCTAACTAATTAAAGCTCCTAGGAAGCCTATTAAAATTGTTCAAAAGCCAAACCCCCTTTTAAAAATCACCAACATTGCCATTCAAGGAATGATGGTGATATTATTGCTCACATATCTTGTTTATTACATTTGTGTTGAAAATAAGCTGGAATATGNACTAATTAAAGCTCCTAGGAAGCCTATTAAAATTGTTCAAAAGCCAAACCCCCTTTTAAAAATCACCAACATTGCCATTCAAGGAATGATGGTGATATTATTGCTCACATATCTTGTTTATTACATTTGTGTTGAAAATAAGCTGGAATATGCAATCTATTTAATTCTGTCCCTTTTTTTTTTTCTTTTTGTAAAATGCTTTGAAATGCATCAACATTTGACAGGCAGCACTTTTATTAAGCTGGTAGATATCTTGATAAAATAGATGTAAGAACAATTTAAAGTCCTCTTTTCTGGTACAGTTGCCAAGATACTCCATTTTTGTATGTTTTGATTTTCAGAGTACTAGTTATACTTGTAAAAATCCTGTTAAATTAGAAAATGGAAATTATTTATCTCATTTTTCTTATTCAAACCACAAGTTTAATTTGGTTCTGCTGAAATCAGAGACATGGCAGTATCTAGAGTAGGATTTTTAAATTTGAGACTTGTTAAGGAAATAAAATGATTTACTGTCCATGATATTTGTGTATTTTTAGAGAATGGAGTTTGTTCTCTAATTGAAGTCTCTGGTTTCCCCCATAAGAAATAATGTGCCAATCTCCATACATTCACAATCTCCATAAATTCACACACACACACCTATGGTTTACTCCCCCCACCCCATTTTTACTAGTTCTACTCAGTGTTGTGGAATCTGCTTCCTACCTGAGGAATTGATTGTTAGTCTTGGTCTTTGTACATGCACATGCTCTAAGATCAATATACCAAAGCTATTAATTGACTTCTATGAGAAGCTTTTCTTTCTCCAATATTTTCTGCAGGATAATAGCTATGGCTTTTAGATACTGCAGCTCTCTTTCCCTTTGATCGGGCCACATGGGCTGCACTGTGTTTGGAAAGCAAGTCAGCTCCAAATTCATAAACTAACACATTAAAGAAGGAGGTTGTAAAACCCTTGTTGGCAGGAAGAATTTATTTCTATTTAGAGTGACACCTGGAAACCAGTGCTTAATGTTTTAGCAATATAAATGCCAATATAATTTCTGGAAAAGACAATCAAACTGTCCCCAGGAATGTGGGCCAAAATTTTTACTTGTTTATAACTGCATGTAAATCAATGCTTTATTTCTAGAATAGTGACAAGTACAAGTGGCAGCTTCATAAACATTGGTTAATAAAGTGGCCTTGCCTCTATGGCATCACCAAATGAGTATATCATATTTCAGTTTGGAGTTGGTATGAAGTATAGGATAGACTTCTAATTTGAGTGCTAAATTTAGGAGTCAATGGTTATAAATTACATAGCAATATTTATATGTATATAATTTTTTGAGAAGAGAGAATCTTCTTTAGTTTCTCAGTAAAACCTTTATTATTTAGAACTCGTTATTTTTGTAGAGCATTATTTCTTTGCATTAAAAGCTCTCTTCTCAATTCCTTAATTGAGTAGAGATAATATATATTTTATTCACCAAATTTAAAAAATGGCAGAGGCTAGTAGTCATAGGGGTGAGTGGAACCAGAGACTTAATCTTTATCCTTTCCCTACCATATCAATGTAACCTTTTATTCTGTGAGTTAGGTTGTACTAGAAGCTCTGAGTTTAACTCTTTAAAGACTTTCATCCAATAAAAGGAAAAAAAAATTTTTTCCTTCTATATCCACTTAAAAAAAAAAAATCACAGAGAAGGTTTCCATTAGCCTAGTCTCAAACATGTACATGTTGTGTGAGAATGTCTAGGGAGTTTGATACATGGAGACTAACAATGATCAGAAAAAGAAAAAATCATAAATATTCTAAACATGATCCAATACAAATTGATTGACTGTTTGAATGATGAAGGTAAGAGAAGGAATTTATCATCCTAAAGGATTCAAATTGTTAAAATTAGCAAAGTTCAAGCAGTCTAAAATAATATATGCAAGACAAAGATACAGATATCTACCCAGAGTTGGCATCTCAGATCGGGAAATCGGATTGTAGTCATCAACATAAAAATTGTTTCCAATAACATAAATAAGAGTGACATATAAAAGAACACACAGGCTGATAATAGGAGAACATATAGCATAATAATGGAGAAAGAAATGGCAACCCACTTCAGTATTTTTGCCTGGATAATCCCATCAGCAGGGGTACCTGGTGGGTTATAGTCCGTGGATTGCAAAAGAGTTGCATGACAGAGTGACTAAATAACAACAACACAGCATGTGAGGATTAGCAACAGAGAACATAAATAGTTAAGGAGATGAGAGAATCAAGAAAGTGACTTTTGACCAACAAAAGTCGAGGATGAAGTGCGTTTCTGGAAAGCAAAATCAGAAAGAGAGGCCAAATACTACCTCAAGAGAATTCTCTATACTTAAAGACTAAAAAAACTTGTTTGACTTGTTTACTAGAGAGTTTTTAAAAAGGTTATTTTGTTAGTGAATATGGGGGGATAATCCAGGATGGAGTGAATAAATATTTTTTAAGAGCAATATGTGTATATGGTGATGGTAAAGGATTTATTTCCCTTTAAATTATAGAGCTATCAAGAAAGCCTGGGAGGAAATTTAAAAATATATTAGGACAGAAAAACTACTGAGTAGAAGAGAGAAGATTTCAGTCAAAAGTAAGGAACTAAATGTTCAGTTCAGTTCAGTTCAGTCACTCAGTCGTGTCCGACTCTTTGCGACCCCACGAATCTCAGCACACCAGGCCTCCCTGTCCATCACCAACTCCTGGAGTTCACTCAGACTCACGTCCATCGAGTCAGTGATGCCATCCAGCCATCTCATCCTCGGTTGTCCCCTTCTCCTCCTGCCCCCAATCCCTCCCAGCATCAAAGTCTTTCCCAATGAGTCAACTTTTTGCATGAGGTGGCCAAAGTACTGTAGTTTCAGCTTTAGCATCATTCCTTCCAAAGAAATCCCAGGGCTGATCTCCTTCAGAATGGGCTGGTTGGATCTCCTTGCAGTCCAAGGGACTCTCAAGTGTCTTCTCCAACTCCATAGTTCAAANCAAAAGCACCAAGAGAGAAGCAACGAGTAACATACAAGGGAAACCCCACATGCTTAACAGCTGATGTTTTAGCAGAAACTCTGCAGGCCAGAAGGGAATGGCAGGATATATTTAAAGTACTGAAAGGGAAAAATCTACAACCAAGATTACTGTACCCAGCAAGGATCTCCTTCAAAATTGATGGAGAAATAAAAGGCTTTTCAGATAAACAAAAGTTAAGAGAATTCAGTGCCACCAAACTAGCTTTACATCAAATGTTAAAGGAACTTATACAGTCAAGGAATACAAGAGAAGAAAAAATATCTACAAAATCAACCCCAAACAATTAAGAAAATGGCAGTAGTAATATATATATCAATAATTACTTTAAATGTAAATGGCTTAAATGCTCCAATCAAAAGACACAGACTGGCTGAATGGATACAAAAACAAGACCATATATATGCTGTTTATAAGAAACCCACTTCAGACCTAAAGACACATATTGCCTCCAAGTGAGGATGAGAAAATATACTCCAACAAATGGAAAGCAAAAGAAAGCTGGAGTAGCAATCTTATATCAGACAACATAGACCTTAATATAAAGAAGATTGCAAGAGGTAAAGAAGGACACTACATAATGATCATGGGATCAATCCAAGAGGACGGCACAAAAAATATAAATATCTATGCACCTAACATAGGAGCAACTTAATACATAAGACAAACACTAACAAACGTAAAAGGAGAAATTGACAGTAACACAATAATAGTAGGAGAGNAGGACACTACATAATGATCATGGGATCAATCCAAGAGGACGGCACAAAAAATATAAATATCTATGCACCTAACATAGGAGCAACTTAATACATAAGACAAACACTAACAAACGTAAAAGGAGAAATTGACAGTAACACAATAATAGTAGGAGAGTTTAACACCCCACTCACACCAATGGACATATCATCAAAACAGAAAATTAATAAGGAAACACAAGTCTTAAATGATACATTAGATGAGATGGTTCTCATCTATATCTTCAGGACATTCCATCCAAATGAAAAAGAATAGCCCTCTTCTCAAGTGCACATGGAATATTCTCCAGGATAGACCACATCTTGGGTCACAAATCAAACCTCAGTAAATTTAAGAAAATTAAAATCATATCAAGCATCTTCTCTGACCACAATGCTTTGAGAGTAGATATCAATTACAAGAAAAAACTGTAAGAAACACAAACATATGGAGATTAAGCAACACACTTCTAAATAATCGACAGGTTACTGAAGAAATCAAAAGGGAAATAAAAACATTTCTAGAAACAAAGACAATGAAAACACAACAACTCCTAACCTATGGGATGCAGCAAAAGTAGTTGTAAGAGGAAAGTTTATAGCAATGCAATCTTAACTCAAGAAACAATAAAAATATCAAATAGACAACCTAACTTTACACCTAAAACAATTGGAAAAATAAGAACAACAAAACACCCAAAATTAGTAGAAAGAAAGAAATCATAAATATCTGAGCAGAAATAAATGGAAATGAAAGAAACAATAGCAAAGATTAGCAAAACTAAAAGCAGGTTCTTTTGAGAAGATAAAGAAAATTGACAAACCTTTAGCCAGACTCATCAAGAAAAAAAAAGAGAGAAGAATCAAATCAACAAAATTAGAAATGAAAAAGGAGGGGATTCAGGATTGGGAGCTCGTATACACCCGTGGTGGATTCATGTCAATGTATGGCAAAACCAATACAGTATTGTAAAGTAAAATAAAGTAAAAATAAAATTAAAAAAAAAGAAAAAGGAGAGGTTACAACAGACAATGAAGAAATACAAAGGACTATAAAACAACTATATGGCAATAAAATGGATAACCTGGAGGAAATGGACAGATTCTTAGAAAAGAACTAGAGAGAAATAGAAATTATGAACAACCCAATTAAAAGCACTGAAATTGAAGCTGTGATCAAAAACCTCCTGAAAACCAAAAGCCCAGGACCAGAAGAACTCTGGTCACAGAAGAATTCTATCAAACACTTAGAGAAGAGCTAATGCCTACCATTCTAAAACGCTTACAAAAAATTGCAGAGGAAGGAACACTTCCAAACTCATTCTTCAAGGGCCCTATCACCCTGATACCAAAACCAGACAAAGACAACACAAAAAACAAAAACTACAGGCCAATATCACTGATGAACATAGATGCAAAAATCCTCAACAGAATTTTGGCAAACTGAATTCAGCAACACATCAAAAAGCTCATACACCATGATCAAGCTGAGTTTATTCCAAGAATGCAAGGATTCATCAATATATGCAAATCAATCAATGTGATAAACCATATTAACAAATTGAAAGATGAAAACCATATGGTCATCTCAATAGATGCAGAAAAAGACTTTGACAAAATTCAGCACCCATTTATGATTAAAACTCTTCAAAAAATGAGCATAGAAGGAACCTACCTCAACATAGTAAAAGCCATATGTGATAAGCCTATAGAAAACGTTATTCTCAATGGTGAAAAATTGAAAGCATCCCCCCCTAAGATCAGGAACAAGACAAGGGTGCTCACTTTCACCACTATTATTCAACATAGTTCTGGAAGTCCTAGCAAGAGCAATCAGAGAAGAAAAAGAAATAAAAAGGAATTCAGATCAGAAAAGAAGTAAAGCTCTCACTGTTTGCAGATGACATGATGCTGTACATAGAACCCTAAAGATAGTATCAGAAAATTACTAGAGCTAATCAGTGAATTTAGCAAAGTTGCAGGATAAAAAAATCAATACACAGAAATGACTTGCATTTCTATACAGTAACAATGAAAAATCAGAAAGAGAAATTAAGGAATCAATCCATTCACCATTGCAACAAAAATAATTAAATATCTAGGAATAAACTTACCTAAGGAGACAAAAGAACTATATGCAGAAAATTATAAGGCATTGATGAAAGAAATCAAAAATGACATAAACAGATGGAGAGATACTCCATATTCCTGGGTAGGAAGAATCAATATTGTGAAAATGACTATACTATCAAATGCAATCTACAGATGCAATGTGATCCCTATCAAATTACCAATGGCACTTTTCACAGAACTAGAACAAAAATTCACAATTCATATGGAAACACAAAAGACCCCAAATAGCCAAAGCAGTCTTGAGAAAGAAGAAAGTGGTTGGAGGAATCAACCTTCCTGACTTCAGATTATATTACAAAGATACAGTCATCAAGACAGTATGGTACTGGTACAAAAATAGAAACATAGACCAATGGAACAAGATAGAAAGCCCAGAAATAAACCCACACACTTATGGGTACCTTATTTTTGACAAAGGAGGCAAGAATATACAATGGGGCAAAGACAGCCTCTTTAATAAATCATGCTGGGAAATTGGACAGCTACATGTAAAAGAATGAAGTCAGAATACTTCCTAACACCATACACAAAATTAAACTCATAGTGGATTAAAGACCTAAATGTAAGACCAGAAACTACAAAACTCTTAGAGGAAAACAGGCGGAACACTCGATGACATAAATCAAAGCAAGATCCTCTATGACCCACCTCCTAGAGTAATGGAAATAAAAACAAAGGTAAATAAGTGGGAGTTGATTAAACTTAAAAGCTTTTGCACAGCAAAGGAAACTACAAGCAACATGAAAAGACAACCCTCAGAAGGGAGAAAACAATAGCAAATGCAACAACTGACAAAGGATTAATTTCTAAAATACACAAGCAGCTCATACAACTCAATGCCAGAAAAACAAACAACTCAATCAAAAAGTGGGGAAAAGACCTAAACAGACATTTCTCCAAAGAAGACAACAGATGGCTAACAAACACNAGGGTGCCATTGCCTTCTCCATTTAACTATATACCATGTGTAAACTACTTGTTCTCTAGGCGATCACAGCCTAGAAAGCAAGACAGAATAACCACGATACCGTCAACGCCACAATGAAGGTGTATACAAAGTGCAGAGGAGCGAGGAAGAGAAAGAGGTGACCTGCTGCTCAGAGAACAAGGCTTTGCAGAAGAAGGGACTCCTTAAACTAATAATGAAGGACGGAAAGAAGTTTCTTGAGAAGAGAAGATTTTGTTCACTGCCATATTTCTAGAACTTGGAAGAATGAATGGCACGTAGTAAATGTTAACAAAAATAGTTGAAGACATGAATAGTTATTCTAGTATCTCTTTTTTGACCATTAGACCTAAGGAAATTGCATCTGTCAGGGTAGACTAGCTTATGCTACGGTAACAAGCATCCTCAAATCATCATGACTTAAAAAAACAGAAGTTTATATCTTGTTTACCCTGAACGTCTATCTCAGGACAGTGGGAAACCCCTGTGGTCTTCATAGAGGCCTGAAGGTCCACAGAACTGCCTCCATTTAGAATGTTATCAGTCTCCAAGACAGTGCCAAATTACTCACTGGCTACTGATGGGGCTCAAGACATGGCACCCCAAAACACAGCACCTCAAAACATGGCACTTTGAAATACCATTTAAGGCAGAAGGAGTTTGCGAAAATGTCAAAAGCAGGAAAGTCACTCTGACCTTCACCCCTCTCCCCAGGATATAACCTCCCATGTGACAAGTACCTTCTTCTGCCTGTACCAGGAGGAAAAGAAACATTCTTACTATGGGTGGAGAAGGCTGTATAAACAAACCTTGCTACTCCTTCACCATTTACTGCCCACAGCTCAAATTCCTCTGTCACGTCAAGTCTTCACAAATTTATTTTCCCTTTGTCTAAAAGACATTAAAGTCTCCTGTTCTGGTCACTTCTTTGGGTCTTCATTTTCTTGGGAAGGCTCCTGCTGTGGCTAAGTTGCTTCAGTCGTGTCCAACTCTTTCAGACCTCAAGGACGCCCAGCAGGCTTCTCCGTTCATGGGATTCTCCAGGCAGTAATATTAGAGTGGGTTGCCAGGCCCCTCTAGGGGATCTTCCCGACCCAGGGATCAAACCCGTGTCTCTTGTGTCTCCTGCACTGACAGGTGGGTTCCTTACCACTGGCACCAACTGGGCAGTCCCAAAGGCTCCTATGTGCATGTAAAAATTCAATAAAAATGTGTATGCTTTTCTTGTGTTACTCTTGTATCAGTTTAACTCTTAAGCCCTGCCAGAGACCCAGAGAGGGTACTGGAGAAATTTTCCTCCCCTATGTTCCCAAAGCATCAGTATGGAAGTGACACGTCACCTCTGCCAAGAAGGGATGTACACCACATTTCACAGGACAAGCAGCGTGATCTTTCCAGAGAGACAGGGAAGTGCAATCCTACCTTGTAAAGGCCCTGAACCCATGCCTTCCTATCCCTGTTTCTTTTTAGGGGCTTATAAGGTGAGAGAAGAGGTACTGAAATCAACCTCACAGTTTATGTACAAATACGGAGAAAAACTTAACTTAAAAATCTATAAAATAAGGCTCATCCACTCTGAAAAGAATCATTACCATTTCCTTAAAAGTGCTTTTCAAATATTAATTGACCAGCTATTTAATGTACAACTTAATATCCTATTTCCTGCATCAAAATATTAGAAACTGTTATAATCTACCATGTTACTGCCTAGATTTTAGCTACAAAAGAGCAATATAAATACAACCTGTACCTATCTTGCAGTAATGCTGGCAGGCTTCATTGAATAGTACTTAAATGTACTATTTCCAGATCAATTATGTTCATGTCAGAAAAATTAATTTAAAGATTTTAGCCAAGGTACTTAACTGTATAATCTTATCTTGATGAAACGATTAANCCAACAATCCCACTCCTAGGCATATACCCTGAGGAAACCAAAATTGAAAAAGACACATGTATCCCATTGCAGTACTATTTACAATGGCCAGAACATGGAAGCAACCTAGATGTCCATGTACAGAGGAATGGATGAACAAGTTGTATACATATACACAGTGGAATATTACTCAGCCACAAAAAGGAACATATTTGAGTCAGTTCTGATGAAATGGATGAACCTAGAACCTATTATACAGAGTGAACTGAGTCAGAAAGAGAAAGATAAATATAGTATTTATATAAATATAAGTATAAATATAAGTATACTTATATAATATACTTATATAAATATAAATANCAGCCACAAAAAGGAACATATTTGAGTCAGTTCTGATGAAATGGATGAACCTAGAACCTATTATACAGAGTGAACTGAGTCAGAAAGAGAAAGATAAATATAGTATTTATATAAATATAAGTATAAATATAAGTATACTTATATAATATACTTATATAAATATAAATAGTAATATAAAGAAAAATAAATATAGTATTTATATATAAATACTATGAGAAAGATAAATATAGTATTTATATATAGTATTTATATATAGTATATAAGTATAGTATAGAATCTAGAAAAATTATTCTGAAGAATTTATCTACAGGGCAGCAATGGAGAAACAGACATAGAGAATAAACTTATGGACATGGGGAGAGAGTAGAAGAGGGTGAGATGTATGGAAGGAGTGACATGGAAACTTATATTACCATATGTAAAATAGCCAGTGGGAATTTTCTGTATGGATCAGGAAACTCAAAAAAGGGCTCTCTATCTGAGCGCCGAAGAATTGATGCTTTTGAACTGTGGTGTTGGAGAGGACTCTTGAGAGTCCCTGGACTGCAAGGAGATCCAACCAGTCCATTCTGAAGGAGATCTGCCCTGGGATTTCTTTGGAGGGAATGATGCTAAAGCTGAAACTCCAGTACTTTGGCCACCTCATGCGAAGAGTTGACTCATTGGAAAGGACTCTGATGCTGGGAGGGATTGGGGGCAGGAGGAGAAGGGGACAACCGAGGATGAGATGGCTGGATGGCATCACTGACTCAATGGACGTGAACTCCAGGAGTTGAGGATGGACAGGGGGGCCTGACGTGCTGCGATTCATGGGGTCACAAAGAGTCGGACACACTGAGCAACTGAACTGAACTGAATTGATTAACCTAGAGGTGTGGGATAGGGAGGGTGATGGGAGGGAGGCTCAAGAGGGAGGGGATATATGCATACCTATGGCTGATTCATGTTGAAGTTTGACAGAAAACAACAAAATTCTGTNTGAACTGAATTGATTAACCTAGAGGTGTGGGATAGGGAGGGTGATGGGAGGGAGGCTCAAGAGGGAGGGGATATATGCATACCTATGGCTGATTCATGTTGAAGTTTGACAGAAAACAACAAAATTCTGTAAGGCAATTATCCTTCAATAAAAAAGGAATTAAAAAGAAAAAAAATTACCGAACTATTTTCCACAGAGGCTGTTATCAAGCATTCTTACCTTTGTACCATAAAATCTTTTAAGCAAAATCTATTCTTTTTTTCCCCCTCTCTCTTGGGATAGGACCCCTCTCCCAGGCTCCCCGTATCTAATTTTCCCTCCCTGCGCTCTTCAGAATCCTGGGTGCCTCGCTGAACTCCACGGCTTGAGGAGGCAGGAGGCAGCCATCCACAGGGGCATTGGAAGATGCACCCCACCCCGACTCAAGACTCTGCCTCATGGCTTTTGAATGTCTTCCCTTCCACAGCACCAGAGTCTACCTTTCACCCTTGTTAAAAAGCAGATGGCCAGTGTTGGTACACAATGGGCTCTTATCAGTCATATTTTTCTTAGAACAAACCATATTCGTGGTTTTCCCAAGTATGGATGTGGTATGGGAAGAAGAGAAACCACGGGAGAGGGCGCGGTGCCGGGTGAGGAGCAGTTATCGGGAGGGACTTAGGGGAAGGCCGTCTCTGGGGTCGCACAGAGTCAGACATGACTGAAGCGACTTAGCAGCAGCAGCAGAGGGTTCCCAGCTCTGGAGGTCCATCAGCCCTGTTTGTCTGAGGCACCCTCGCTCCCTTACACTCTGACTCCTAGTAACGGGCGGTGTGGGGGCGGTGTTGCCCCACACTCCACCCCTTCCTTTCCCTATAATCTACCGCTTCTCCCCTCTCATTTCACCATGATGAACACAGTGCAACTGGTTCCTTGAGTGCAGCCTTTCATATTGTGTGATTAGCACAGAGACCCAAGCCAGACACTTTTAGATTAAGGGATTATGAAGTCCCAAGTACAATCACATCTCACATCACAGCTTCATTCTTCAGGTTTTAATTATGTACTGACACTAAGCTCATGGTAGGAAGGCAGGGGAATCCTGAAATAACACAGACTATAAGATGGAAGATGGTCCGGCTCCCCAAAACTTTGGAGGAAGCACCACAGCCTCTCAAAATAATCTATGTGGCATATTTCAAGCCTCATGCTCTTTATTTTATCTGTGATTTTAAACACTGCCTGACAATGAGATACAATGATATCAGACTTCGCAGCCACAAATCGTGATGTTATTTGAGTTGGTTCACTTTCAACAAACTTCACAAATACAGCGGATGGAAAGAAAAGGCTCTTTCGGCCTTTCTCTCTTTGTGAAATCTTGACACAGTGCAGACCCACATTCTTCTAGTGGGCCTTTGGCCAACATGGTGGTAGTGCCATCTGTCGGTGGGACTCACACTAGCGTTGGTCGCTGTGAAGCCAGAGGGCCACGTGGGTCCAGGGCTGTAGTGCTTGCTCACTGGAGGCAGTGCTTCAGGTAGGTCTGCCCCGGCCCTTGCCCCCATCCCTGCCAACTCTCCTGCCCTGCTGGCCGCCTCCTAGACTGGCCTGCTGGGACTTCGTCATTTCAGCAAGCAGATTGTTCATAGGCTTCGCAGCTCAGCGTTCAGTGTGTTGTGGCCCCTCCTACACTGATGGGGTAACAGGCACACCAGAAGCTCCTTTGCCCCTCAGCTGGGCTTTTCCCTGGGGCTTGTAGACTACACAGCAGTGAGGAGGGAAGACCAGTGTGTTTCCAAGGGTGGTGAGTCTGATGGGGTCACAACACAAAATCCCCTAATGTAAGAGATGGAGAAGGGATTTGGGGGCTACAGAATCTACTGTATGCTCCTGCCATTCTGTATGACCTTGACAATGAGGAACCAGGGAAATGGCCTCCACCATTCTCTGCTGGGTCTTTCTGGCATGGGTGAAACTTACTGCTTAACAAAGGGGAAAGGTGACCCTTAAAATGTGTTCTCTGAACAATAAGCTAAAGCAGGGATCAGCAAACTTTTCCAGTGTCGCAGCAGATAGTAAATATTTTGGCTTTATGAACCGTGTGTCCTCTGTTGCAACTACTTAGCTCTATCTGGAGCATGCAGGAAGCCAAGACAATATGTAAATAGATGGGCATGGCTGTGTTCCAATAAAACTTTGTTGATGAAAACAGACAATGGACTGGCATTTGCCCACGAGTGGATCGTGATTTACTGACTGCTCACTAAAGAGGTGGAGATGGCAGATAAGCCAGAGAAAGTTTCCAGATCCCTATCCTATCAGCTCTGGATTGCCTATATTTAGTCGGTTGGGTAAGAGAGAAAGAAATATCTGTCTTATTTAGGCAGCTGTTTTGTGGGGTCTCTTTGTTACAGCAGCCTATCAAGTCCTTGCTTGGCTCACACCCTTACTTTATTTAAAACTTGTGCTTGAATGCCATCTTCTCAGAGAGACGTGCCCTGATCATCTTATCTAAAATAGCACCTGCCAACATCCCGAGCTCCTTGATCTGCTTGAATTTTTAAATGTATTGTTAGGAAAGGAAAGTGGAAAGTGAAAGTCACTCAGCTGTGTCTGACTCTGTGACCCCATGGACTGTATTCTGCTAGGATCCTCTGTCCATGGGATTTTCCAGGCAAGAATACTGGANTTCCCATCTCTTTCAGAATTTTCCACAGTTTATTGTGATCCACACAGTCAAAGGCTTTGGCATAGTCAATAAAGCAGAAGTAGATGTTTTTCTGGAACTCTCTTGCTTTTTCCGTGATCCAGCAGATGTTGGCAATTTGATCTCTGGTTCCTCTGCCTTTTCTAAAACCAGCTTGAACATCTGGAAGTTCACGGTTCACGTATTGCTGAAGCCTGGCTTGAAGAATTTTGAGCATTACTTTACTAGTATGTGAGATGCATGCAATTGTGTGGTAGTTTGAGCATTCTTTGGCATTGCCTTTCTTTGGAATTGGAATGAAAACTGACCATTTCCAGTCCTGTGGCCACTGCTGAGTTTTCCAAATTTGCTGGCATATTGAGTGTAGCATTAACTATTCTCAAACCTTGATTTAACCAATGCCTTTTTCTTATGGAAATGTTTGTCCTAAGCTATGCTAATGTACTATGCATTACCCCAAACTCTGTCTTCAAGTCAGTTCCACCTCTTGGCTCAGAACCTACTTGACAACCAGAATGTTATACTCAGATATTCTTCCCCCAATCTATGTAAATGAAACTATTTGTACGGTGATCTGCCCTTCTTCAAGATTAAAGTTAATCATTTTATGGCCCAGAATGAGCCATTTGGTGCCAAGATTATCCCAAAATGCATCTTATAGGTGAGGGGCCTGGTGCCATTCTGAATTTTAAGACATTCCTTTCTTTCATTAACAGACTGCTAGTGACTATATAACATCCAGCTGAAGATTAGCAGGGGGGTACTCTTTCTGCCCCCTTCTGATGCCTATGTCAGAAGCTTTCTCTATCTCCTTTATACTTTAATAAAACTTTATTACACAAAAGCTCTGAGTGATCAAGCCTCGTCTCTGGCCCCGGATTGAATTCTTCACCTCTGGGGGCCAAGAATCCTGGCATCTTTGCGTGATTCAACAACAACCTTTCAAAGTGATGGGATCAGATACCATGATCTTAGTTTTCTAAATGTCGAGCTCTAGGTTGTCACAGAGCACTGGTTTGAGTTCCATGTGTCAAACAGCAATTCCCACGGGCTATCTATTTTCTATATGTTAGTGTATATGTTTCCATTTTGACTCTCCATTTCCCCCCTCTCTACTTCCTAACCACACTCCACGCAGGTCTGTTCTCTATGTCTGCATCTCCACTGCTGCCCTGTAAAGAGGTTTATCAGTATTATTTTTTCTACATTCCATAAATAGGTATTAATATATGACATTTGTTTTTCTCTTTCTGATTTTATTCTTCACTCACACAGTCATGTCCTACTCTTTGTGAACCCATGGACTGCAACAAGCCAGACTTCCCTATTCTTTATCATCTCTTGGAGCTTGCTCAAATTCATCTCCATTGAGTTGGTGATGCCATCCATTCATCCCCTCCTCTGTTGTTCTCTCCTCCTCCTGCCTTCAATCTTTCCCAGTATCAGGGTCTTTTCTAATGAGTTAGCTCTTTGCATCAGGTGGCCAAAGTAATGGAGCTTCAACGTCAGTCCTTCCAATGAATATTCAGGACTTTAGAATGGACTGGTTGGATCTCCTTGCAGTCCAAGGGACTCTCAAGAGTTTTCTCCAACACCAAAAATTTAAAAGCATTAGTTCTTTAGTGCTCACTCTTCTTTATGGTCCAACTCTCATATCCATACATGACTATTGGATAAACCATAGATTGGGCTAGATGTTGGCAAAAAGTTATGTCTCTACTTTTAATTCACTGTCTAGGTTTGTCATAACTTTTCTTCCAAGGAGCAAGCATCTTTTAATTTCATGGCTATAGTCACCATTTTAGAGCCCAAGAAAATAGTCTCTTACTGTTTCCACTGTTGCCCCACCTATTTGCCATGAAGTGTTGGGACTGGATGACATGATCTTAGTCTTTTGAATGTTGGGTTTTAAGCCAGATTTTCACTCTGCTCTTTCACCTTCATCAAGAAGTTCTTTAGTTCCTCTTCACTTTCAGCCATAGAAGTGGTATCATCTGTATATCTGAGGTTATTGATATTTCTCCTGGCAATCTTAGTTCCAGTTTGTGCTTCATCCAGCCTGGCATTCCACAGATATACTCTCCATGTAAGATAAGTAAGTAAGGTGACAATATACAGCCTTGACATATTCCTTTCCCATTTTGGAACCAGTCTGTTGTTCCATGTCGAGTTCTAATTGTTGCTTCTTGAATGACATACAGATTTCTCAGGGGGCAGGTAAGGTGGTTTGGTATTCCCATCTCTTAGAGAATTTTCCACAGTTTCTTGTGATCCACACAAAGGCTTTAGTATAGCCAGTGATGCAGAAATAGATATTTTTATGGAACTCTTTTGTATTTACTATGAGCCAGGTTCCTCTGCCTTTTCTAAAAACAGCTTGAACACCTGGAAGTTCTTGATTCATGTGCTGTTGAAGCCTGGCTTGGAGAATTTTAAGCATTACTAGAGTGTGAAATGAGTGCAATTGTGCAGTAGTATGAACCTTATTTGGCGTTGCCTTTCTTTGGGGTTGGAATGGAACTGACCACAGAAACTCCAGTTCTGTGGCCAATGTTGAGTTTTCCAAATTTGTTGGTAGATTGAGTGCAGCACTTTAACAGCATCATCTTTTGGGATTTGAAATAGTTCAACTGAAATCCATAACCTCCACTAACTTTGTTTGTAGTGATGCTTCCTCAGGCCCACGTGACTTTGCACTCCAGGATATCTGGCCCTAGGTGAGTGATCACACCATTATGGTTATCTAGATCAATAAGATATTTTTTTTTTTATAGGTCTTCTGTGTATTTTTCCACCTATTCTTGATATCTTCTGCTTCTGTTAAGTCCATACCTTTCTGCCTTTTATTGTGCCCATCTTTGCATGTAGTGCCCTTGGTATCCCTAATTTTCTTAAAGAGAGATCTAGTGTTTCCCATCCTGTTATTTTCCTGTTTCTTTACATTGATCACTGACAAAGGCTCTCTTATTTCCCCTTGCTATTCTTTGGAACCCTGCATACAGATGGGCATATCTTTCCTTTTCTCCTTAGAGTGTATCTTCCCTTCTTTTCTCAGCTATTCGTAAGGCCTCATCAGAACCATTTTGCCTTTTTGCATTTCTTTGTCTTGGGAATGGTTTTGATCATCATCTCTGTACAATGCTATGAACCTATCAACAGTTCTTCAGATTTGTTATCAGATCTAAGCCCTTGAGTCTGTTTATCACTTCCACTGTATATTCATAAGTAATTTGATTTAGGTCATACCTGAATGACTGAGTGATTTCTGTTACTTTCTTCAACTTAAGTCTGAATTTTGCAATGAGTTCATGATCTGAGCCACAGTCAGCTCCTGGTCTTTTTGGTAACTGTACAGAGCTTTTCCACCTTCAGTTGCAAAGAATATAGTCAATCTCATTTCACTATTGACCATCTGGTGATGTCCATGTGTAGAGTCATCTCTTGAGTTGTTGGAAGAGGGTGGCAGCTATGACCAGTGTGTTCTCTTGGCAACACCCTGTTAGCCTTTGTCCTGCTTCATTTTGTACTCCAAGGTGACTTACCTCTACTCTAGGTATCTCTTGATGCCCTACTTTTGCATCCCAGAACCCTATGATGAAAAAGATTTCTTTTTGGTGTTTCTTCTAGATAGTCTTGCAGGTCTTCATAGAACTATTCAACCTCAGCTTCTTTGGCATTACTGGTTGGGGCATAGATTTGGAATACTATGATATAGAATGTTTACCTTGGAAATGAACAGAGATCATTCTGTTGTTTTTGAGATTGCACCCAAGTACTGTATTTCAGATTTTTTGTTGACTATGATGGCTACACTCCATTTTTCTAAGGGATTCTTACCTATAATAGCAGATATAATGGTCATCTGAATTAAATTTGCCCATTCTGATCCATTTTAGTTCACTGATTTTTAAAATGTCGATGTTCATTCTTGCCATCTCCTGTTTGACCACTTCCAATTTAACTTGATCATGAACCTAACATTCCAGGTTCCTATGCAATATTGTTTTTTACAGCATTAGACTTTACTTCCACCACCAGACACATCTACAACTGGTGGTGTTTTTGCTCTGGCTCAGCCTCTTCATTCCTCTGGAGCCATTTTCCCACTCTTCTCCAGTATCATATTGGGCATCTACTGACCTGGGGGATTTATCTTTCATTGTCATGTCTTTTTGCCTTTTCGTACTGTTCATGGGGTTCTCAAGGCAAGAATACTGAAGTAGTTTGCCATTCCCTTTTCAAGTGGACCACTTTTTGTCAGAACTGTCCACCATGATCCATCCATCTTGGGTGGCCCTACACGGGATGGCTCATAGTTTCATTGAGTTAGACAAGGCTGTAATCCAGGTGATCAGTTTGGTTAGTTGTCTCTGATTTTGGTTTCATTCTGTCTTCCCTCTGATGTATGAGGATAAGAGGCTGTGGAAGCTTCCTGAGGGGAGGGACTAGCCATAGGGGCAAATGGATCTTGCTCTGGTGGGTGGGGCTATGCCCAATAAATCTTTAATCCAGTTTTCTTCTGATGAGTGGGGCTGTGTTATCTCCCTGTAGTTTGGCCTGAGGCCACCTCCTTCAAAAGGACTCATGCCAGCTCTTTGCAGCTCCCAGGACTGTTGTTTTCAGTGCCCCTGCCCTGTATCAGGCCACTGTATAGGTGTAGACCCACACCTCCACCAGAGACTCCTGGACAGTCACAGGCAAGTCTGGCTCAGTCTCTTGTGAGATCACTGTTCCTTTCTCCTGGATCCTGGTACACAAAGGTTTTGTTGTGCCCTCCAAGAGTCTGCAGAGAAGGCAATGGCAACCTACTCCAGTACTCTTGCCTGGAAAATTCCAGGGATGGGGGAGCCTGGTGGGCTGCAGTCCATGAGGTCACGAAAGGTCAGACACGACTGAGTGACTCATTTTCAGTTTTCACTTTCATGCTCTGGAGAAGGAAATGGCAACCCACTCCAGTGTTCTTGCCTGGAGAATCCCAGGGACAGGGGAGCCTGGTGAACTGCCGTCTGTGGGGTTGCACAGAGTTGGACACGACTGAAGTGACTTAACAGCAGCAGCCAAGAGTCTGTTTCCTCACTCCATAGCGTCTGTAATCAGATTACCTGGGCATTCTCAATCCCTTTGCATATCCCAAGGTTGGGAAATCTGTTGTGGGCCCTAGAACTTTGGCAACAATGCAAGAATTTCTTTGGTATAATTGTCCTCCAGTTTGTGGATTGTCTGCTCAGTGGTTGGGCTAATGGTAACCTCCTCTAGGAGGGCTTATGCCACATGCTGCACCTCCCAGGTCTGCTGTAGTCAGAGCCCTTTCCCTGTGGCAGGCCACTGCTGACCTGTGTCTTCACAGGAGGCACTCAAACACTCAAAGGCAAGTCTGGCTCAGTGTCTTGTGGGGGTCACTTTTCCTTTCCCTGGGCCCTGGTGCACACAAGGTTTTGTTTGTACTCTCTGAGAGTCTCCGGCGGGTATGAGGTTTGATTCTAAACATGATTTTGCTGCACCTACTGTCTTGTTGGGTTTTCTCTTTGCCCTTGGATGTAGGCTATCTTTTTTTGGTGGGATCCAACATTCTCCTTTTGATGGTTGTGCAGGAGCTAGTCATGATTTTGGTGTTCTCACAGGAGTAGGTGAGCGCACATCCTTCTACTCTGCCATCATACATAATGACTTTCTGAATTACTTCACTCTGTGTAACAGGTTCAAGATTTATCCACATCATTGGCACTGACTCAATTGCATTGCTTTTTATGACTGAATAATATTCCATTGTATGTTAGTTCTGTAAATTTTTAAATTAGATCTGTCTACAATTAAAATGGGTCAGTGGTAAAGAATAAACCTGCATATGCAAGCGATACAGGTTCAGTTCTTGTGTCAGGAAGATCCTCTGGAGAAGGAAATGGCAACCCACTCCAGTATTCTTGCCTGTGAAATCTCATGGGGAGAGGAAACTGGTGGGCTACAATCCATAGAGTTGTAAACACTTGGACTCAACTTAGCAACTAAACAACAGAATATTTTAGTTTTCTTAATGATTAGATATACTTTTCATTAATTATCATTACCTTTGGGGATATTCCTCCTTTTGAAATTTCCTTTTTTTGGCATTAAAAGAGTAATACTAATATTTTATGCATATTTTCTCACATTATATTGTTTTTCATCATTTAATTTTCAACTCATTAGTGTCTTTACCATTAAAGCAATTTCTTTAGTCAGCATGTTATAAGGTTATGCAATGTTATGGAGCCTGACAATCTGTCTTTTAACTGGAATATGGAGTACTTAATGCAATTACACTTAATGTGAGTATTGAGACTACTGGCTTTAGATTATTATTTTACCCTTTGCTTTCTATTTTGTCTGGTTTTGTTTCTTTTCCCCTGTTTTCCTGTCTTAAATTAATTAAGCATTTTAAAAAGTATTCAATTTAATCCTGTGTTTTCATCGTTTTAGCCAGTGTTAGTTTCAAGTGGTTAAACTAGAGATTTAAATGCGCTTTGAATGTGTATCATTAATTTATAATAGTTTACCTTAAAATGATATTATAATTTTACAAAAATTTTAATATCTTTATCAGAGTCATTTTTCATTTATCCTCACTTTGTGCTCCTATTTTAATGTATTTTACCTCTCCATAATTTACAAACCTCACAATATATTGGTATTTTTCCTTAACCAGTCAAGAAATTAACTCTTTTAAAATATAACAATTAAATGTGTATTATATTTGAATACATAGTTACAGTTCTATAACTATACATGTCTTTCTGGATATCTGGGCTTTTTCTTAAAATTTAAGAACTTCCTTTAATGTCTCCTATAGTAAAAGCTTATGAAGATAAATTCTCTGTTTTTTATTGTCTGAAAATATATTTAATTTGCATCTTCTTTTTTTGTGGCTCTCCTAATATTACAATATAATTTATATACTTTTCTGAAATGTTTTGACAAACATATATAGTTGTATAATAAGGGCCATAATGAAAATGTAGACCGATTCTTCAGTTCAGTTCTGTTCAGTTCAGGTGCTCAGTCGTGTCTGACTCTTTGCAAGCCCATGAATCGCAGCACTCCAGGCCTCCCTGTTCATCACCAACTCCCGGAGTTTACCCAAACTCATGTGCGTCAAGTCGGTGATGCCATCCAGCTATCTCATCCTCTGTCATTCCCTTCTCCTCCTGTCCACAGTCCCTCCCAGCATCAGGGTCTTCCTCAAATTTTCCTAGTGCCTATTTATAGTCAAGCATGCCTCAGTCCCAGCCCCAGGCAATTCAGAGTCTGTTTTTTGTCCCTATAGATTTGCCTTTTCCAAAAATTCATGTAAATGGACTCATGCAGTATGTGGACTTTTGAGTCTAGCTTCTATACCTTCGTAGTACTATATATTTGTTAGTCAGCCAAATTGTCCCTTGTATCAAGAGTTTGTATTTTGTTATTTGGTGAGTAGTGTCTATTTTATGGTTAATACTTTTCTTATCAATCTATAAGAGATCAATTGTGAATAATATGATATAAATGCTATCATGCATGTCCTTATATGAGTATAATTTGTCATTTTGCTTGGATAAGTCAGTTAGATTTCTGAGTCTTATGATAAATATGTTTTATTTTATTACTTCTGTCGCTTCAGTCATGTCCAACATTTTGTGATCCCCGAGGACTATAGCCCATCAGGCTCCTCGGTCTATGGGATTCTCCAGGCAAGAACACTGGAGTGGGTTGCTATTTCCTTCTCAAGAGGATTTTCCCAACCCAGGATTGAAACCATATCTCCTGTATTGGCGGGCAGATTCTTTACTTTATGAGGCACAATCAAGTGTTTTCCAAATTAAATGAAGTATTTCACATTCCCACCAAAAGTGTTCCAGAGCACAATGCTATTATATACCCATGGTAGCATTCTCATCAGCAGTTGGTATTGTCACATTTTTAAAAAATTAAATTTTAATCACTCTAGTTGGTATGCTGTAACATTAATATTTAGTGGTGTTAAGTTTTTCTAAAACCAAATAGTATTGAGAATTTCTTCATGTGTTATTTGCCAAAAGTATATCATCTTTGTTGCTTTATCTATCCAAATATTTTGCCAATTTTAAGCTGAGATATTTATATTCCAATTACTGAGTTAGAGATTTATTGCTATACCATAGATACAATCACTTTAGGAGATGTATCATTACTAAATATTTTGTACATATATGAGACTGGTGGTTTCATTATGTAAAGAGAGTCTTTTAAATAGCAAATGCTTTTATATTCAGAGTCTAATTTATCTTTTTCTTGATTTCTTTATTTGGGTTGCATTTTTGAAATTGTGTCTGCTGAATCCTTGACTAATCTATGATCAAAATTTTCTTCTGCTTCCAGGACTTATAAAGACTTAAGTTTTACTTCTAGATCTAGGATCGACTTATACTTTAATTTTTTCTTCCAAATGAATCAACAAAAAAAAATATATATATTGCACAGGATGTTTACATAAGAATTTTTAGCAGTGTTTTAATAATATAAAAATTAGGAAACAATTAAAATAACCTATTTTAGTAAGCAATTAAAATAAGTAACAAGGATGAATTTCCCAAGAATATTTTGGAAAAAATATCTGAAAGGGAACACATATAATATGTAACCAATGACTATACAGATTTTGTTGTTATTCAGTTGCCTGATTGTGTCAGACTCCTTGTAAACCTAAGGATTTCAGCTTGCTAGGCTTCACTGTCCTTCACTGTCTTCCAGAGTTTGCTGCAACTCACATTCACTGAGTCAATGATACCTTTCAGCCATCTCATTCCTGTCACCTCCTGGTCCTCAATCTCTCAGTCTTTCCCAGATCAGGGTCTATTATAATTAGTCAGCTTTTTACATCAGGTGGCCAAAGTATTGGAGCTTTAGCATCAGTCCTTCCAAAGAATATTCAGGACTGATTTCCCTTGCAATAGATTGGTTTGATCTCCTTGTTGTCCAAGGGACTCTCAACAGTCTTCTTCAACACCACAGTTCAAAAACATCAGTTCTTTGGCACACAGCCTTCTTTATAGTCCAACTCTCACATCCATACATGACTACTGGAAAAACCATAGCTTTGACTATACACACTTTCATCAGGGAAGTGGTGTCTCTGCTTTTTATTACACTGTCTAGGTTTGCCATAGCTTTTCTTCTGAGGATCAATCGTCTTTTAATTTCCTGGTTACACTCACCATCTGCAGTGATTTTGGGGCCCAAGGAAATAAAGTTTGTCACTGTTGCCATTGTTTCCCCTTCCATTTGCCATTAAGTGATGGGACCAGATGCCATAATCTTAGTTTTTTGAATATTGAGTTTTAAGCCAGTGTTTTCACTCTCCTCTTTCACCTTTATCAAGAGGCTCTTTAGTTTCTCTGGTATTCTCATCTCTTTAAGAATTTTCTACAATTTGTTGTGATCCACACAAGGAGATTTAAAATATTCCAAACATCTTTATATATCAATAAAAGTACAGATAAATGAATCAGGAGTATAAACTGTTAATTAAGGGTACTCTTTTATTCTGAAGATAAGAGAGTGGCATAAAATAGGAAATGTGTGCACAAATTTTACAACAGTATTGGAATGTTTGTTGCTTAAGATATTTCATGGCTATGTAGAGATTCATTATACTGTTTTATAAAATTTTAAGAGATACAAGTTTTTTTTTCAAGTGATTTAAAATTTATTATAAGTGAAATAAGGCATTAAAAGGAAATTAGTCATATATATATATACATTTAAACAATTATAAAGTTAGCTTTCATCAGTATCTTTTTTTTATTGAAGTACAATATTCTAGAAAAAAAGTTTATTAATTAAAGTAAAAATAAAGCAAACTTATAAAAGGTGT
This sequence comes from Neotragus pygmaeus, assembly GCA_006410875.1. Lineage (NCBI taxonomy): Eukaryota > Metazoa > Chordata > Mammalia > Artiodactyla > Bovidae > Neotragus > Neotragus pygmaeus. The sequence continues at coordinate 189,394 of SJYV01046416.1, read as the reverse complement.
TAATAATTTCTCACATTTTGTCATCCAAGGAACCCAAGCCTAAATATCTATAAAGCATATGGAAATTAATTTGGATAAAAATTCAATGTTTCTGTTAATTGGTCTCTTATATGTTCAGTTCAGTTCAGTCGCTCAGTCTTATCTGACTCTGCAACCCCATGAATAGCAGCATATCAGGCCTCCCTCTCCATCACCAACTCCCGGGGTTCACCCAAATTCATGTGCATTTAGTCGGTGATGGCATCCAGCCATCTCATCTTCTGTTGTCCCCTTCTTCTCCTGCCCTTAATCCCTTCCAGCATCAGGGTCTTTTCCAATGAGTCAACTCTTTGCATGAGGTGGTCAAAGTATTGGAGTTTCAGCTTTAGTATCAGTCCTTCCAATGAACACTCAGGACTGGTCTCCTTTAGGACAGACTGGTTGGATCTCCTTGCAGTCCAAGGGATTCGCAAGAGTCTTGTCCAGCACCATAGTTCAAAATCATCAATTCTTTGGGGCTCAGCTTTCTTCGCATTCCAATTCTCACATCCATACATGACTACTGGAAAAACCATAGCCTTGACTAGATGGACATTCTTTGGCAAAGTAATATTTCTGCTTTTTAATATGCTATCTAGGTTGGTCATAACTTTCCTTCCAAGAAGTGAGAGTCTTTTAATTTCATGGCTGCAATTACCATCTGCAGTGATTTTTTGGAGCCCCCCAAAATAAAGTGTGATACTGTTTCCACTGTCCCCATCTATTTCCCATGAAGTAATGGGATCAGAAACCATGATCTTCATTTTCTGAATGTTGAGCTTTAAACCAACTTTTTCACTCTCCTCTTTCATTTTCATCAAGAGGCTTTTTAGTTCCTCTTCGCTTTCTGCCATAAGGATGGTGTCATCTGCATATCCGAGGTTATTGAGATTTCTTCCAGCAATCTTGATTCCAGCTTGTGCTTCCTCCAGCCCAGCATTTCTCATGATGTACTTTGCATAGAAGTTAAATAAGCAGGGTGACAATATACAGCCTTGACGTACTCCTTTTCCTATTTGGAACCAGTCTGTTGTTCCATGTCCAGTTCTACCTGTTGCTTCTTGACCTGCATATAGGTTTCTCAAGAGGCACAACTAGTAACTAAATGTTTTTAGTAATTAAAGAAAATATATATTGTCTTAAATTCTCTTGCCAGTGTTTATTAATGTTTGATATTCAGTTCAGTTCAGTCACTCAGTCATGTCTGAGTGTTTGCGACAAAATGAACTGCAGCATGCCAGGTTTCCATTTCCATCATCAGCTCCCAGAATTGCTCAATCTCATGTCCATAGAGATGGCGATGCCATCCAACCATCTTATCTTCTGTCGTCTCTTTCTCCTTCTGCCTTCAGTCTTTCTCAGAATCAGGAACTTTTTCCAATGAGTCAGCTCTTCGCATCAGGTGGCCAAAGTATTGGAGCTTCAGCTTCAACATCAGTCCTTCCAATGGATATTCAGGGTTGATTTCCTTTAGGATTAAGAAGTTGGATCTCCTTGCAGTCCAAGGGACCCTCAAGAGTATCCAACACCACAGTTCAAAAGCTTCAATTCTTCAGTGCATCGACTTCCTTTACTGTCCAACTCTCACATCCATACATGACTACTAGAAAAACCATAGTTTTGACTAGATGGACTTTTGTTAGCAAAGTAATGTCTCTGCTTTTAACATGTTATTTAGCTTGGTCATAGCTTTTCACCCAAGGAGTAAGCGTCTTATAATTTCATGGCTGTAGTTTCCATTTGCAGTCATTTTGGAGCCCAAGAAAATAAAACTCTGCCACTGTTTCCATTGTTTCTGCATCTATTTGCCATGAAATATGGGACTGGATGCCATGATCTTCATTTAGAATGTTGAGTTTTAAGCCAGTTTTTTCAAGCTCCTCTTTTACTTTCATCAAGAGCTCTTTAGTTCGTCTTTGCTTTCTACCATAAGGCTGGTATCATCTGCATATCTGATGTCATTGATGTTTCTCCGGGCAGTCTTGATTACAGCTTGTGCTTCATGCAGTCCGACATTTTGCATGTTGTACTCTGCATATAAGTTAAATAAACAGGCTGACAATATATAGACTTGATGTACTCCTTTCCCAATTTGAAACCAGTCCATTGTTCCATATCTAGTTCTAACTGTTGCTTTTTTGACCTGCATACAGATATTTCAGGAGGCATACACATTTTTAAAAGGTCATCTGGTATTCCCATCTCTTGGAGAATTTTCCACAGTTTGTTGTGATACACAGAGTAAAAGGCTTTGGCATAGTCAGTAAGGCAGAAGTAGATGTTTTTCTGGAACTCTCTTGATTTTTCTATGATCCAACAGATGTTGGCAATTTGATTTCTGATTCCTCTGCCTTTTCTAAATTCAGCTTGAACATCTGGGTGTTCTTTGTTCATGTATTAAGGCTGGCTTGGAGAATTTTGAGGATTACTTTGCTAGTATGTGAGATAGGTGCAATTGTGTGGTAGTCTGAACATTCTTTGGCATTGCCTTTCCTTGAGATTGGAATGAAAACTGAATTTTCCAGTCCTGTGGCCACTGCAGGCATATTGAGTTCAGCTCTTTAACAGCGCCATCTTTTAAGATTTGAAATGGCTCAACTGGAATTCTATCACCTCCACTAGCTTTGTTCATAGTGATGCTTCCAAAGGCCCACTTGACTTCATGCTCCAGGATGTTGGTCCTAGATGAGTGATCACACCATCGTGGTTATCTGGGCCATTAAGATATTTTCCGTGTAGTGCTGTGTATTCTTGCCACCTCTTCTTAATATCTTCTGCCTCCCTTAGGTCCATACAGTTCTGTCCTTTCTTTGCATGAAAATTTCCCTTGATATCTCCAATTTTCTTGAAAAGATTTCTATGCTTTCCCATTCTATTGTTTTCAGGTTTCTTTGCATTGATCACTGACAAGACTTTCTTATCTCTCCTTGCTATTCTTTGGAACTCTGCATTCAGATGGGTATATCTTTCCGTTTCTTCTTTGCCTTTAACTAATTTTCTCAGCTATTTTTATGTACTCCTCAGAAAACCATTTTGCCTTTATATTTCTTGGGGATTGTCTTTATCACCACCTCCTATACAATGTCACAAACCTGCATCATAGTTCTTCGGACACTCTGTCTATCAAATCTAATCTCTTGGATCTATTTGTCATTTCCACTATATAATTGTAAGAGATTTGATTTAGGTCATACCTGAATGTTTTGGTTTCCCCTACTTTCTTCAGTTTAAGTCTGAATTTTGCAATAAAGATTTCATGATCTGAATCACTGTCAGCTTTGGTCTTGTTTTTGCTGACTGTATAGAGTTCTCCATCTTCGACTGCAAAGAAAAATCAGTCTAATTTCAATATTGACCATCTGGCGACACCCATATTTAGAATTGTCCCCTGTGTTGTTTTAAGACGATGGCTGCCATGACAAGTGCGTTCTCTTGGCAACATTCTGTTAGCCTTTGTCCTGCTTCTTTTTGTACTCCAAGACCAAATTTGCCTGTTGCTCCACATATTTATTGAGATTATACAATTTCATTCTAGTCCCCTATGATATAAAGGACCTATTTTTTGGTATTAGTTCTAAAAAGTCTTGTAGGTCTTCATAGTACCATTCAACTTCAGCTTCTTCAGCATTACTGGTTGGGACATAGACTTGGATTACTGTGATATTGAATAATTTGCTTTGGAAATGAACAGAGATCATTCTGTTGTTTTTGAGATTGTACCCAAGTACTGCATTTAAGATTCTTTTGTTGATTTGAGGGCTACTCCATTTCTTCTAAGGGATTCTTGCCCATAGTAGTAGATATATAATGGTCATCTGAATTAAATTCACCTATTCTGGTCCATTTTAGTTCACTGATTCCTAAAATGTCGACATGCACTTGTTCACTCTTGCTGTCTCCTGTTTGACCACTTCCAATTTGCCTTGATTCATGGACCTAACATTCCAGGTTCCTATGCAATACTGCTTTTTATAGCATTGGACTTCACTTCCATCACCAGTCATATTCACAACTGGGTGTTGTTTTCATTTTGGTTCTGTTCCTTCATTTTTTTCTTTTAATTTCTTTTTTTTTAATTTAAATTTTATTTTACTTTACAATACCGTATTGGTTTTGTCTTACATTGACATGAATCTGCCATGGGTGTATACGAGCTCCCAATCCTGAANGGCACCTACTGACCTGGGAAGTTTATCTTTCATTGTCATATCTTTTTACCTTTTCACACTGTTCATGGGGTTTTCAAGGCAAGAATACTGAAGTGGTTTTCCATTCCCTTCTCCAAATGGATCACTTTTTGTCAGAACTCTCAACCATGACCTGTCCATCTTGGGTGGCCCTACACAGTATGGCTCATAGTTTCATTGAGTTAGACAAGGCTGTGATCCATGTGATCAATTTGGTTAGTTGTCTCTGAATGTGGCTTTTATTCTGTCTGCCCTCTGTTGTATGAGGATAAGAGGCTTGTGGAAGCTTTTGTTGTAAAATTAAATTTAAAATTATGAGCATTTTTTTATTATGAGTGAGAATGACATTAATTTACTAGCACTATTCGGAGTTTTATTTTTAGTGAGACATAAATGACTTCAGGTGGTTTATTGATAATTGTAATCTAAATGTGCTTTGGTTACTGAAGACATTTATTCCTGTAAGTATTTATAAGAAATTAATGAACAGATATTTTAATTTACTGGAAAGAGTCAGCCAGTGAGAGACTTGTCACAACCCAGCCAGTGAAAAACCATTGACCTTTTGTTCACCATAGCCCTCTCATCTTACCTTCCCCCTCTATAAGAGTTTTCTTTATTTCTGCTGAACACTTGCACTTGTCTTACCAGAGTCAATGATCCTCCTAATTGGAATACTTTGTGGATTGTGAAAAAACCACATTTTTCTTTTTTGCTGAAGAAATAACTGCCAGTCATCTGCTTTAAACATGCTGTGCTTAGTCACTCAGTCATCTGTAACCCCATGCTCTGCAGCCATGCCAGGCTCCTTTGTCCATGGGGACTCTCCAGGCAAAGATACTGGGGTGGGTTGCCATCCCCCTCCTCCAGAGGATCTTCCCAACTCAGGGATCAAACTCCGGCCTCCTGCATTGCAGGAGGATTCTTTCCCATCTGAGTCACCAGGAAAACTCTTTAAATATGGTAAAACATTTAAATTATCAACAAAAGTCATTTTTTCAGTGGCCAAATTAGTGATACAACTTCATGCAAACATAATAGTCCTTCAATTAGATCTCCTAAATTGAAAGCAGGCTGGCCAGAGGGAGTTAAAAATAGATAAGCTAATGACAGCTTTACCTTGATTGCACTGACTTTGTTTTTGTCAATTAATGATAGAAACTAGGATAAATGAATCATCACAGAGTAATGATCATCTGAGTCTATCACTGTTGTAGTTTCTTTCAACTGTAAGGTTTTCCTACACCTATAAGTAAATACTTTTATGTGTAGCAACAAACAGGTTTTAAAATAATTAAGTATCAAAATGAGAGTAATTTAATTTTTAGACTTGATATTTGAGATGTAGACAAACATCTTTTAAAGCCATTTTATTTTTTTTTATTTTTTAAATTTATTTATTTATTTATTTTTAAATTTAACTTTACAATAAAGCCATTTTAAAAATTGAATTATTGGTAATTTCAGTTCAGTTCAGTTAGTCAGTCACGTCTGACTCTTTGCAACCCCATGGACTGCAGCACGCCAGGCCTCCCTGTCCAACACCAACTCCCAGAGTTTACTCAAGCTCATTGAGTCAGTGATGCCATCCAACCATCTCATCCTCTGTTGTCCCCTTCTCCTCCTGCCTTCAATCTTTCCCAGCATCGGTCTTTTCCAATGAGTCAGTTCTTAGCATCAGGCGGCCAAAGTATTGGAGTTTCAGTTTCAGTATCAGTCCTTCCAATGAATAGTCAGGAATGGTTTCCTTTAGGATGGACTGGTTGGATCTCCTTGCAGTCCAAGGGACTCTCAAGAGTCTTCTCCAACATACAGTTCAAAAGCATCAGCCTTCAGTGTTCATCTTTCTTTACAGTCCAACTCTCACATCCATACATGACTTCTGGAAAAATCATAGCTTTGACTAGATGGACCTTTGTTCACAATTTATCTTGTGTTAATATGTATATCTAAGTGATTGATGTTCATTTCCATTATAGGTTGTTATAAAATATTGAATATAGCTTCCTATGCTATTCATTAGGTCCTTGTTTATTTTATATGTAGTAGTAGTATGTATGGAAAAGGAAATGGCAACCCACTCCAGTATTTTTGCCTAGAGAATCCCAGGGTCAAAGGAATCTGGTGGGCTGCCATCTATGGGGTTGCACAGAGTCGGACACAACTGAAGTGACTTAAGAGCAGCAGAAGTATGTATATGCTAATCCCAGGCTTCCCAGGTAGCTCAGTGGTAAAGAATCTGTCTGCAATGCAGGAGACACAGGTTTGATTCCTGGGTCTGAAGATCCCCTTGAGAAGGAAAGGACAACCCACTCCAGTATTCTTTCCTAGGAAATCCAACGGACAGAGTAGCCTGGTGGGCTGCAGTCCATAGGGTCACAGAGTCAGACAGGAGGTAGCAACTGAGCAAGTATACTCACATATGCTAATCCCAAATCCTAATATATCTCTCCCACCCCTTACTGTCCCTTTGGTAACCAGAAGTTTGTCTTAAATGTCTGTGAGTCTAGTTTTGTTTTGTAAATAGATTCATTTGTATCATTTTTAACATACGTTCATTTATAAGTGATATCACAATATTTGTCTCTCACTGTGTGATATACTTCAGTTAATAGGATAATCTCTAAATCCATCCATGTTCCTGAAAATGACATTTCATTATTTTATGGCTGAGTAATATTCTATTCTGTGTGTGTGTGCATGTGTGTGTGTACATATTTTCTTTATCCATTCACAAGTTGATGGACATTTAGGCTGCTTCATGTCTTAACTATTGGAAATGATGCTGCAGTGAATATGGGGGTGCATGTATTTTAAAAGTTTATTTTTAATTGGAGGATAATTGCTTTACAATTTTGTATTGGTTTTTGCCATACGACTATATGAATCAGCCATAAGTATGCATATAAACCCTCCCCTTGAGCCCCCTCACACCTACACCCATCCCACCCCTCTAGGTAATCAGAGTATTGGGCTGAGATCCATGTGCTGCACAGCAGCTTCCCACTAGCTATCTATTTTACAAATGGTAGTGTATGTATATCAGTGCAATGCTCTCAATTCATCCCACCTCTCCTTCCCCTGCTGTGTCCAGAGGTCCATTCTCTATGTCTGTGTTTATATTCCTGCTGCAAGTAGGTTTATCACTGTTATTTTTCTAGATTCTATATAAATATATGCAATAGTATATTCTATTTCCTTTTCTCTTTCTAATTTATTTCAATCTGCATAACAGGCTCTAGGTTAACCCACCTCATTTTAACTGACTCAAATTTGTTCCTTTTTATGTCTGAATAATATTTTATTGTATATGTATATATGTGTGTGTACATGTATATATATATACCACAACATATTTATCCATTCATCTTTTGATGGGCATCTAAGTTGCTTCCCAGCCCTAGCTAATGTAAATAGTGCTGCAGTGAACATTGAGGTACATGTGTCTTTTGAATTATGGTTGTCTCAGATTGTATGCCCAGTAGGCTTTTGTACAGCAAAGGAAACTATAAACAAGATTAAAAGACAGTGTTAAAATGGAAAAAAAATAATTGGAAATAAAGAAACTGACAAAGAATTAAACTCAAAAATATACAAGTAACTCATGCAACTAAATATCAGAAAAAGAAACAACCCAGTCAAAAAATGGGCAGAAGACCTAAACAGACATTTTCTCCAAAGAAGACATACAAATGACCAATAAATACATGAAAAGATGCTTAGTATTACTCATTACTAAAGGAATGAAAATCAAAACTACAATGACAAATGCGAATCAAAGCTACCATGATGTATCACCCTACACCAGTCAGAATGGTGTTGTTCAGTTGCTCTGTTGTGTCTGACTCTACATCCCTGTGAACTGCAGCATGCCAGGTTTCCCTGTCCTTCACTATCTCCCGGAGTTTGCTCAGAGTCATGTGCATTGAGTCAGTGATGCTATCTAACCATCTCATCCTCTGCTGCCCCCTTCTCCTCTTGCCCTCAGTCTTTCCTGGCATTAGGGTCTTTTCCAGTGAGTAAGCTCTTCATATCTGGTGGCCAGAGTATTGGAGCTTCAGGTTCAGCATTGTTCCTCCCAGTGAATATTCAGGGTTGATTTCCTTTAGGATTGAGTGGTTAGAATGGCACCATCAAAATATCTACAAACAATAAATGATGGAGAGAATGTAGAGAAAAGGGACCCCTCTTGCACTGTTGGTGGGAATATAAATCAATACAGTGACTATGGATAACAGTATAGAGATTCCTTAAAAAAAAGGTGGGGGATAAAATTACCATCTGCCCCTAAAAATATCTTTTTGAATTATAGTTGTCTCTGGAACTGGATCTTCTCAGGTGGTAAAGAATCCACTTCTCAGTAGTAAAGAATCCACCTGCCAATCTAGGAGATGTAGAAGACTTGGGTTTGATCGCTATGTTTGAGAAGAACCTTTGCAGGTTTCTTCTTAGAGCAGTCAACTTGTCAGATTAAAAATAATTTATATAAAAAAACTTATGTGAAAACCCTGAATGTATAGATTGAAATGTTAACTACTGGTGTGATAATATGATTTTCTTCAGAAAACTACAGGAAAGTAGAACAATGCAGATAGATATCAACTGTGAACAAATTGAAATTTAGCCACTATTTACTTCCTTAGGTCTCCCTCTCAATTTAGTTATAGATCAGTTAATGTGTCATATAAGGCTGTCAACAATTAGAAAAATGTTACTGAGAAAAATTCCCATGTTATGANCAATCACCCGCGGGGACCCCAAGACTTCCTCGCAGCCCAGGTTCTCAAAGGTCCCCTAGGGCTTGGCCACCTAAGGCGAGACCCAGCCCCCGTCCCCAGGCCAGAGTGTGCGTGTGTGCGTGCATGCGTGCCTGCGTGTGTGTGTGTGTGTGTGTGTGTGTGTTTAAATATATTAGGTTCCACAGGAGACCTGGGCGGGAGCTGGGGTCCAGGGGCCTAATAGGCCTTTTCCCAGTGCTGGCTTGTCCCACCCCCAGGGCAGGAAATCTGCTGGAGAGCAAAGCCCGCTCAGACTAGAGAAAGGAAAGGGTGAAAGGGACCTGGGACCTGTGGGTCCGCCCACACGCTCTCTCCTAGGGCCTGCAGGAGCTCACAGGCCGCACCGCCAAGTAAGGCCCCTTACGAGTGGGGACCGGAGAAACCCTCCCTTTGGCCCTCAGGCACCGCTTTGGCCACACCATGTTCCAGTTCTTACCGGTCCCTGTTGGCTGCGGTGCCAGAACTGCCAACTGCTCACCTGCCCTAGGCAGTTCCCGGATTAAACATGAAGAGGTGAGCCTGAGGGGACTACGCCTCCTCAGGCCTGGGCCTCCGCCTCAGCTCCCCCACAGGCGTGCAGGCTGCCACCAATGATTGGCTGCCAGATATCGGCGCCTGGGCGCCTGCAATCTGATTGCCTGCGAGGCAGAGTTGGGCACAGGTGAGGGCGAAGGAAACACGCACCCCTCCGCGCACCAGCCCGCCCTGTGCAAGCACCCGCTGGGGATGTGGTCAGGCTAAATCTGAATCGCAATGGTCTTGGGTCAAGATTGCTCAGTTCACTCAAGGGAAAAAAGAAAAAAAAAAAAAATAGATTGCACAGTCCCCAGGGCACAGGGCTGAGAACGGCCTCCGAGTCTACCAGGGGAGTCCTGTGATGGTGTCCAGCACTCACAGCCCTCAGGGATGACCTCCCTTAAGCAAGTATTTTGCTTAAAGAACTTGACCATACACGTGGATCTTGAAGCCTCTCCTCTTGGGATACATTTCAGTCAATGCAGGGCAGCTTGCCCCTGTTTTTCCAGTCTGTAGTGAGCTGAGAATGAGCTTTATTTTTTCTTCTTCTTCTTTTTCTTTTTTTATTTTATTTTATTTTATTTTAGAGCTTTACATTTTTAATGGCTGAGGAAAACTGAAAATAATTTTATTTTCTGACATGAAAATTGTGTGAAGTTCAATATTTGGAGTCCTTAAAGTTGGAACAGGGACTTGCCAGTTTCTTTGGTTATTATCTATGGCTGAAAACTTAACCGCCAGTGATCATATTCGCAAAGCATAAAATATTTCTTTTTTTTGGCCCTTTAAAGAGTATTTTTTAAATGCCATGTTCTGCTGGAAGTCTCCTAGTAGTCATAAGGGAGAATAAATGTTTTGGTTTTGTTACAATATTTTCTTCTATATTATATTCATTTTTCATTCTTTACTAATTTCATTCCTTCTTATCACTATTAGTTTGTACTGTAGCTCATCTTTACAACTTTCTGAGGTAACTATTTGTAACTCTTATTTCTCTTATATCTTATGCTATAAATTTACCTTGATTTTTGTTGTTGTTCAGTCCCTCGGTCATGTTGGACTCTTTGAAACCCCATGGACTGCATGAAGCACACCAGGCTTTCCTGTCCTTCACTATTTTCTTGAGTTTGCTCAAACTCATGTCCATTGAGTTGGGGATATTATCCAAACATGTAATCCATTACTGCCCACTTCTCCTGCCCTCAGTCTTTCCCAGCATCAATGTATTTTCCAAAGAGTTGGCTTTTCCCATCATATGGTCAAGTTATTGAATCATCAGATTCAGCATCAGTCCTTCCAGTGACTATTCAGAGTTGATTTCCCTTAGGATTGACTGGTTGAATCTTGCTGTCCAAGGGACTCTCAAGAGTCTTCTCAAACACCACAGTTCAAAAGCATCAATTTTTTGGCACTCCACCTGCCTTATGTTTCAGCTGTCACATCATACATGACTGCTGAAAATACCATAGCTCTGACTAGATGGACTTTGTTAGCAAAGAAATGTCTCTGCTTTTTAATATGCTGCCTAGGTTTGTCATAGCTTTTCTTACAAGGGACACTCATCAAAATGAAAATAATTTTGTTCTGTTTAATTTGGTATCCATATGAAATGATGAATGTTCACTAGACTTACTGAACTCATCACTGCAGGGTGGATGTGAGTGGACTCGTGATGCTGAACCCCTTAAACTTACACAGGGCTATATGTCAATTCTATTAATATCTCAGTAATACTGAAAAGTTTAAAAAAATTTAAAAAGTCATGATCTTCTATTCAGGGTGTCTGATTAAAAAAAAAAAAAAAAAGCAAGCAACCCTCAAAAATAATGACAGGCAAACTTGATCTATATTGTGGTGCAGGGCTACCACGGTGACCACACATGCTGAAACTGCAAAGCTAACCTTCAATATCTAAGGCACAATTATGATATTTTCCCACAGCCATTCCATATTTTTTTAAGTCAATAATCCTGTTTCACCAACTGTTGTGTTTCTTGTTGTTGTTCAGTAACTCAGCAGTATCTGACTCTTTTGCACTCCAAGATTTCTGTCCTTCACTGCCTCCCAGAGCTTGCTCAAACTCATGACTACTGAGTCAGTGATGCCATCCATCCATTTCATCCTCTGTCATCCCCTTCTCCTCTTGTCTTCCATCTTTCCCAGTATCAGAGTCCTTTCCAAAGAGTCAGCTCTTCGCATCAGGTGGCTAAAGCTTTGGAGCTTCAGCTTCAACATCACCCCTTCCAATGAATATTCAGGGTTGATTTATTTAGAATTGACTGTTGTAAATGTTTAGAGAAATAAAAATAGTAAAGCTATTTTTTAGTACATTTTTGTCTTAAGCATTGAAAATTAAAGTGTTTCATTTCTTTCAAAAAATGTCAGCGAAGAGTCCTCTCAAGTCTGCTTATTTATCACCACATAACTTTCAAATGGGGGTGATGATTTTTCCTATGCATGACCTGGACTGTTATCCTACTTCCTTAGTCCGGTTCTGCTTCCAACGTCTCATTCTTTGTGCTTTCAGTCCTGATACTATCTCCAAGTTTCTTTATCACTACCAAGTAAAGTAACATTTGCTTGCATCATTGCTTCTAATTCATCTTCACGTCTTTTTTCACAAACAGGCTCTTTGTTCAAGTTTTCCCAGGGTATCAGGAATGAGAGCATGAAGCTGGATTCTAAATCAAAATGACTTGGCAGGACTTAAATCACCAAGTGTTTCACTTTCCTCATCTCAGGTTCTTCCTCAAAAACGGAAACATCATCATCAGGGGCCTTATAGTGCTTTTTGCTTTTCACAGGTAAGGGCTGGAGCTCAAGAGAGTGTCACAGAGGGGGCCATGGAGAGTGACATGGAATGATGCCTCTGGCCAGGTTCAGGTCTCCCAAGCAATCCCTGGGCCAGTCTGGTAGGGCAATGTGCCCAGAAAAGTGTCTGGGGACTGAAATACCCTACTCTGTTTGTGGGCAGTGAAAATCTTAGGGACTAAGAGCACAGAACAGGAGCCTTCTTTTGGGGGACACCACTCACCACAGTCTAGGGACTCTGCAGGTCTGTGGCTATTGCCAAGTCATCCAGGAGTATAGGGAAACAGTGCAATACTTGGGGAGAAATCCAGAAAGGCCTAGATTTACACCTTTCCTCAGCTCAACAGCTGTCCTCCAAGGTCTCAGGCTCAGTCCATCTCCCAGGAGCAAATCTCCCTGTACTGCCTGCCTTCTACAGAGGCAAGAAAGGAGGTACACTAGCAGAATCTGGGGAACAGCTGTGTGTAGAGGGCCCTCGCACAGGTGAGGCAGGAGATATGAAGGGTGTGGGGACTCTGGTCTGGTGCCATGACTGTAGAAGCAGAGCTCTGAGACTCTCTGCCATAGCCTGGGCTCTGATCACACTCTGTCTGGACAGGAAGGCAGTTGGCTGGCAGCCCCAGGCTGACTCTTTTCTCCTTCTGCCCTGAACTCCCCTGGATTCATGATCTTGACCTCTTCTCTTTGCACACCTTCCTTCTCTCAGGATCATGGCCTCAGTCGGTTCTGACAGACAGTCAAGAGTTTGAAGCGCTGGGACAGAAGGTTTACATATTCTACTCTGGAGACAACAGTGATAATGTGGGTTTACAGCCAGGTGTGCTGGTATCAGCAGTGCCGTTGGGCTAGTCAGCATCCCTAGGTGATAACATCATCTTCACCCTTGGGGTCCCTCTCCATTCTCCATTCCACATCTGGCCACATGGCCTCCCTGGCCTCCCCCAGCTGCAGCTAGAGGACTCACTCTGTTTCCTGAGTACTTTTTTTCCAGGGGCACCACGCTCCCAGGGGTCCCACATGTAGGGAGATCCGAACTTCCCTGGGCTCAACACCAGGCCTTTCCCAATTCCACACAGTTGTCAAGCATCTGTGGTCTAAAACCAGCCTCCCAAGCACAGGTTCGGAACCTAATCATGGCTTCAGGAATGGGTCCCCATCACGCTTCCTCTGCCTCTTTGAAGATAGCAGCGGGACCAAATCTCTCTTAGGAAAATGACTTGGGACACTAAAGGATGATCACTTTCCTCCTACCCTGAAGGCCTCAGGCTGCAGACTCTACCCAGCTCCATGATGACCAGGACGGAGGAGGCACTAGACGTGAGGCAAAGGGAACCAGCTTACCTGAAGATGACTTCCATGCACACTGGTTCAGCTCAGAATGGCCTCAGGTCCTAAAACACCTGGTTTCCCTGGTCTCCTATTCTCTTAGTCACCCGTGCCCATCCAAGCCTGAAAGCAAGAACCAAAATGCTTCAAGAAGACGGTAGGTTAACGTGTATTTAGAAAGCTGGAGGATAAACTGAAAACTGGAGAGCCAACTCCACCGTGTGACTGCTGTCTCCTCTTATTTCAAAATCCGAGCAAGTTCTCAATGGCTGGACCAGCAGAAAATCGAAGTGCCGAGCTGGTGCTTGGGTCAAAGGGCCCTTCCTCTGTGGAGACTGGCCACCATTCCTCAGGCCAACTTCTGTCCGTTTCTTGGCCCACCATGTCCTGGCACCTCCAGAGGGGACCCCATGTCCAGTGTCAAGTGGTGGAAGAACCTGGTTCGCTGGATTGTGGTGTCCACATTGTGGCTCTGCAGCCACTTTCCAGAGCATATGGCCACGGCTGGCTCCTCACCTGCTTTGGCCTTCACTCCAGCCCCTGGTCCCAATAACCGGTTTGGGGGTGGCAAACAGAATTGGTGGTCCACTGGGGCGAAACAGGGACTAGCTGAAGATCCCCTTGTGGGAAAGTGGGAGTTTGTGCAGCCACACCTTACCACGTAGTCCCAGCTGAAGGCTGANGTGATGAGTTCCGGGCTCTATGCTGCGGTCGCTCTGCACCGAGGTCCGGGCTGCGTGATGCGGTCACCATTAGCTGAGGTCCGTGCTGTGTGCCAGTGTCACCCTGAACCAAGGTCCGGACTGTGTGCCACCTTTGCCCGGCGCCAAGCTCCGTGCTGTGTGTCAGTGTCGCCCTGTACTGATATCAGGGCTATGTGCTGCAGTCACCCTGCACCGAGATCTGTGCTGTATGCTGCAGTCAGCCTGCAGTGAGGTCCAGGCTGTGTTCCATGGTTGGCTAGTGTTGAGATCCGGGCTCTGTACCGTGGTGGCACTGAGACAAGGTCCGGGGTGTGTGCCGCAGTCTTCATCTGCCTATGTATGTGCTGTATGCCAGGGTCGCCTTTAGTCGAGGTCTGGGCAGTGTGCCTTAGACGCCCTTCCGTGAGGTTCGGGCTGTGTTCCACATTTGGCTAGCAACGAGTTCCGAGCTCTGTGCCACTATCGTCCTGCAAAGATTTCTGAGCTGTTGCCCTTCACCGAGGTCCAGGCTGTGTGCCGCAGTCGCCCTGCACCGAGTTCTGGGCTGTGTTCCGTGGTCGGCTAGCGAAGAGTTCCGGACTCTGTGACGCGGTCGCTTTGTGACGAGATCAGGGCTGTGTGATGTGATTGCCGTCAGCCGAGGTCCGTGCTGTGTGCCGCAGTCGTCCTGCACCGAGTCCAAGGCTGTGTTCCATGGTCAGCTAGCGAAGAGTTCCGGGCTCTGTGACGTGGTCACTCTGCGACGAGATCTGGGCTGTGTGATGCGATTGCCATCAGCCGAGGTCCATGCTGTGTGCCAGTGTCGCCCTGTGCTGAGGTCCGGGCTGTGTTCTGCAGTTGCCCTGTGCTGAGGTCAGTGATGTGTGCCAGTGTCGCTCTGCACCGACGTACGGTCTGTGTCCCGTGGTCGCCCTGCACCGAGATCCGGGCTGTGTGCTGCGGTCGCCTTGCGCCAAAATCTGGGCTGTGTTCCGCGGTTGTCTAGCAACGAGTTCCGGGTTCTGTCCTGCGGTTGCCCTCCAGAGATTTCCGGGCTGTGTGCCACCATTGTTGTTCACTGTGGTTCGGGCTGTGTGCTGCAGTCACCCTGAACCAAGGTCTGGGCTGTGTGCCATGGTTGCCCCACGTCAGGGCCAGGCTGTGTGCCACAGTAGCCCTGCACCGAGGTCCGGTCTGTGTTCCACGTTTGGCTAGTGATGAGTTCTGGGCTCTGTGCCTCCGTCACACTGCGACTATGTCCTGGGTGTGTGCCGCAGTCGCGATCTTCCGACGTCCATGCTGTTTGCCAGGGTCGCCTTTTGCCGAGGTCCGGGATGTGTGCCTTCCTCGACCTTCACTGAAGTTCGGGATGTGTGCCAAGGTCGCCCTGAGCCGGTGTTTGGGATGTGTACCGTGGTCACCCTGCACCGAGGTCCGACCTGTGTGCCGCTGTTGCAGTGCGCTGAAGTCCGAGCAGTGTTCTGTGGTCGGCTATGATGAGTTCCGGGCTGTGTGCCGCGGTCATCTTTCACTGAGGTTCGGGCTGTGTGCCACGGTCGCCCTTCACTGAGGTTTGGGCTGTGTGCCGCTGTCACCCTGCTCAATGTCCCGGCTGTGTGCCACTGTCACCCTGTGCCAAGGTCGGGGCTGTGTGCCCCAATCATCCAGTCCCGAAGTCCGGGCTGTGTGCTGTGGTCGCCCTGTGTCAAAGTCCGGGCTGTGTGCCGAGGTCGNCTGCTCAATGTCCCGGCTGTGTGCCACTGTCACCCTGTGCCAAGGTCGGGGCTGTGTGCCCCAATCATCCAGTCCCGAAGTCCGGGCTGTGTGCTGTGGTCGCCCTGTGTCAAAGTCCGGGCTGTGTGCCGAGGTCGACCTGCGCCGAGGTCCAGGCTGTGTTCCGTATTGGACCTGTGCTGAAGTCCTGGCTGTGTTCTGCGGTCGGCTAGCTAAGAGTTCCAGGCTCTCTGCCATGGTTACTCTGCGCAGAAGTCTGGGGTGTGTGCCACGGTCATCATTGGTCGAGATCCGTGCTGTGTGCTAGGGTTGCCCTGCGTCGAAGTCAGGGATGTGTGCTGCGGTCGCACTTCACTGAGGTTCAGGCTGTGTGCCGCTGTCGCCTTTCACTGAGGTTCAGGCTATGTGCCACGGTCACCCTGCTCGATGTCCGTGATGTGTGCCGTGGTCGCCCTGCACCGGGGTCTGGCCTGTGTCCCGCAGTCATCCTGTGCCGAATTCCGTGCTGTGTGC